>CM065390.1:36742500-36832500 GCA_033060915.1 Euryodendron excelsum | reverse complement strand
TTTTCTATTGCATTTACATATCATGCATCATGTCTTTTCAAAATTTTTCTTCTAAAGTGGATAGTTTTGGACATTTGTTAGTTGAGACTCTTATAGGTGAATCTAGGGCGAATAAACATGTAGGTACCGCAAGGGCGGGGTAGGGTGATGGCTTAGTGCGACTTCCCTACACGTAACCAACCTTCGAACTTAGAATCACTGTTTTCAAAGACCAAAATGGAATTATTTTCAAAAAAGGGCTTAAATGTTTTCCAAAGGTTGCCAAACAACCTGTTTCTTAAAATCCTCTCTTGAGGAAGTATTTTCAAAATCTTTTCAAAAACCTTAAGTGTAGTCTTCGAATTATGCTTAGTTTTTAGGTGGCGACTCCAAATTGTTTTTCAAAAGCCCTTTATTCAAATCAATTTTTCATTCAAACCTAGTCGCACTCATTCTTCTAGTAGGATGAGTTCTAATGAGAGAGTACAGTATTTTTTCTGCTTGTGAGTGTATTCCTCGAGTGCAAAAAATCTAAGCGCGATAGTTGGTGACTCCACTGGGGACACTTAGAGGGTTAGGCCATAGACGTGTCTCTTCACCCTTCACCCATGTAGAGTCTTCGATTAACTTGTCCACTTCTATCCACTTTCAGTTTTCAAAATCAAATTTTCAAAGCTATTTTCAAAAACATGCATTTAACTCCATTCATATTATCTTGCATTATGTTTGCCATCCACATACTAACTCTTGCATTTTTGTTTTGTAGGTGCGCTTTTTGTTTACATTATTGTTTTAATTAACCGTTGTGCATGAATATGATGAACAGGATGAATGAGAGTTTTTGGACTCTTTCTTCTACTTTTAAAAACTACACACACACTACACGTGTACTTGCATTTTGCATACTTGCATTGTTACCCTGATATGACATTTCTAGTTAGAAAGGGGGAACGATATATTGGTTGTGGATAAGATGCTGTGCCAGTTTCTTCACCTACGGCCTCTTGATGGTTCCCCCGATGGGATCACCAACCGATCATGGCACCACCTTAGGGAGTGGGCCTAGGTTTGAAGATCCGGGGACCGAGCCTTTTAAGGACGCATTAGTCAACCCTCAACCTCATGCTCATATAGGCACCTTACATAGCCGAACCTTTGTCGGATTTAAGACACGCGCACCATTTTCCAAAACCATGAAGGAAAGGGCAACTGCTCTTACTTTCATTTATTCCTGTTTATTCTTGTTAATATAATGATTGTATTCTTACAGTTATAATGACTGTTTAACTGCTCATGCATGCATGTTTACTTCAACTGTATTCTCTCTCCTTATACTTTATGTATCCATGTTCATGCATTTGATATTCCTTCTCAAGACGAGAGTTCCAAAGTAACTCAAGTCACTGCATTATCATGCATATGATCAACCCATTGAGAGTGACACTAAGGTCACTCTCCCTTGCATTAAATCTACCCAAACCCTAAGGGTTCCCGTGTAACCCTATGGACTCATGGCATGCACATCAATTCATTCCATTAAGAGGGGCCCCAATCGTTTTGTGCTCATGGAGATAGGGTTGCCAAGAAGACAAGGGACAATTGATCAACAAGGTCTTTTAACGACTGCCTCAACATCGAATCCAAAGAAGGTGAATCCGAATACTCAAGAGTAGTTTAGGAGTTCTTATGTAAAATTATATAAGTGGAAATCCCAAAGGAAATTGTTCTCTTTCCCCCATTAAAATGTGTTTTGACTCTATTATACTTAGATTCCGAATTTCGATATATTTCCTCATGTTTTAATGAACGCATGTTCCTACTCAAACGGTAAGGTATCTGCATATAGAGGCAAACCCCCTATCTTCAAAAGTGAGCCAATGCATCATGATTAGTTACCATCTCAAGTAGGGACACCCTAGGACATGCATTGCATGAAACTCTCTAAAAATCAGAAACTGACTTGTGATTTGTGTTTTTGTCTTTCTGACTCTTACTTTTTTTATTTTATAGAAATCCTACCATAAAAGTCAACATTACTCCCAAGAAAAAACAGGGTCCACCTAGAAGCCTCATCACTATCGGACAAAGAACTTTGCTAATGGCAGCCAACCTTGATGAGACCTCCCTTGTCACTTGCAAGGAGATTAATTAGATGAAAAGCAAAATAGATGAAATGTTCAAGCTGATGCAGGCAATGGTGTCCAAAGAGCCCACTTCAACAATGCCTTCAACCTCAGTGCCACCCAATCGACCACTCATGCAAGGGCAGACCCGAATATTGGAAGAACATGCGGAACTCAGAAAAAGGTTGATGAAATTGGAGACATGATCCTTCTATCTCGCATAGAAATGACTAATGTGAAAAAAGAAGAAAATTCAACCTCTCGCCAGAAGATCATTCCCCCGCCACAACCTGAACTCCATGTTGCTAGAGTACTCCACCCTTAAACTCCTACCAACCCCTCCCAGGACGCGGATCAGACACAAATTGAAGTCGGGCATACTCTTTCACAAGAGAAGTTAATAAAGGAAAGTCAAAGCTTCACCCCGCCTGAATGCTCTGGAGACCGACAACTTTGTGAATCCAGGTGCCTGGTCATGGTACCTCCAAAGCCTATTCTTGATAAAGCGCTTGAACCTAAAGGTCATAACATCGGAAGTTACCATACCCTAAAACGAAAGATGTAAAGTCTCAACAAATCCTAAGTAGTGAACCTGGCAGGAATTACTATCACAGCATTCGACCCTCTGCCCTCGCAACCGTCTGCACCAGTAACACCTATGGTACCTACTTTTGAGTTGGTTTATGCGTCGTCGTATACTAGACCTAAAAGAGCAAGAGGGCAGAATCGACCCTTTACCTAATTAGCTGGCACCCAAACATATGCTTACAATAATTTGTTGAAAGCTGGATACCTGCGCCCAATACCGACAACACCACTGGTTAAACCTCTACCATCCTCTTTCAACTCAACACTCAAGTGCGCATATCACTCAGGCGGGCTAGGCCATGACACAGAAAGTTACTAATCTCTGAAACATAAAATCCAAGATCTAATAGATGATAAGATCATCAAAATCAAGGAGGTGAAACCAGTCCCCACCAGTCCACAACACGATCACACTGTCAATACAATCATGGAGTGTAAGCACCCCATTTTTGCCCGCTTGGCAATCTCCGGCCCGACTAGGCTCACTTTCACACATCACATGCATATTCAGACTCTAACTCGATTTCTAAACTCCAATTTAGTCCACTGGTTGCTTCCCGGGCCCGCAAGGCCCGCTTGAAGTGAAATGACCATTTTGCCCCTAGGCATCCGAGTGCCCCGAACTGGTAACCTCCCGAGAATTCTTCTTATAGTATTCCTGACCTTTCCTTATCTTTTCGGATCATTCTGAGTCAATTCCTACAAACCTGGTGCAAAATGACCGTTTTGCCCCTAGAGGGCCGATCGTCTTTTCCAACTACACCGGCTCTGGGTATCAAACCGGTAACCTTTGGAAACATTCCAAATAATGTTTTCAAACCTCGAGTGTTCTTCCAGGACATTTTGAGTTTGTCCCGGCAGCTTTTCGGCCCGGTTGACCGTTTTGCCCCTAATGGCTCGGTTAACCCTTCTAACAAATCTTGTCATCATTTTTCAAGTTCTTTGTCCCTGAGACATTATTCTAAGGTTTCTTGTCCCTTTTCAGCTCTGTGGGTCATTCCCGGCCCCTTCAATTCATCCCCGAACCTTCCGGAGTCACTCCTAGTGAAGCCAGGCTAAAAATTACATGGTAGTTACTAGTACAGGCACCCAAATTTTCTAAAGATACGTTATTTGTCGACCTTAAACATTTCCTAAATGGTTGTAGGGGCTCTAAGCCAAAAAATGGCTTGGCGCCACTCCTAGTGGCGCTAGTGTAATTTTTGGCCTGGCGCCACTGCAACAGGCGCTAGTGCATTCCTTTCTCTATAAATACAGAGCCTCCTCTAGCGTGAAAGAGGTCCGTAAACTCAGTCTGAAAACCCTAATATTCGATATACAGAGCTCGTAGCCTCCTTAAACCCTAGCTTCTCTAGTTTTTCCAAACCTTAGCCACCATACACCAAACTCTATCCTCCTATACACTCATACACACTCCTATACACTTATACACTAGCCTCAAGCCTCCATTGAAGACTTTTGAAGTGCTGCAACTCGAAGCTCTCGAAGATCGAAGAAGAGTTCCTGAAGATCAAGACGAAGACTGAAGTGAAGACCGAAGAAAGCAAGGCGCGCAAAGCAAAGCAAAATAAACAAGACGAGGTAGGCTTTCTCTTTAAGTTTCTGCACTTCCCCCTCTCTCTTCTCTCTTCTAACCCACTTGGGTCTTCTTCTATTTTAATCCCCTATTTTCTTCCCCCCTTTCTTTACCTGCTTGAAACAAGGGATTCCCGGTTCATATGTAGGATTAGACTATTGGAGGGTCACTGTGTCGGGGGCTTTCTTTTAGTCTAACCACAGACCATGTGGGTTCGGCGCCCTTGATTATGTGGTGAAGCCTTAACCTTGTATGTTCACGACACCCATTTGCATTGTGCATATCATTATCTTGCATTCTTCCAAAAATCGTTTTCGAACTTGTTTTCAAAACTTGCATTAAACTTGTTTTCAAAATTGCATCAAAACCTTATTTTCTAAAACTTGTTTTCAAAATCACAATCTTAGGGTGATTCTAGCCTTTCCATGGCTAGGTTGCTTTAGGAAAGTGTTACATTTAAAGTGACCAATATGGTCCATATTTTCAAATCCTTGTTGTTTTCAAAACCACTACCCTAAAGTGGTTCTAACATTCTTATGGTTAGAATCACTTTAGGAAAGTGAGACATTTTTATACTTTCCAAAAAAACTCTCTTTCTAAAACCCTCTTTTTCAATATGCTTTCCAAAAAACTCTTCTTTCTAAAATTGTTTTCTAAAAACTTTCTCCAAAAATCTATTTTTCAAAACTTCTTTTTAAACTCCTTTCCAAAATACTCTCCTCAAAATTTACTTTCTCAAAATGGTTCCTAAATCTCTTTCCTAAAAACTCTTTCCAACAATCTCCTTCTAAAAATCTTTCCAAAAACTCTCTCTTCAAAACTCACCTTCTAAAAATTCCTTCCCAGGATTTCCTTTCCAAATCCTCCTTTCCAAAAACTCACTTTTCAAAAATACCTTTTCTTAGAGTCCAAGTTAAACCTTAGAGCCAACAATTAGGAAACCCTAATTTTCCTTTCCAAAAATATGATTTTCAATCTTGCCTTAAAACCTAGGTTTCCAAAACCTCTTGTTTTCTACATCAAAACTATACATATTTTCAAAACCTATTTTCTACGTCAAAACTATAGTCTTCCAAATCTAGGGTTTCTAAACCTTCTTCTTCCAAATGCTTGTCAAATCAAATCTTCCCTTTAGGAAACCAAATTCAATCTCCTGTTTAGGAAACTAGATCCAATTCTCCGTTTTTAGAAACAAAATCAAAACACTTCTTCTTAGAAACAAAATCCAAATCTTTCCTAATTCAACTCCTTCCTAATCTTCTACTTCCCTAAATCTTAAGTTTCCAAAACTTGAACATAAAAATCTTTCCTAAATTTTAAAAACTCAAAATCCAAATCTTTCCTAACTCTACCCCTTTTCAAATTTTAACTTTCCAAATCTATGTTTTCACATCTTTCTTAAACTCAAACCTTTCCTAATCACAAGATTTTTTAAATCTCAAACTCTAAAACTTTTTAAGTCTTAAACTTTCTAAATTTCAAATCTTTCTAAATTTCCAAAGCTTTCTAAATTCGAAACTTTCTTAAGTTAAATCTTTCTAAACTTCCAAACTTTCTTATTTTCAAAACTTCCTTATTTCAAAACATTCCAAATTCAAACTTTCCTAATTTCAAAAACTTTTTAAATTTGAAACTTTCTTAAGTCAAAACTTTCCTAATCCAAAACTTTCTTAAGTTGAAAGTTTCTTAATTCAAAATTTTCCTAAGTTAAAAATTTTCTAAAATGGAACTTTCCTAATTTGAACCCTTCCTAAATCCAATCTTTCCTAATCTTCCAAATCCTTCCAATTCGAGTCAAATCTTTCTTAAATATCAAATCTTTCCTAAGTCTCCTCTCTTTCCTAAGTCTAGGTTTCCTGAACCTTAATCTTTCCAAAACAAGTCTAAATCTTTCTTCCAAGTTCTACCTTCCCAAGTCAAAGTCTAATATTTTCAATTTCGAAATTCCAAATTCTAATTTCCAATCTTCTATTCTAAATTCAAATCAAATCCTTTTTCCAATCAAAATCTTTTTTTCCCAAATCAACTCTTCTATTTACAATCAGACTCTTGTCCGAACTACGACTAACTTGATTTCTGCAAAAGGATATGTAGGCAACCCTCATGGGTGCGGTCACAACCTTTTTCAAGTTTCTAATTCCACAATCTATTTTCAAACTTCCAATTCCAAATTTTTATTTCCAAATCTCTATTTTCAATTTCCAAATTCAAACTTCTATCTTTCTTTTCAAATTAAATCAATTTCTTTCCAAACTATTTTTCAATTCTCTTTTCGTTTCTTGCATATCATGCATCATGTTAAATTTCTTTTTAAACATTCTTTTTCAAAGTGGATAGGAATGAACATTAATTAGTTGAAGACTCTCATAGGTAAATCTAGGGTAAATAGACATGTAGGTACTGCAAGGGCAGGGTAGGGTGATGGCTTAGTACGTCTTCGCTACACGTAACCAACCTCCGAACCTAGATCACTGTTTTCAAAAGACTAAAAGGAGTTATTTTTCTGAAAAGGGCTTAATATTTTCTAAAGGTTGCTAAATAACCTGTTTTCTTAAAAACCCTCTCTTGAGGAGATATTTTCAAAATTATTTTTCAAAACCCTAAGTGTAGTTTTCGGATAATGCTTAGTTTTAAAGTGACCTAACTCACCTTAATCAAGTTAGGTGGTGACTCCAAATTGTTTTCCAAAAGCCCTTTATTCAAATCTATTTTCAATTCCAACATAGTCGCACTCATTCTTCTAGGAGGGTGAGTTCTAACGAGAGAGTACAGTGTTTTTCCCGTTTGTGTGTGTATTCCTCGAGTGCCAAAAATCTGGGCGCAACAGCTGGCGACTCCACTGGGGACACTTAAAGGGTTAGGCCGTAGTCATGTCTTTTTACCCTTCACCTATGTAGAGTCTTCAATTAACTTGTTCAATCCTATTCACTTTAAATTTTCAAAATTGTTTTAAAAAAGACATGCATTTATTCATATTGTCTTGTATTAAGTTTGCCATCTACATACTAACTCTTGCATCTTTGTTTTGTAGGTACACATCTTGTTTAAATTTTATTAACTACCATGTATTGAATGTGATGAATAGGATGAATGGGAGTTGTTGAGCTCTTTCCTCTGCTTTTAAAAATCACACACACACTGCATGGGCACCTGCATTCTGCATACTTGCATTATTACCCTGATGTGACCTTTTCAGTTAGAAAGGGGGAATGGTATATTGGTTGTGGGCTAGATGTTGTGTCAGTTTCTTCACCTACGGCCTCTTGATGGTTCCCCCGCTCGAATCACCAATCGATCATCGCACCACCTCGGGGAGTGGGCCTAGGTTTGAAGATCCAGAGACCGAGCCTTTCTAAGATGTATTAGTCAACCCTCAACCTCATGCTCATATAGACACCATGCATAGCCGAACCTGTGCCAGATTTAGGACACGCGTACTGTTTTCCAAAACCATGGAAGAAAGGGCAATTGCTCTTACTTTCATTTATACCTGCTTATTCCTGTTGTTATAATGACTGTCTAACTGTTCATGCATGCACGATTATCTTGTTCTTGCATTTTCTCTTCTTATACTCTTTGCATATCCATGTTCATGCATTCAATATCCCATGTCAAGATAAGAGTTTCAAGTAACTCAAGTCACTGCATCCTCATGCATATGATCTACCCATAGAGAGTGACACCAAGGTCACTCTCCCTTGCATTAAACCTACCTAAACCCTAAGGGTTCCCACGAAACCCTAAGGACTCGTAGCATGCATACCAACCCATTCCATAAGAGGGGCCCTAACCCCTCTATGCTCATGAAGATAAGATTGCTAAGAAGACAAGGGGCAAACTATCAACAAGGTCTCTCAGCGACCTCCTCGACATTGAATGCAAGGAAGGCAAATCCGAAGACTCAAGAGTAGTTTAGGACTTCTTATGTAAAATTAGATAGGTGGAACCCCCAGAGGACAATGTTCCCCTTCCCCCCTATTAAAATGTATTTCATTTTTTTTGTATCTTAAACCCAAAGCTAAATGTATTTTTTGTACTTTTCACGAATGAATGGATGGATGAATGCATGACTGGCCGAAGGTTCCCACTTGATGGTAAAGTATCTGCATACAGGGGCAAATTCCCTATCTCCAAAAGTGTGCCGAACACATCATGATTAGTTTCCCTCTCGAGTAGGGGCATCTTTAGGGCATGCATTGCATAGAATTCTTGAAAAACCAAAAACTAACTTGCAATTTATGTTGTTGTTTTTCTACTTCCTTCTGTTTCTTTCATAGAAATTACCCTACATTGAGTCCACATTGCTCCCAAGAAAAGTTAACATCCACTTAGGGATCCCATTGTCACTTGGCCAAGAGCATCACTTATAGCTACCAATCCTGAGGAGTCACCCCAAGTCTTTCGAGAAGAGGTCAATCAAATGAGGGGTAAGATTGATTAGATGTTTAAGCATGTCCAAACCTTGGCCATAAAGGATACTACTGCAATCCCATCGTCATCCATGACTTCATCTAAGGACCTTGAACCTGCCAACCCGAGGATCGTGCTTCAATCTGACAATGCTGGGGGGAACGAGGAAGATGTCAAAGGGATCAACACTGAAGAACAGGAAACTATGTTGCTTTCACATGTCATATGGAAGACTTTCCTAGATCCTCTCAGTTTGAAAATCCAAGGCCTAGAGGATTCACTACGAAATCTCCATGGCCATGACAGTTATGGGTCTACTTCCTACGATAAGCTCTGCTTCTTTCCAAATCATCCGAGACCTGCTAAGTTCAAAATGCCCGACTTCCAGAGGTATGATGGCACTGGTGACCCGTTCGCTCATCTTCGCCTGTATGTCGGGGCACTGAGTGGTTATGGCAACGATCTGAAGCTCCTCATGCAACTGTTCCAACATAGTCTCACAAGGTCTGCTTTACAGTGGTTTGCCCGTCTAGACCTAAGGAGGATCACCACCTGGATTAAGCTGGTCAACGCATTTAACGCCCAATATCACCACAACATGGACCTCACTTCTGACCGTTGGGCCTTGATGGCAATGAGTAAAGGAGAGAAAGAAAGCTTCAAAAGCTATGCCCTTAGATGGAGAGAAATAGCAGCACAGGTCAATCCTCCTTTAAAAGATAAGGAATATATTCAACTGTTCGTACATACCTTCTCGGGCATATATTACGAAAAACTCTGCACAAGTGTTGGGAGAAACTTTTCTTAACTTATCATGCAAGGGGAGATGATAGAAAATGGCCTAAAAACTAGAAAGATCGTTGACCCCTTTGCTAAAGAAGTTTTTGTAAGCTTAGCAAGGAAGGTGCCCACAGCATTGGAAATGGGCCGAAAGGAGGGAGAAGTGTCTGCCATCTTGTCTGCTCAACCACCACAATGTCACCCCCAATACCAATCTCAGACCCCCGTGGCTACTCAAGCACCTACTCCCGGGCCCAACACAGCCCAACAACATCTCAACCCCAACAAGAAGGCCCGCTGACCTCGCGCCTTTTCCCCTCTAACTTGCACCCAAACAAAAGCTTATCATGACCTCTTACAAGCCAACTTTTTGACCCCCATACCCACTCCACCGTTGCCAAATCCTTTACCCCCTACTTTCGCCCCGACCCTTGTTTGGGAGTACCATTCTGGAAGACAAGGGCATGACACTAAGCATTGTCTCTTCTTGAAGCACAAGATACAAGATTTGATCGACGCTGGAGTCATCACCACCTAGGGGAGGAACCACGCGATGAAGCATAGAAGAAATTGGTGTGATTCCGGGACCTCTCTAGAGGGTTTTTTTCAAAGTGCAATGAAAAAGGAAGTTTCTACAAAATTCGTCCCTTTGTCTCATACTCTTGTTGATGATTGTTGCATTTAAGGATTCTTTCACATTCAGTAATGACTTGACTTGAAGGGTAGGATAGCATGGGCAACCCATTTAAAAGGGGTTAAACCTTTCGAGAGACAAAGAGAGAATGAGAGATAGGAGGAAGACAGTCTCAATAGAGAGGTGTGGAGTTTATTGACAAGGCGACACTTGCGTGATATCCTGGCTAAGCGATGGGCAGCCGAATCCCTAAAATGATGAGAAACCATTGTTCTACTTATCCCAAATAAACACTATCATTTGCTCAACCCACTAGAGCCGTACATAATTTCTTTTTAAATATCCCCAAACCAAGAACCATCCCCCACATTGGGGTAAGCACAGAATAATTGATTTGATAGATCATGTAGGGGTTCACTGGTCGAAACACATCATCCCTAGGAATTTTATCTAAATTTTGCACAAAGGCTTTATGGACTAAGCAATTCAATTTGAAATGATTAGAGGCCTTCAATTCTGCTACCATACACAAAAATATTCCCTTTGCTTAACTCACTAGTGCCTCGCAAAAAGTGAAAGATTCTTTTTGTCAACCCCAATCTGAAACCATTCCCCCCACATTGGGGCAGACAGGCAACAGAAGATCTGGCAGAGAATGTCATCGATCGTCAAGTTGAAGTAACGTGAAGGCTCTATGGATCAAGCAATCTGATTTAAAAGGAAGGGAGGCTCTCATCTCACTTTCTATACAGTTAAAAGCAACCTTTGTCGAACCTATTAAGCCAATTACCTTTCTTTTCCAGAAAACACCCCAACCTAGGGATCACCGTCCACAATGAGTTAAATCGAAATGCGAAGGAAGGAATTTGAGAAAAAGAAGTTGTAGAAATGTTCATCTCGTCAAAAGCAACAAGAAAGGAAAAGAAAAAAAAAAAAGAGAAGCATATCAGAAGAAAGACCAGAAAAGAATCATGTCATGCTATCTTGAAAAGCATATAAAACCAGAAGTCAGGAAAAAAAGAGGAAAACAAAAAGGGGCAAATGTCAGATTTAGAAGCTCAAAAGTTACAGGAAAGTTCAACTTCTTTTATAAAAGAGGAAATTCAGAGGTGATCCTAGGTAACAAAGCCACCAAGTAGAAATACTAGGTTTGAGCCTTTACCCATTCTTGTGAAAACCCAAAAACCATAGCCTACATGGCAACCCTACTAAAGACCTCCCCGATTGAAAAAGGATTGCTTAAATTAGATGAGCTAGACGTGTTGCCGAAGCTAAAGGGGGAAATTAGGGGACCAAACCCCACTGGAAGACCAACCAAGGATGGTGGGGATCTAAACCCTACTGGAAGCAACATTAAATTTGAGCCTACATATCATGTTCATTCATAAACCCCTTAACCTAGCCTACGATACAGTCCAAATTAAAGTCCTCTCTGATCAAAGAAAATTGCTTAGTCCAAATAAGCTTGAACAATACCAAGACGACTAGGATGAGAAAGGGGAATCGAAATGGAATGCAAGGGGCAATCTCATGCTCCAAGGTGTGTTTAGATGGTTTTGGTTTAAACAACCCACCAAAAGAAGATCTTTGAGCCTACATATCCCTTCGTTTCTTATAACCCCTAAACCTAGCCTACATTACAATCCTAAAAGAAATCTTCTCGAATTGAGGGCTTAGCTGTTTATCGCTCTGCAAAGGGCATGAGAGTTGTCGCTTGAGCCATGGTGGCATTTTGGAGATTTGAGAGAGAAAACCAAGTGAGATCAGAAAAACCCCTAAACAGCAACCCTGTAGAAAGTAGGGATAGGATAGCAAACTAAAAGGTCAAGATCCCTAGAGAATGGTGCAAATGCTATCACACCCCGATATGAATGGGACAAAACTGAATGGGGCAAAATCCTGGAAAGAAAACAGAATCTTGATAGTATGGGCCTTGGGGCAATCCTGGGACATTCTTTATAACTAGCTTATATACATGTAGTACTGATGCATCCATGACATGTATAACCTGCACATCCATTTAGATTCCTGTGTAGTTTGTATCTATTCATGCATTCAACTGCACTCCTGTATGAACCTGTTCATTCGTAAAGAAGTAGGTCATGCATTTAATTAAATTCTTACATAAATTTGTGCATTTATCACAAAAAAAGGGGACATTGCATTCAATTCCATTACTGTATGTGCATTATCCAAAAGTATAACATGTATTCAATTCCACTTCTGCGTGAACCTGTGCATTCATAAAAAGTAGGACACACATTCAATTCAATTCTTATCTAAACTATGCGCATGTATAAAAATAGATCATGCATTTAATCCCATGTACATTCTTGAAAAAATATGACACGCATTCACCCTTTACCAGGGCATTCTTAGATTATTTTTGCACAAAATCTCATTCTTTGTCTTTCTTTCTCTCTCAAATAAGGAACAAGGAACAAGGAAAAGTACCAAATGAAGCTAAAATGCCATCCTGCGATCAAGTAACCTCAAACATCTCCAACATTGGCATACACCTCAGGAAGTTTAGACTTCCCTAGACGATAAAAAGCAAGGAATGGGGCAATGGCCCACCCTCAACCTCCCTAATCAACCTTGGACTTCCCCAAAGGAGTGGCATTTCGCCAGACAGAGTGTCGGTTCAAGAGGTATCAGAAGTCAACCTTGGAGTTCCCCAGAGGAGCAGCATTTCGCCAAACGGAGTGCTGATTCAAGAGATATCATAAGTTAACCTTGGACTTCCCTAGAGGAGCAGCCTTTCGCCAAACGGAGTGCCGGTTTAAGAGGTATTAGAAGTCAACCTTGAACTTTCCTAGAGGAGCAACGTTTCGCCAGACGGAGTTCTGGTTCAAGAAATGTCCATAATCAACCTTGGGCTTCCCTAGAGGAGTAGCGTTTCGCCAGACGGAGTGCTGGTTCAAGAAATGTCAAGAATCAACCTTGGACATCCCTAGAGGAGCAGCGTTTCGCTAGACGGAGTGCCAGTTCAAGAGCTATTAGAAATCAATCTTGGACTTCCCCAGAGGAGTAGCATTTTGCTAGACGGAGTGCTAGTTCAAGAAGTATCAGAAATCAATCTTGGACTTACCCAGAGGAGCAGCGTTTCATCAGACGAAGTGCCAGTTTAAGAAATATCAGCAATTAACCTTGGAATTCCCCAGAGGAGCAGCATTTCGCCAGACAGAGTACTGGTTCAAGAGGTATCATAAGTCAACCTTGGACTTCCCTAGAGGAGCAACGTTTCGCCAGACGAAGTGTCAGTTTAAGAGATATCAGATGTTAATCTTGGATTTCCCCAAAAGAGCAATGTTTCGCCAGATGGAGTACTAGTTCAGGAAGCATCCAGTCCCCTGGAGGAGCAATATTTCGCCAGACAGAGTGCTAGTTCAAGAAGCGTCCAGTCCCCCGGAGGAGTAGTATTTCGCCAGACGGAGTGCTGGTTCAAGAAGCATCAATTCCCCTAGAGGAGCATTGTTCTGCCAATTGGAGCACCAGTTCAAGGAGCATTAATTCCCCCAGAGGAGTATCATTTTACCAGATAAAATACCGAGCATCGACCAACTACTCGAGGTAACTGTTCTTTGGATTCCTATTTTTTCCAAGTCCCTCCGATCGCCTCACGGTCAACATGGGACTTTTATTTTATCGTTTTTTGTCTTCGACAAGCGAATACAGAAAAAGTGGGGCAATTGTAAGCACCCCATTTTTGTCCGTTCGGCAATCTTCGACCTGACTGGGCTCACTTTCACACATCACATGCATATTCAGACTCTAACCCAATTTCTAACCTCTAATTTAGTCCACTGGTTGCTTCTCGGGCCCGCAGGGCCCACTTGAAGTGAAATTACCATTTTGCCCCTAGGCATCTGAGTGTCCTGGGAACCACACCGGCTTTGGGTATCAAACTGGTAACCTCCCGAGAATGCTTCTTATAGTATTCTCGACCTTTTCTTATCTTTTCGGATCATTCCAAGTCAATTCCGACAAACCCGGTGCAAAATGATCGTTTTGCCCCTGGCGGGCCGGTCGGCTTTTCCAACCACACCGACTCTAGGTATCAAACCGGTAACCTTTAGGAACATTCCAAATAATGTTTTCAAATCTCGAGTCTTCTTCCAAGACATTCTGAGTCTGTCCCGGCAAGTTTTTGGCTCAATTAACTATTTTGCTCCTAATGGCTCGGTCAACCCTTCTAACAAATCTTGTCATCATTTTTCAAGTCCTTTGTCCCCGAGACATTATTCTAAGGGTTCCTATCCCTTTTCGGCTCTCCGGGTCATTCTCGGCCCCTTCAATTCATCCCCAGACCTTCTGGAGCCACTCTGAGCAAAGCTAGGCTAAAAATTACATGGTAGTAACTAGTACAGGCGTCCAAATCTTCTAAAGATATGTTGCTTGCCGACCTTAAACATTTCCTAGATGGCTGGCGCCACTCTTAGTGGCGCTAGTGTAATTTTTGGCCTAGCGCCACTACAATAGGCGCCAGTGCATTCCTTTCTCTATAAATATAGAGCCTCCTCTAGTGTGAAAGAGGTCCGTAAACTCAGTCTGAAAATCCTAATATTCGATATACAGAGCTCGTAGCCTCCTTAAACCCTAGCCACCATACACCAAACCCTATCCTCCTATACACTCATACACACTCCTATACACTTCTATACTAGCCTCAAGCCTCTATTGAAGACTTTTGAATCGCTACAACTCGAAGCTCCCGCAGATCGAAGAAGAGTTCCCGAAGATCAAGACGAAGATTGAAGCAAAGACCGAAGAAAAGCAAGGCGTGCAAAGCAAAACAAAATAAACAAGACAAGGTAGGCTTTCTCTTTAAGTTTACGCACTTTTCCCTCTCTCTTCTCCCTCCTAACCCACTAGGGTCTTCTTCTATTTTAATCCCCTATCTTCTTCCCCCCTTTCTTTGCATGCTTGAAATAAGGGGATTCCCGATCCATGTGTACGATTAGACTATTAGAGGGTCACCGTGTCGGTGGCTTTCTTTTAGTTTAAACAAAGACCACGTGGGTTCAGCTCCCTTGATTATGTGGTGAAGCCTTAACCTTGTATGTTCATGACCCCAATTTGCATTATGCATATCATTATCTTACATTCTTCCAAAAATCGTTTTTGAACTCGTTTTCAAAACTTTCATTAAACTTGTTTTCAAAATTGCATCAAAACCTTCTTTTCTAAAACTTGTTTTCAAAATCACAATCTTAGGGTGATTCTAGCATTTCTATGGCTAGAGTTGCTTTAGGAAAGTGTTACATTTAAAGTGACCAATATGGTCCATATTTTCAAATCCCTGTTGTTTTCAAAACCACTATCCTAAAGTGGTTCTAACCTTCTTATGGTTAGAATCGCTTTAGGAAAGTGAGACATTTTTATACTTTCTAAAAAAACTCTCTTTTCAAAAGTCTCTCTTTCTAAAACCCTCTTTTTCAATATGCTTTCCAAAAAACTCTTCTGTCCACAATTGTTTTCTAAAAACTTCCTCCAAAAATCTACTTTTCAAAACTCCTTTCCAAAATACTCTCCTCAAAATTTACTTTCTAAAAATGCTTCCTAAATCTCTTTTCTAAAAACTCTTTCCAACAATCTCCTTCTAAAAATCTTTCCAAAAACTCTCTCTTCAAAACTCACCTTCTAGAAATTCCTCCCTAGGATTTTCTTCCCAAAACCTCCTTTCCAAAAACTCACTTTCCAAAAATCCCTTTTCTTAGAGTCCAAGTTAAGCCTTAGAGCCAACAATTAGGAAACTCTAATTTTCCTTTCCAAAAATATGATTTTCAATCTTGCCTTAAAACCTAGGTTTCCAAAACCTCTTGTTTTCTATATCAAAACTATACATATTTCCAAAACCTATTTTCTACGTCAAAACTATAGTCTTCCAAATCTAGGGTTTCTAAACCTTTTTCTTCCAAATTCCTTGTCAAATCAAATCTTCCCTTTAGGAAACCAAATCCAATCTCCCATTTAGGAAACTAGATCCAATCCTCCGTTTTTGAAAACAAAATCTAAATCTTTCCTAATTCAACTCCTTCATAATCTTCTACTTCCCTAAATCTTAAGTTTCCAAAACTTGAACATAAAAATCTTTCTTAAATTTTAAAAACTCAAAATCCAAATCTTTCCTAATTCTACCCCTTTTCAAATCTTAACTTTCCAAATCTAAGTTTTCAAATCTTTCTTAAACTCAAACCTTTCCTAATCTCAAGATTTTCTAAAACTCAAACTTTAAAACTTTTTAACTCTTAAACTTTCTAAATTTCAAATCTTTCTAAATTTCCGAAGCTTTCTAAATTCAAAACTTTCTTAAGTTAAATCTTTCTAAACTTCCAAACTTTCTAAATTTAAAACTTTTTTATTTTCAAAACTTCCTTATTCAAAACATTGCAAATTCAAACTTTCCTAATTTCAAAAACTTTCTAAATTCGAACCTTTCTTAAGTCAAAACTTTCCTAATCCAAAACTTTCCTAAGTTGAAACTTTCTTAATTCAAAATTTTTCTAAGTTAAAACTTTCCTAATTTGAACCCTTCCTAAATCCAATCTTTCCTAATCTTCCAAATCCTTCCAAGTCGAGTCAAATCTTTCTTAAGTATCAAATCTTTCCTAAGTCTCCTCTCTTTCTAAGTCTAGGTTTCCTAAACCTCAATCGTTTCAAAACAAGTCTAAATCTTTCTTCCAAGTTCTACCTTCCCAAGTCAAAGTTTAATCTTTTCAATTTCAAAATTCTAAATTCTAATTTCCAATCTTCTATTCTAAATTCAAATCAAATCCTTTTTCCAATCAAAAGCTCTTTTTCCCAAATTAAATCCACTATTTCCAATCGAACTCTTGTCCGAATTACGACTGACCTGATTTCTCCAAAAGGATACGTAGGCAAACTTCATGGGTGCAGTCACAACATTTTTCAAATCTCCAATTCCATAACCTTTTTCAATTTCCAATTCCATAATTCTTTTCAAATCTCTTTTCTCGAATCTATTTTCAAAACCAAATCAAATCTATCTTGTCGAATCCTTTTTCTAAAATCAAATCAATTTCTTTTCAAATCTATTTCCAAATCTATTTTCTGAGTCTCTCTTTCTATTGCATTTATATATCATCCATCATGTCTTTTTAAACATTCTTTTTCTAAAGTGGATAGGATTGGACATTTGTTAGTTAAAGACTCTCATAGTTGAACCTAGAGTGAATAGACATGTAGGTACCGTAAGGGCGGGGTAAGGTGATGGCTTAGTACGTCTTCCCTACACGTAACCAACATCCGAACGTAGATCACTGTTTTCGAAAGACGAAAAGGAGTTATTTTTCTAAAAAGGGCTTAATATTTTCTAAAGATTGCTAAATAACCTGTTTTCTTAAAAACCCTCTCTTGAGGAAATATTTTCAAAATCGTTTTCTAAAACCCTAAGTGTAGTTTTCGGATTATACTTAGTTTTTAGGTGACTTAACTCGCCTTAATCAAGTTAGGTGGCGACTCCAAATTGTTTTCCAAAAGCCCTTTATTCAAATCTATTTTCAATTCAAACATAGTCGCACTCATTCTTCTAGGAGGGTGAGTTCTAACGAGAGAGTCCAGTGTTTTTCCCGCTTGTGTGTGTATTCCTCGAGTGCGAAAAATCTGAGTGCGACATGGAGGAGAAAATCAATAGCAGTACCATCTTCAGCAGTTCCCTAAGCATCACAGAAGATCTGTCAATCTACCCTATGCTATTTGAGGATGCGTCTGGCGACTGGAATACCAAGGAGATGGGCATAGTCCCAAAACCCTATTAGGGTTTCTCATTAGAAGGTCTGCAAGAAAATGGAGATTTCCCAAAAATTCCTCTGTTTTCTTTTCGTTTCTATTTCTCGCATATTTTCTTTAAATAAATACTACATGCCATGTAATCATATTTTTAAAATGAAAATGGATAGTTTCCAGTTTATCCCCTTTGTCTCATAATGTTGTGGATGAATATTACTTTTAGGGATTATTTTCCATTTGGTAAATGACCTAACTTAAAGGATAAGATAGCATGGGCAACCCATTCAAAGAGGGTTAAGACCTTTGATAAACAAAGAGAGAGTGAGAGATAGGAAGGAGATAGTGTGGATTTCATTGAAAAGGCGACACTTGCGTGATATCCTGACTAAGTGATGGGTAGTCGAGTACTCAAAATGATGAGGAGCCATTGTTCTATTTATCCTAAATAAACACTATCCGTTGCTCAGCCCACTAGAGCCGTGTCACACCCATATTTTTCACACTTGAGGAATACACACACAAGTAGGAAAAACACTGTACTCTCTCGTTAGAATTCATTCTCTTAGAAGAATGAGTGCGACTAGGTTTGAATTGAAAATTAATTTGAATAAAGGGATTTTGGAAAACATTTGGAGTTGCCACCTAACTTGATTAAGGTGAGTTAGGTCACCTAAAAACTAAGCACAATCCGAAGACTATACTTAGGGTTTTCATAAAACGACTTTGGAAAACATCCTCTAGAGAGGGTTTTTAGGAAAACAGGTTATTTAGCAACATTTGAAAAATATTTAAGCCCTTTTTAGAAAATAAACTCCATTTTGGTCTTTTGAAATCAATGATCCTATGTTTAGAGGTTGGTTATGTGTAGGGAAGACGCACTAAGCCATCACCCTACCCCGCCCTTGCGGTATCTACATGTCTATTCACCCTATGTTCACTTATGAGAATCTTCAACTAACAAAAGTCCAATCCTATCCACTTTAGAAAAAGAATGTTTAAAAAGACATGATGCATGATATATAAATGCAATAGAAAAAGAGACTTAGAAAATAGATTTGGAAATAGATTTGAAAAGAAATTGATTTGATTTTAGAAAAAGGATTCAACAAGATAGATTTGATTTGATTTTGAAAATTGATTCGAGAAAAGAGATCTGAAAAGAATTATGAAATTGAAAATTGAAAAAGGTTGTGGAATTGGAGATTTGAAAAATGTTGTGACTGCACCCATGAAGGTTGCCTACGTATCCTTTTGGAGGAATCAGGTCAGTCGCAGTTCGGACAAGAGTTCGATAGAAAATAGAATGTTTGATTTGAAAAGGAGATTTTGATTGGAAAAAGGATTTGAATTGGAATTTTGATTGGAAGTTTGAGAGATTGGACTTTGATTGGAAGAGTTGAAAATATTTGATTTTGGAAAGCTTGGTTTTAGGAAACCTAGACTTAGGAAGATAGAATTTAGAAAAGACTCGAATTAGGAAAGTTCATTTTAGGAAAGTTTTGTTTTAGGAAAGGTTTTGAATTACGAAAGTTTTAATTTAAGAAAGTTTGGATTAAGAATGTTTCGTTTTAAGAAAGGTTTCGAAATTGGAAAGTTTTGAATTTGGAATGTTTTGAAATAGGAAAGTTTTGAAAGTAAGAAAGTTTTGAGTTTAGAAATTTTTAGATTTGGAAAGATTTGAAGTTTAGGAAAAGTTTAGAATTTAGGAAGTTTAGGATTTTGAAAATGTTTGAGTTTTAGAAATTCTTGAAGTTAGGAAAGATTTGAGTTTAAGAAAGATTTGAAGATTTGAATTTGAAAAGTTTAAATTTGGAAAGGTATAGACTTAGGAAAGGGTTGAATTAAGAAAGATTTGGAAGCTTGAAGTTTAAGGAAAGGTTTAAAAGTTTAAGTTTTCGAAACTTAAGGTTTAGAAAAGTATGAGATTAGGTTGGATTTGAATTAGGAAAGGTTTATACTGGGAAGGATTGAGATTCCTATTTCCTAAACCAAGGGGTTGAATTTTGGTTTCTAAAGAGAATAATTTGATTTTATTACCAAAAAACGGAGGATAGAATTTAGTTTCCTAATTGGGAGATTAGATTTGGTTTCCTAAAGGGAAGATTAGATCTAGAATAGATATGGGAATGGGGAGTTTTAGAAACCCTATATTTGGAAGAATATAGTTTTGACGTAGAAAATAGGTTTTGGAAACTTGTGGTTTGAATGTAAACAAAAGATTTTAGAAACCTAGGTTTTAAGGCAAGATTGAAAATCAAGTTTTTGGGAAGGAAAATTAGGGTTTCCTAATCAATGGCTCTAGGGTTTAACTTGGACTCTAAGAAAAGTAATTTTTGGAAAGCGGGTTTTTAGAAAGGGAGATTTTTGGAAAGAAATCCTAAAAAGGAGTCTTTGGAAAGTGAACTGAGAGGAGTTTTAGAAAGAAGATTTTGGAAGAAGCCTTTAGGAAAGAGTTTTCTAAGAAGGAAACCTAGGAAGTGTTTTTAGGAAAGGAATTTTGAAGAGAGCTTTTTTGGAAAGGAGTTCGAAAAGGAGTTTTGAAAAATAGATTTTTGGAGGGAGTTTTTGAAAACAATTTTGGAAAGGAATTTTGAGAAGGAGATTCGAGGGGTTTTTAGAAAGTGTATTGGAAAAGAGATTTCTAGGAACAGAGATTTTTGAAAAGAAAGTTTTTGAAAAGTATATAAAATATCTCACTTTCCTAAAGCGATTCTAACCATAAGAATATTAGAACCACTTTAAGATAGTAGTTTTGAAAATAACAAGGATTTGGAAAATATAGACCATATCGATCACTTTAAATGTAACACTTTCCTAAAGCAACCATAACCATGGAAAGGTTAGAATCACCTTAGGATTGTGATTTTGAAAACAAGTTTTGAAAAAGAAGATTTCGATGCAAGTTGGGGGTCGTGAACATACAAGGTTAAGGCTTCATCACATAATCAAGTAGGCCGAACCCACGTGGTCTTCGGTTAGACTAAAACAAAGCCCCCACACGGTGACCCTCCAATAACCTAATCCTACATATGGACTGGGAAGTCCCTTGTTTTAAGTATGCAAAGAAAGAGGGGGGGGGGAGGAGAAGATAGGGGATTAAAATAGAAGAAAACCCAAGTAGGTTCAAAGAGAGAAGAGAGAGGGGGAGTTACATAAACTTAAATAGAAAGCCTACCTTGTGTTTTCTTTATTTTGCTTTGCTTTGCACGCTTTGCTTTGCTTCGGTCTTCGCTTCAGTCATCAAGAGTTTGTCTTCGATCTTCAAAGTTTCATAGTTGCAGCAATCCAAGTCTTCAATGGAGAGTTTTGAGGCTAGTGTATAGGTGTATAAAGATGTATGTGTGTATAAGTGGCTATGGTTTCGTGTATGAAGGCTAGGGTTTAAAGAACCTATAGTAGACTAGGGTTTAGGGAGGCTACGAGCTCTGTATATCGAAGAGTAAGGTTTTTAGACTGAGTTTGCGGACCTTTCTCATGCTGGAGGAGGCTTTGTATTCATAAAGAGAGGGATGACCTGGCACCTATTGTAGTGGCGCCAGGCTAGAAAACCTTCTGGTGCCACTCCAAGCCAAATTTTGGCTTGGCGCCACTACTAGTGACACCAGTCACTTAGTAAAGTTATAAGGTCGGCAAACAACGTATCTTCAGAAGATTTGGGCACCTGTACTAGTGACTACCATGCAATTTGTAGCCTGGCTTCACTAGACGTGATTCCAAAAGGTTTGGGAAGGGCCCAGAAGGCTGAAAAATGGCAGGAACCCTTAGAATAGAGTCCTGGAGGTATAAGCCTTGAAAAATGATGACAAGAACTGTTGGAAGGGTTGATCGGTCCATTAGGGGCAAAACGGTCAACCGAGCCGAAAAGTTGCCGGGACGGATTCAGAATGTCCCAGAAGAAGACTCGAGATTTGGAAACATTATTTGGAATGTCTCAGGAGGTTATCAGTTTGATACCCATAGCCAATGTGGTCGGAAAAGGCAACCGGCCCACTAGGGGCAAAACGGTCATTTTGCACCGGGTTTATCGGAATTAACTAGGAATAATCCGAAAAGATAAAGAAAGGTCGAGACTACTATAAAAAGCATTATTGGGAGATTACCAGTTAAATACCCAGAGCTGGTGTGGTTCCTGGGGCGTTCGGATACCTAGAGGCAAAATAGACATCTTGACCGAAAAGTCTCGAAATTGGCCCGAAACTGACTAGAGAGCACCTAATCATGCTGGATCATCTATGGGATGATCTTGGAAGGGTGGACTTACTGTTTTGAGGACTTAGGTACTACCTCAGGAAACGTGCCAAAAAATGGCCCTAGGGGCAGTTTGGTTATTTTTCACCAAAGTGGGCTAGCAGGCACTAGTATTGACCTGGGTTTTGAGTGTTTTCGCTACTCTAACGGCGGTCCCATGATACAGGGGTTTGTTGGCAATTTTCTATATCGACCTGTTTGCTAGTATTTTCGCTACTCTGATAGTTGCGATGTTTGCGAGTACTTCCGCTACTCTGACGATTCGCGATCATTCCTGGGTCTGCCTGATCTCGGGAAGTTGATAAAGGGGCTTCGTGCCTGAGAATCAAAATTCTTAGAAAACGTGTCAAAATAGACATTTCTGCATTGGCGGGCTAGCAGGCGCTAAAGGTGGACTGTTCTACCATCTAGGGGACTTAGGGTCTCGTCGCGGTCGACGAATTTGAAGGGACTTACCGTTCCGAAGAACTTTCTTCAAAAAACGTGCCAAAAAGGATAAACTTACTGTCTCAAGGAATCAACTTTCTTGAGAGAAGGATTGTAATTGGAATTGGAGAAGGGGACTTACTGTCTTCGAGAAGACGCACCTATTGGAATTGGAAAAGGGGACTTACTGTCTTCGAAAAGACGTGCCTACGGGATTGGACCAAACAACGCCTACAAGGGTATTTTGGTCATTTTGCCTCTATTTTGGCCTGGTGGGCCCGTGAAGCAATGAATCAATTGGATTAGGACTAGAATTCTAGAATATGTCCATATTGACTTGAACTCAAGTCTAGACGGACTGTAGACTGTCGAGCGGTCAAAAATGGGGTGCTTACAGCTGCCCTTCTTTTCTGTCTTTGCTTATCGAAGACAAAAATGATAGAGTAAGAGTCCCATGTTGATCGTGAGGTGGTCGGAGGTACAGACTTTAAAAATTTTGGAAGATGGGATTGCGGAAATGAATATTAGGCCCAAAAGGCCTTCGAAATCAAGTTTTGGAGGGAAAAAGGGCAAAGCTGCCTAGAATTTGGAGCTGGCGCCACTAGGAGTGGCACCTTTGGCCAAAATGGCCTAGCGCCACTGCTAGTGGCACCAGGCTTAGGATCAAAACCAGAAAAATTTCTTGTTCGAACACTTACGAGAATGTGAAGAGTTTGTGAAAAATCGAGAGGCATTGCAAGGAAACTGACCTAGACATTGAAGAAGCATCTCTTAGGGACCACGGGGGATTGCCGGAAGTAGACCCCGTCACCGGAAAAGTCACCAGAAGAGAAGATTTTGCCGGAGAACTCCGAAAAGTGAGTTTTCTATCCTATGTTGATTTTAATGTACAGAACTCCGTTTAAGTTGTGTGAACAATGGAAATTGATGTTTTGATATGTTTTGAACACCGTGGTGATGTTATTTTTGCATTTTGGTGCTTGTTGGACTGAATTTAAGTGACTTTACGTGATTATGTGAAGAGGATTTTCTGCAGGAATTAGGGGTTTGTACCTACAGGCTTGGGCATTGGGGTTTTTGGCTAGATTTCTATGCCATGTGCCTTGAAAAAATGTGTTTAACAACCGTGGAAGTTTCATGAATTTTTGAAAACTTGGTGAATTTTTGATTTTTTGAAAAAAGAAAAATACTTAGAAAATTAGGAAAATTAAAGAAAATTAGGAAATTGATGAAATTAATGGAGTTTAAAATTTAGAAAAATGTAGGAAATTTTTAGAAAACATTTGAAGTGACTTTGAGGAATTTTAGGACATTTTTGAAAACCATTGATTTGTTGAAAAAATAAAACAAGTGTTTTGAAAATTTTGAAAATTTAAAAAGTGTGCGCGGGTGTTGATGTTATGTGATTGTAACATTGTGAAGTACATGGTTTGTGTTTTGTGTTGATGTCATGGGTGTTGTAGAGACCATTTTTAAACGAAACTTTGTCAAAATTTTTAGAAATTCAGAAAAGAGTTAGAAAAGGTTTAGAAATAAAATCTTTTTGAAGGAAAAAGATAGAAAACCCTTGAGATTTGACTTGAAGTTGGAAAATCAAAAGGTGTAGGAAATTCGTTTTGACTTATCATTTGAAATCTTTTTATTATTATTATTATTATTTTGTTTTCATTGTTTATTTACTTTATTTTATTATTATTTATCTGCATGTACCGTATATTAACACCTCTTACCTTGTCTTACCTTTTCAGGATAGCAGATGCGGGTGATGATGGTTCTGAGAGGAGACGTTGCTCGGGGAAGGTGGCTCAGACAGATTTCACCGATGGTGCCAGTAGATCCAGAGGTAGCCAAGGATCTACCGGACGGGCCTATTCCAATTGGAGCAGACAAGGGAGTAGGCCACCTGTCGATTCCTTTCCTTCGGTTAAGCAAGCCTTTGCAGAGGAGATCGGTACAGAGGAGGAGGTACCGGGTCTAGGCAACCAGGTCACTGGTTATGTGAGAGCCTCCTTTAAACATAGGCAGACGGATGCTGATTTGGGAGATCTGGAGATACCGGATATTCCACTGCTTGGCGATCTTGCCTATCACCCCAATGTATATTCTAGACAACGTTTGCCCCTCCACGGGTACACAACTTTTAGAGGGGCTGTTCATTAGGTCTTCGTGACCATGCAGCGGGCTGCTCCATCATATTGTGCCTTCCTGGCTGAGATCAGATTCGAAGCCTTCATGGGATTACAGGCTAACTGCCTGAACCGACATCTGGTGCTAGCACTGATTGAGCGGTGGTTTGGATAGACTAGGACCTTTCATTTTGTTGGCCTTGAGTTGGGTCCCATCCCCTTGGATTGGGTGATCATCACGGGGCTTTCCTTCGTCGGCGGTCGGGTCACTTTACAGTTAGTTAGTAAAGACAAGGCTTGTGTTCTACTGGACTTGCCCCCTCCCGAGCGTTTTCTTTTCCCAGTTTCTTGGCTCAGCCGGGATGACTGTACCTTTGCTGCTGAGCCATTACCTGCCAGGTGGGACATTATGAGTCGACGACTTGTTTTGTACATCATCTTCAGCTGTTTCTGCAACAATAACAAGTCACTGGTGCCTTTTTGGTTGGTGAGTATAGTAGCTGATCTTGGGGCTTTGTCTGAGCTAAATTGGGGGTCCTTCTCCTTTGGCTGCTTCCTTCGGTCGATGCGGGTCTAGACTTCTTCTTATTGGGGCAGCATGACTAGTTTCTGGCCCTTTCTTGTCTGATGGAGCTATGATTATCTACCTGTTCGTCGCCCTACAGTTGTCGAGGATGACCTTTATCCTCGTGCTTTGAGGTGGGCTCGTGACCGAGTGGCCCAACAATCGGAGATTACTGACTTTGTGACGCTACGGGCGAACTTGGAGTTGATTGAGGCGAGGGAAGTGACTTGGCAGCCTTTCGTTAGATCAATTCATTATGAGACAGTCTGGTACTTGGTCCCGTTGTCCCTGTCGAGGGCTGCTTTTCTCAGTGACGATATTTGGGAGTCTTATCTAGGAGAGCGGCACTGGCGGCAGTTCCATGAGGAGTTTCAATCAGCAGGAGCTCCACCGGAGTATATGTTTGGTGCCTTGGTGGCAGGAGTGCCTATCCCCTATCAGGAGTGGCAGCCGGGTGCCGGGTTCTTACTTCCTCTAGATACAAATTACGCTACGCACTTTGGGGCTCATTCTACCAGTGCCTTCACCTGGTTTGAGGTAGTAGTCAGCGTTTATGATGCTGGCCAGGAGGTGGTTGACTTGTGGTGCCGAGCCGGAGGATATGTGCCCCAGGCTGAGTTTACTGTTGTGAGAGACCAGAGAGATCAGTACCAGATGGAGCGGGATCAGTACCAGGCCAAGGTAGCTTCCCTGACGACTCGATTATCTCAGATGAGCGGCGGCGGGGTACGTTGTTCTTTCTCTGCTTCTTTTTTTCACTCTGCCGTTGTCTAATTATTCCTTTATCTTGCCGATTCCGACTGTGTCTTCTTCGTAAGACGCTGGTGCTTCTAATAGTTATCCACCTCCTCCGATGCCGGGTTTTGGGGATTTCAATCTAGATGACATTGACTTTGATCTTTAACAAATGCCCTTTGTCGAGACTCTGATCTTCCTTTGCCCCTATTTCTGAGATGTATTTATGTTAGACAATTTTATTTTGATGGATATAGTTTTTTATATTTAGATGCACGGATAGACAGATACATTTATAATCTTTACAGCTAGGCATATGATCAGATGCATGTGATGGATGATGATGTTATGTATCTATTACATGAGTTGATGTTGGTGACTTTTGTTTTTACATGGAGTTATACCCTATATATGCAAAGCTCATGCCGACTTTTTTTTTTTTTGAATATGTATGCACATATTAGAAATACGTTAACTAACAGAATGACAAGGGGTGTTGTCGAACAGGATATTTTTGGAATGGTAACTCCTTCCTCTTCGGGGGTCTAGCCTCTCTTTGGCTCAATCTTACGTTGACTGGATAATAGCACTTCACACCTTTCTCAACCTTTTGATCGCCTCCGACTCTCTACCTCGGGGTTAGTGTATATGATTATTGGGCTGAAACTCTCAACTCTCGAGATTTTAGCAACAATTTACCTGACCTTTAGCAGAACGATAAGTGGCCAGTCCTTCAATCCAAGGAGACTTTGCTCTAGGACCGTAACGTAGGCTAGGTTATGTGGTTTTCAAAACAACAAGATATGTAAGCTCAAATTCAATGTTGTTTTCAACAAGGTTTAGATCCGTACCATCCTTGACTATATTTTTTTTCCTTCCAGTAGGGTTAGCATTTGTTCTTAGCTTTGGCAGTGTGTCTAGCTCACTTAGATCAAGCAATCCGTTTTCAATCAGAGTGGACTTTAGTAAGGTTGTAATGTAGGCCAAAGTTTCAGGTTCTTGCAAGAAAGGGTAAAGGCTCAAACCTATTGTTTCTACTAGGCTTCTTTGTAACCTAGGATCACCTTTAAATTTCCTTCTCGCTTTTACTATATACTTCTCAGGGTGAAAATGACTCTCTCCTTTCAATCTATGCTTTTTGAGATAAACATGACTCTCCTTTCTTTCAATCTTCTTATTATGCTTTTGAATATGACTCAATCATGGTTTTCTTCAGGCCCTTCCTTAGAGATTCTTTTTTTTTTTTTGGGCCTCTTGCCCCTTGGCAATTCTTTTCCTTCGCTTTTTTCTTTTTATCTCTTTTATTTCTTTTTTATAAAATGAAAAATTCTTCAACCCTTTTTTCTTAGACCTTTCCTTAAGAGTCCAACCTAAACCCGATGTAGGCGGTGATCCCTAGGTTGGGGTTTTCTTGAAGAAAATAAATGGCTCAATGGGTTTGGCAAGGGGTTGCTTTTGACTGTATGGGAAATGAAATGAGGGCCTCTCTTCACTTTGAACTAGATTGCTTAATTTATAGTCTTCAATGTTGCCTTAGCACAGTAGGGGTGGATACCATTCCTAGAGTTCTCAAATATTATCTGCCCCAATGTGGGGAGGACAGTCTTGGATCGGGGTTGACAAAGAAAATTTTTGCTTTTCGTGAGGCACTAGGGGTTAAGCAAAGGGAATATAAGCATTTTTATTATTACTATATTGGAAAATGAAAGATGGCTCTCCTTCACTTTGATAATCTGGCCGCACATTGCTTAGCTTCGGCGTCTTGTAAGTGTTGCCTTTGGGTAGTATCCTCACTCTCTTTTTTTCGGAAAGCTAACTGTTAAGGGAGTGGTTAACTCATGCTATCATCCCTTCAAGTCAAACTAAACCCTAAGATAAACCATGCCCCTTACGTAAAATGTAGTTACCATTCCCAAGAGAAGATAAGACAATAGCGATAGAATAAAAAACTATCATTTGATTATTATTATCATTTTTTTTATGAAAAGCATAGAGTTTTTAAGCAAAAAATGAAATGTAAGCATCAATTCAAAGGCAAGAAATAAAAAGGATAGAAAGAAAATGGGTGAGAATATCCCTCTCTTGTACGCTTTAGATGGTAACCCATTTTAGTAAGGCTTTGGGACAATGCCCACATCTTCGATGCTCCATTCGCGATCCGGGCCCTCGGCCAAGGCGAGTCAGGCAAAGGCTTCTTCTAGAGCTCCGAACATATTGACGTTACTAGCACGGTTGTTAGCCTCCTTCTTGTTCTTTGCAGTAGGTTCTTCTGTAAATAGGATGGCTAGTTCACCTCCTTCCAACTTGAACAGCTCCGTCTGTTCTCTTCACTCCTCTAGACCCCAGCCCATGTCTTCATAGTTGTATTCGGTCACAGGCCACTGGTTTTCCAACAAGAGACGTTCAACTGCTGCATACTTTGGATGTAAAAACTCAGCACCCCATTCATCAGTAGCTATGTTTTCGATATGCTCTTCCTTCGAGAACATTGGCTTCCCAACAGGCAAGTTAGAAGCATCAGGGACCTCATTGCAGTTGTAGAGATAAATCGAGCACAATGGGAGGTCTTCCTCCCAGTCATCTTCATCGTTGGTTTCCTAATCCTCCCCGTAATCCTCAACCATAGGCTCCTCGAACTCTCTCTCACCTTCCATTTCTACTAGTATCATATTGACGGTGTGATCTGGCAAAGGGTTAGTGGTCACATTAAGGGTCGGAGTAGGATTGACCGGCTGCAGATCAATGGTCTTATTGTCGATCAAGTCTTGGATTTTGTGCTTGAGAGTGAAGTAGCTTTCGGTGTCGTGCCCTTAGCCACTTGAATGGTATTCACATGTAAGGGCGGCATTAAAGGTTAGGGGTAGAGGGCTTGGCAAAGGACGAGCAGGCATGGGCTTCAAGATGTTGTTCTTCAGAAGGCTATGGTAAGCCTCAGTCTGGGTATAGGCTAAGGTATCAAAGGCACAAGTGCGTCGGGCAGCTTTATTGAAGTTAGGTCGTGTCCCAGTAGGGTCATGGTTAGGGGTCTAAGCAGGCATGGTTAAAGTGGGTAAGGGCAGGACAAGGTGTGATTGTAATGGCCGTCGGTATTGGGGTGGTTGGCCAGGCAGGATGGCAGACACTTCGCTTTCCTTTTTGATTGTTCCCCTTGTAGTAGCCACTCTCTTAGCTATGTTGGTGGTACTTTCTCCAGTCTTGGCATAGGGGTCCGTAATCCTCCCTGTCTTGAGGCCGTTTTCTATCATCTCCCTTTGCATGATGAGCTCAGAGAAGCTTTTCTCTACACTTGTGCAGAGCTTCTCGTAGTATATGCCTTCAAAAGTATGTACAAATAGTTGTATGTACTCCTCTTCCAATGGGGGATTTACTTGTGCAGTAGCTACTCTCCATCTCAAGGCATACTTCTTGAAGCTTTCCTTTTCACCATTGCGCACAGTCATCAGGGACCATCGGTTAGAGGTGAGATTAATATTGTGACGATATTGGGCTTTAAATGCATTGACCAGCTCGATCCAGGTTGTGATCTTCCTTAAGTGCAGCCGAGCAAACCATTGTAGAGCAGACCACGTGAGGCTGTGTTGGAATAGCTGCATGAGGAGTTTCAAATCGTTGTTGTGACCACTTAGCACTCTAGCATAAAGACGAAGATGAGTGACGGGGTTTCCAGTGCCGTCATACTTCTGGAAGTCAGGCATTTTGAACCTAACAGGTCTCGGGTGGTCAGAAAAGAAGCATAACTCGTCATAGGCAGTGAAATCGTAGGCGTCATGGCCATGGAGACTTCGCAGTGAATCCTCTAGCCCTTGGATTTTCAGACTGAGAGGGTCTAGGGGGGCCTTCTTTACGGCAGGTGAGAGTAATATGGTCTCCTCCTCTTCAACGCTGATCCCTTTGGCATCTTCCTTATTCCTCCCAACATTGTCAGATTGAAGCACGATCCTTGGATTAGCGGGTTCAGGGTCCTTGGACAAAGTCATGGATGATGATGGGATAGCAGCAGTATCCTTCATAGCCATAGTTTGAATGAATTTGAGCATCTTATCCATGTTGGTCCTCATTTCATTGACTTCTTCTCAAGAAACTTGAGACGATTCTTCAGGGTTAGCAGCCATTAGTGATGCTCTTTGCCGGGAGATAATGGGATCCCTAGGTGAATGTTGCCCCTTCTTGGAAGCAATGTTGACTCAATACAGGGTAACCTCTATAAATAAAAAGGAAAAGACAAAAAGACAAAAACACAAATCGCAAGTCAGTTTCTGGTTTTTAGAGAGCTTTATGCAATGCATGTCCTAGGGTGTCCCTATTTAAGAGGAAAACCAATCATGATGTATTGGCCCACTTTTAGAGATTGGGGCCTTGCCCGTATATGCAGATACCTTATTGTCAAGTAGGAAACCAATCCATTCATACATTGATTCATCCATTTGTTCAAGAAACATAAAGAAATACATTTAACTTTGGGGTTTACGATACAAAAGAATTGAAATACATTTTAACAGGGAGAGGGAACATGTTTATTTGGGATTTCTACCTATCTAGTTTTACATAAGAAGTCCTAAACTACTCTTGAGTTTTTGAATTTGCCTTCCTTGGATTTGATGTCGAAGAGGTCGTTGAAAGACCTTGTTGATCGATTACCCCTTGTCTTTATGGCAATCCTATCTCCGTGAGCATAGAGGGATTAGGGCCCCTCTTATGAGATGACTTAAAATGCTTACAATGATTCCTTAGGGTTAACGTGGGAACCCTTAAGGTTTGGGTAGGTCTAATGCAAGGGAGAGTGACCTTGGGGTCACTCTCAATGGGTTGATCATATGCATGAGAATGCAGCGACTTGAGTTACTTGGAAATTTTGTCTTGACATGGGAGATTAAATGCATGAACATGGATATGCAAAAAGTATAAAGAGAGAGAATGCAATAGCAAGGTAAACGTGCATGCATGAGCAGTTAGATAGTCATTATAACAGTAAGAATACAATCATTATAACAACAGGAATAGACAGGTATAAATGAAAAATAAGAGCAGTCGTCCTTTCCTCCATGGTTTTAAAAATTGTGCGCGTGTCTTAAATCTAGCAAAGGTTCGGCTATGCAAGGTGTCTATATGAGCATGCGGTTGAGGGTTGACTAATGCGTCCTAAAAAGGCTTAGTTCCCGGATCTTCAAACCTAGGCCCACTCCCCGAGGTGGTGCCATTATCGGTTGGTGATCCGAGTGGGGGAACCATCAAGAGGCCGTAGGCAAAGAAACTGACACAATATCTTGCCCACAACCAATATACCGTTCCCCCTTTCTAGCTAAAAGGGCCATATCAGGGTAAAAATGCAAGTATGTAGAATGTAGGTGCACATGCAGTGTGTGTGTGATTTTTGAATGTAGAGGAAGGAGCCCAACAACTCCCATTCATCCTGTTCATCACATTCATGCATGGCAGTTAATAAAATTTAAACAAAAAGCGCACTTACAAAATAAATATGCAAGAGTTAGTGTGTGGCTGGCAAACTTAATACAAGATAATATAAATAAATTCATGTTTTTTGAAAATAATTTTGAAAATTTGGTTTTAAAAATTTAAAGTGAATAGGATTGAACAAGTTAATTGAAGACTCTACATAGGTGAAGGGTAAAGAGACATGACTACGGCCTAACCCTCTAAGTGTCCCAAGTGGAGTTGCCAGCTGTCGCGCCTAGATTTTTCACACTCGAGGAATACATACATAAGCGGGAAAAATACTATACTCTCTCGTAAGAACTCATCCTCCTAGAAGAATGAGTGCGACTAGGTTCGAATTGAAAATTAATTTGAATAAAGGGCTTTTGGAAAACATTTGGAGTCGCCACCTAACTTGATTAAGGTGAGTTAGGTCACCTAAAAACTAAACACAATCCAAAGACTACACTTAGGGTTTTCAGAAAACGATCTTGGAAAACATCCTCAAGAGATGGTTTTTAGGAAAATAGGTTATGTAGCAACCTTTGGAAAACATTTAAGCCAATTTAGAAAATGAACTCCATTTTGGTCTTTCAAAATCAGTGATCCTAGGTTTGGAGGTTGGTTACGTGTAGGGAAGACGCACTAAGCCATCACCCTACCCTGCCCTTACAGTACCTACATGTCTATTCACCCTAGGTTCACCCATGAGAGTCTTCAGCTAACAAATGTCCAATCCTATCCACTTTAGAAAAAAATGTTTAAAAAGACATGATGCATGATATGTAAATGCAATAGGAAGAGAGAGTTAGAAAATAGATTTGAAAAGATAGATTTGATTTGATTTTGAAAATTGATTCGAGAAAAGAGATTTGAAAAGAATAATGGAATTGGAAATTGAAAAAGGTTGTAAAATTGGAGATTTGAAAAATGTTGTAACCGCACCCATGAAGGTTGCCTACGTATCCTTTTGGAGGAATCAGGTTAGTCGTAGTTCGGACAAGAGTCTGATAGAAAATAGAATGTTTGGTTTGAAAAGGAGATTTTGATTGGAAAAAGGATTTGAATTGAAATTTGGATTGGAAGTTTGAGAGATTGGACTTTGATTGGAATACTTGAAAAGATTTAATTTTGGAAAGCTTGGTTTTAAAAAACCTAGACTTAGGAAGATAGGATTTAGAAAAGACTCGAATTAGGAAAGATCATTTTAGGAAAGTTTTGTCTTAGGAAAGGTTTCGAATTAGGAAAGTTTCAATTTAAGAAAGTTTGGATTAAGAAAGTTTCGTTTTAAGAAAGGTTTCGTTTTAAGAAATTTTTGAAATTGGAAAGTTTTGAATTTGGAATGTTTTGAAATAGGGAAGTTTTGAAAATAAGAAAGTTTTAGATTTGGAAAGATTTGAAGTTTAGGAAATGTTTAGAATTTAGGAAGTTTAGGATTTGGAAAATGTTTGAGTTTTAGAAATTCTTGAAGTTAGAAAAGATTTGAGTTTAAGAAAGATTTGAAGATTTGAATTTGGAAAGTTTAAATTTGGAAAGGTATGGAGTTAGGAAAGGGTTGAATTAGAAAAGATTTGGAAGCTTAAAGTTTAAGGAAAGATTTAAAAGTTTAGGTTTTGGAAACTTAAGGTTTAGGAAAGTATGAGATTATGAAGGATTTAGATTAGGAAAGGTTTATACTAGGAAGGATTGAGATTCCTATTTCCTAAAATAAGGGATTGGATTTTGATTTCTAAAGAGGATGATTTTATTTTATTTTAAAAAATGGAGGATAGGATCTAGTTTTTTAAATGGGAGATTAGATTTGGTTTCCTAAAGAGAAGATTGGATTTGGAATAGATTTGGGAAGGGGAAGTTTTAGAAATCCTAAATTTGGAAGACTATAGTTTTGATGTAGAAAAGGGGTTTTGGAAACTTATGGTTTGGATGTAAACAAAAGATTTTAGAAACCTAGGTTCTAAGGCAAGATTGAAAATCATGTTTTTTGGAAGGAAAATTAAGGTTTCCTAATCAATGGCTCTAGGGTTTAACTTGGACTCTAAGAAAAATGATTTTTGGAAAGTGAGTTTTTAGAAAGGGAGATTTTTAGAAAGAAATCCTAAAAAGGAGTCTTTAGAAAGTGAACTTGAGAGGAGTTTTAGAAAGAAGATTTTGGAAGAAGCTTTTAGGAAAGAGTTTTCTAAGAAGGAAACTTACAGAGTATTTTTAGGAAAGGAATTTTGAAGAGAGATTTTTTGGAAAGGAGTTTGAAAAGGAGTTTTGAAAAATAGATTTTTGGAGGGAGTTTTTGAAAATAATTTTGGAAAGGAATTTTGAGAAGGAGATTGGAGGGGTTTTTAGAAAGTGTTTTGGAAAAGAGATTTTTAGGAAGAGAGATTTTTGAAAAGAAAGTTTTCGGAAAGTATATAAAATATCTTACTTTCCTAAAGCGATTCTAACCATAAGATGATTATAACCACTTTAAGATAGTGGTTTTGAAAATAACAAGGATTTTGAAAATATGGACCATATCGGTCACTTTAAATATAACACTTTCCTAAAGCAACCCTAACCATGGAAAGGCTAGAATCACCTTAGGATTGTGATTTTGAAAACAAGTTTTGAAAAAGAAGATTTTGATGCAAGTTTTGAAAATGAGTTTGAAAATGAATTTTAAAAGAATGTAAGATCATGATATGCACAATGCAAGTTGGGGGTCGTGAACATACAAGATTAAGGCTTCACCACATAATCAAGGGGGCCGAACCTACGTGGTCCCCGGTTAGACTAAAAGAAAGCCCCCGACATGGTGACCCTCCAATAGCCTAATCCTACACATGTACCGGGAAGTCCCTCGTTTCAAGAATGCAAAGAAAGGGGGGGAGAAGATGGGGGATTAAAATAGAAGAAAATCCAAGTGGGTTCAGAGAGAGAAGAGAGAGGGGGAGTTGTGTAAACTTAAATAGAAAGCCTATCTTGTGTCTTCTTTATTTTACTTTGCTTTGCGCACTTTACTTTGCTTGCTTTGCTTCGGTCTTCGCTTCAAGCTTCAAGAGTTTGTCGTCGATCTTCAAAGCTTCATAGTTGCAGTAATCCAAGTCTTCAATAAAGAGTTTTGAGGCTAGTGTATAAGTGTATAAAGATGTATGTGTGTATAGGTGGCTACAGTTTGGTGTATGGAGGCCAAGGTTTAGAGAACCTAAAGGAGACTAGGGTTTAGGGAGGCTACGAGCTCTGTATATCGAAGAGTAGGATTTTTGTGACTCAGTTTGCAGACCTTTTTCATGCTAGAGGAGGCTCTGTATTTATAGAGAGAGGGATGACCTAGTGCCTGTTGCAGTGGTGCTAGGTCAAAAAACCTTCTGGAGCCACTAGGAGTGGCGCCAGGCCAAATTTTGGCTTGGCGCCACTAATTTTGGCTTGTAGTGGCACCAGCCACTAAGGAAAGTTTTAAGATCGACAAGCAACGTATCTTCAAAAGATTTAGGCGCCTGTACTAGTGATTATCATGCAATTTTTAGCCTGGCTTCACTAGGAGTGACTCCGGAAGATCCGAAAAGGATTTATGGGACCGGGAATGGCCCGGAAGGCCAAAAAAGGGAAGGAACCCTTAGAATAGAGTCTCGGAGGTATTAGCCTTGAAAAGGGATGACAAGAATGTCGGAAGGGTTGATCGAGCTATTAAGGGCAAAACGGTCAACCGAGCTAAAAAGCTGCCAAGACAGACTCAGAATGTCCCGGAAGAAGACTCAAGATTTGGAAACATTATTTGGAATGTCCCAGGAGGTCACTAGTTTGATACCCAGAGTTGGTGTGGTCGGAAAAGGCAATCAGCCCACCAGGGGCAAAACGGTCATTTTGCACCAGGTTTGCTGGAATTGACTCGGAATAATCCGAAAAGATGATGAAAGATTGAGACTACTATAAAAAGCATTCTTAGGAGATTATCGGTTTGATACCTAGAGCCAGTGTGGTTCCCCGGGTGTTCGGATGTCTAGGGGCAAAATGGTCATCTTAATCGAAAAGTCTCGAAACTGGCCCAAAACTGACTGGAGAGCTCCTATTCATACTGGATCATCTCTGGGACGATCTTGGAAGGGTGGAATTACCGTTTTGAGGACTTAGGTACTACCTCGAGAAACATGCCAGAAAATGGCCCTAGGGGTAGTTTGGTCATTTTTCACCATAGTGGGCTAGGAGGCACTGGTGTTGACCTGGGTTTTGAGTGTTTCCACCACTCTGACGGTGGTCCCATGATACAGGGGTTTGTTGGTAATTCCCTATACCGACCTGTTTGCTAGTATTTTCGCTACTCTGACGATTGCGAAGTTTGCGAGTACTGCTGCTACTGTGACGGTTCGCGATCATTCCGGAGACTGCTTGATCTCGAGAAGCCGCTAAAAGGACTTAGCACCTAAGAATCAAATTTCTCGGAAAGCGTGTCAAAACGTACATTTTTGCATTGGCAGGCTATCAGGCGCTAAAGGTGAACCATTCTACCATCTAGGTGTCGCGCCCAGATTTTTCGCACCCGAGGAATACTCACCCAAGCGGGAAAAATGCTGTACTCTCTCGTTAGAACTCACCCTCCTAAAAGAATGAGTGCGACTAGGTTTGAATTGAAAACATGTTTGAATAAAGGGCTTTTGAAAAAGATTTGGAGTCGCCACCTAACTTGATTAAGGTGAGTTAGGTCACCTAAAAACTAAGCATAATCCGAAAACTACACTTAAGGTTTTGAAAAACGATTTTAAAAATATCTCCTCAAGAGAGGGTTTTTTAGGAAAACGAGTTGTTTGGCAACCTTTGGAAAACATTTAGCCCTTTTTAGAAAAATAACTCCTTTTGGTCTTTCGAAAACAGTGATCTAGGTTCGGAGGTTGGTTACGTGTAGGGAAGACGCACTAAGCTATCACCCTACCCCGCCCTTTCGGTACCTACATGTCAATCTACCCTAGATTCACCTATGAGAGTCTTTAACTAACTATTGTTCAATCCCATTCACTTTGAAAAACAATGTTTGAAATAAATGTGATACATGAGATGCAAGTGCAAGATAAGAGAGAATTGAAAAATAGATTTGGAAAGGAATTGATTTGAAATTGATTTGTTTTGAAAATAGATTTGACGAGATGGAATTGAAATTGGAAAGTTTGGAAACTTGGAAATAGGAACTTGAAAATAGAAATTTTGAAATTAGAATTTTGAAAATAGATTGGAATTGAGATTTGAAAGATGTGGAGACCGCACCGATGAGGGTGGAATTGAAAGTTTGAAAAATATTGTGACTACACCTATGAAGGTTGCCTACGTATCCCTTTGGGGGAATCAGGTCAGTCGTAGTTCGGACCGGAGTCCGATTGAAAATAGAAGGTTGGATTGAAGAAGGAAATTGAATTGGATTTGAAATTAGAAGAGGAGATTGGAAATTGGAAATTGAGGACTTTGATTTGAAAAGATAGATTTGGACTTGTTTTGGAATAAGAAGGTTTAAGAAAACCTAGACTTAGGAAAGAGAAGAGACTTAGGAAAGATTTGACTTGGCTTGGAAGATTTGGAAAGATTGGATTTTAGGAGATGTTCAAATTAGGAAAGGTCCGATTTAGGAAAGTTTCGAATTAGGAAAGTTTTATTTTTGGAAAGTTTTCGAATTAGGAAAGTTTTGAATTTAGGAAAGTTTTAAGTTTATGAAAGTTTTGAATTTAAGAAAGTTTAGAAATTGAAAAGTTTCGGGTTCAGAAAGTTTTCGAAAAAGGAAAGATTGTCAGATTAGGAAAGTTCCCAAATTAGGAAAGTTTTGAAAATCGGAAAGTTTTGAATTTAGAAATGTTTTGAAAAAGGAAAGTTTTGAATTTGGAAAGCTTTGAAAACAAGAAAGTTTCTTTTTAGGAAAGGTTTGAAAAAGGAAAGGTTGTCAGATTAGGAAAGTTCCCAAATTAGGAAAGTTTTGAAAATCGGAAAGCTTTGAATTTAGAAATGTTTTGAAAAAGGAAAATTTTGAATTTGGAAAGCTTTGAAAACAAGAAAGTTTCTTTTTAGGAAAGGTTTGAAAAAGGAAAGTTTTCAGTTTAGGAAATGTTTGAAAAAAAGTTTCAATTTAAGAAAGTCTTGAATTAAGAAAGTTTTGAATTTAGAAAAGTCTTAGATTTAGAAAGATTTTGAAGTTTTGGAAAGTTTAGAATTTTGGAGAGATTTAGGTTCTAGAAAGATTTAACTTGAGCAAGTTTCAAATTTAGAAAATTTTGAATTTGGGAAAGATTTGAAATTTAGAAAGTTGAAGATTTAGAAAGTTTTAGAATTTTAGAAAATCTTGAGATTAGGAAAGGTTTGAGTTTAGGAAAGGTTTGAAAACTTAAATTTGAAAAGTTAAGATTTGAAAAGAGGGTAGGATTAAGAAAGGGTTGAATTAGGAAAGACTTGAAAGTTGAGTACTAAAATTTAGGAAAGATTTTTATGTTCAAGTTTTGGAAACTTAAGATTTAGGAAAGTGGAAGTTTAGGAAGGTTTTGATTTAGGAAAGAATTAGATTTTGAAACTTAAGGAAAGGTTTAAAGTTCAAGTTTAGGAAACTTATGGTTTAGGAAGGAATTGAATTAGGAAGGTTTGGATTAGGAAGGGATTGGATTTGGTTTTTAAAAGCAAAGGTTTGATTTATTTCCAAAAACGGAGGATAGGATCTAGTTTCCTAAACGGGGTGATTTGATTCGGTTTCCTAAAGGGAAGATAGGATTTGGCAAGGATTTGGAAAGGGAGACTCTAAAAACCCTAGGTTTGAAAAATTATAGTTTAGACGTAGAAAAGAGGTTTTGAAAACATGTATAGTTTGGATGTGAAAACTAGAGGTTTTGGAAACCTAGGTTTGGTGCAAAGTTTGAAAACCATGTTTTTGGGAAGAAAATTAGGGTTTCCTAATTGCGAGTTCTAGGGCTTGACTTGGGCTCTAAGAAAAGAGTTTTTAGAAAGTGTGTTTTTAGAAACGTAGATTTTCTAGAAGGGAGTCCTAGGGAGGAATTTTTGGAAAGTGAATTTGGAAAGAGAGTTTTTGGAAAGAGATTTTAGAGAGAAGAAGTTTTTTGGAAAGCATGTTTTTGGAAACGAAGATTTTGGAAGGAAGATCCTAGGAGGAAATTTCTAGAAGGGAGATTTTGGAAAAGAGAGTTTTTGGAAAGATTTTTAGCGAGCGTTTTTAGGAAGGTGAATCTAGGGAGAAGATTTTGGAAAGGAGTCGAAAAAGTGAGTTTTGAAAAATAGATTTTGGAAGGGAGTTTTTGAAAACAATTTTTGGAGAAGAGAGTTTTAGGAAAGTATGTTGAAAAAGAGATTTTTAGGAGGAAATTCTTGGAGAGAGAGAGTTTTTGGAAAGTATAAAAACATCTCACTTTCCTAAAGCGATTCTAGCCATAAGAGGGCTAGAACCACTTTAAGAAAGTGGTTATGAAAACAAAGTTTGAAAATATAGGCCAAAAGGCCACTTTTAATATAACACTTTCCTAAAGCAACCCTAGCCATGGAAAGGTTAGAATCACCCTAGAATTGTGGTTTTGAAAACAAGTTTTTAAAAAAGAGATTTTGATGCAATTTTGAAAACAAGTTTGAAAACGCTTTGAAAAACAACTTTGAAAACGAGTTTTGGAAGATGCAAGACTATGATATGCACAATGCAATTTGGGGTCGTGAACATATAAGGTTAAGGCTTCACCACATAATCAAGGGGGCCGGACCCACGTGGTCTTTGGTTAGACTAGAAGAAAGCCCCCGACACGGTGACTCTCCAATAGTCCAATCCTACACATGGACCGGGAATCCTCTTGTTTCAAGCATGCAAAGAAAGGGGGGGAAAGAGATGGGGAATTAAAATAAAGAAAACCCAAGTGGGTTGGAGAGAGAAGAGAGAGGGGGAAAGTGTGGAAATTTAAATAGGGAGCCTACCTTGTTTCTTGTTTATTTTGCGTGCTGTGCAGTCTTCGGTCTTCGGTCTTCGGTCTTTGTCTTAATCTTCACCTTCAGTCTTCAAGGGTTGTCTTCAAGCTTTGGATGGCAGCTCTTCAAGTCTTCCAAGGATGGTTGAAGGTTAGGGTATGAGTGTATGAGTGTATAAGAGGCTAGGGTTTGTGTATAGTGGCTAGGGTTTGGAAAACCTAGGGAGGCTAGGGTTTTGGAGGTGCTCGAGCTCTGTATATTGAAATATGAGATTCTTAGGTTAAGTTTGCAGACCCTTTTCACGTTGAACGAGGCTCTGTATTTATAGAAGTTGGACAAGCCTGGCGCCTGTTGTAGTGGCACCAGGGCAAAATTTACACTAGTGCCACTAGGAGTGGCGCCAGGCCATTTTTTGGCTTGGTGCCACTGTTAGTGGCACCAGCCATTTAGGAAACAATGAAGGTCGGCAAGCAACGTATCTTTGACTAGATTTGGGCGCCTGTACTAGTGATTACCATGTAAACTTTAGCCTGGCTTCACTAGGAGTGACTCTGGAAAGTCCGGAAATGATTTGAAGGAGCCGGGAGTGACCCGGAAAGCCAGAAAGGAGCAGGAACACTTGAAATAGTGTCCTAGAGGTATTTGACTTGAAAAGTGAGGATAAGATGTGTCGGAAAGGTCAACCGGGCCTTTAGGGGCAAAACGGTCAATCGGAGTACGAAACTGCCGGGGCGAACCCAGATTGTCCCGGAAAAAGACTTGGGATCTGGAAACATTATTTAGAATGTTCCCAGAGGTTGCCGGTTTGATTCCCAGGGCCGGCGTGGTCGGAAATGGAGACCGGCCCACCAGGGGCAAAACGGTCATTTTGCACTGGGTTTGCCGGAACTGACTCGGAATGGTCCGGAAAGGTAAAGGAAGGTCGAGAACACTATAAAAAGTATTCTTGGGACATTACCGGTTTGATACCCAGAGCCGGTGTGGTCGAAAAAGGAAACCGGCTCTCTAAGGGCAAAACGGTCATTTTGTACCAGGTTGGCCGGAACTAACTCGGAATGGTCCGGAAAGGTAAAGGAAGGTCGAGAATACTATAAAAATTATTCTCAGGGCATTACCGGTTTGATACCCAGAGCCGGTGTGGTTCCTGGGGCATTCAGATGCTTAGGGGCAAAATGGTCATCTTGACCGAAAAGTCTCGGAAAAGGCCCTAAGTGTAGTCTGGTTATTTTTCACCGAAGTGAGCTAACAAACATGGGTATTGACCTAGGTGTTGAGTATTTCCGCTACTCGGATGGGGTTGAGTATTTCCGCTACTCGGACGGGGTTGACGATTTGAGAGTATTTCCGCTACTCCAACGGCTCTGTGAGTATTTCCGCTACTCTAACGGTTCTGTGAGTATTTCCGCTACTCTAACGGTTCTGTGAGTATTTTCGCCACTCTAACAGCTCTGTGAGTATTTCTGCTACTCTAACGGTTGAGTATTTTCGCTACTCGGACGGCTCTGTGAGTATTTCCACTACTCTAACGGTTGTGTGAGTAGTTTTGCTATTCGGACCGTCTCGAGGAATAAACTGTCTCGAGAGAGGGATTAGAAAGGGGTCTTACCTCTCCGAAGAGACGTGCCTGGGTTGGAACCGTCTCGAGGAATAAACTGTCTCGAGAGAGGGATTGGAAAGGGGTCTTACCGTCTCCGAAGAGACGTGCCTGGATTTTGATTGTTTCTGCCACTCTAACGGTGTTGTGAGTGTTTCCGCCACTCTGACGGTTTTGTGAGTGTTTCCGCCACCCTAACGGTTTTGTGAGTGTTTCCGCCACCCTAACGGTTTTGTGAGTAGTTTTGCTACTCGGACCGTCTCGAGGAATAAACTGTCTCGAGAGAGGGATTGGAATTGGAATAAGAAAGGACAATGCCCCTAAGGATATTTTGGTCATTTTGCCTCTATTTGGGCCTGACAGGCCCGCGAAGCGATGAAAAGATGGAATTTGGACCTAGAGAATTGGTTTCGATTGGAATATGCCCAAAATGACTTGAAAACAAGTCTGGACGGAGTGGAGACTGCCGAGCGATCAAAAATGGGGTGCTTACACTAGGGGACTTAGGGTCTCGTCCTGGTCAACGAGTTTGAAGGGACTTACCGTTCTGAAAAAACTTTCTTCGTAAAACGTGCCAAAAAGGATAGACTTACTATCTCGATGAATCAACTTTCTCGAGAGAGGGATTGGAATTGGAATTGAAGAAGGGGACTTACCGTCTTCGAGAAGACGCACCTATTGGAATTGAAAAAGGGGACTTACCGTCTTCGAAAAGACGTGCCTACGGGATTGGACCGAACAATGCCCACAAAGGCATTTTGGTTATTTCGCCTCTATTTGGGCCTGGTGGGCTCGCGAAGCGATGAATCGACTGGATTAGAACTAGAATTCTAAAATATATCCATATTGACTTGAACTCAAGTCTGGACGGACTAGAGACTGCTGAGCGGTCAAAAATGGGGTGCTTACAAGCCATTAGTGATATCTTTTCAGATATCCCCAAACCTATAACTATCTCCCACACTGGGGGTAAGCACAGAGTAGTTGATTTGGCAGAAACACACCTTTTTTTTTAGAAACATTGTCTAAATTTTGTATAAAGGGTTTATGGACTAAGCAATTTAACTTGAAGTGATGAAAGGCCCTCATTTCTTCTACCATACACAAATAAATCCCTTTGCAAAGCCCACTTGAGCCAGTTACTTTTCTCAAAAAAATCGACCAGATGATCACCGCCCATACTGGGTTAAGGCAAAAGTCATAAGTAAGAAGATATAATGAGCAATGATGAAAAGGGTGATTTCCAAGAAGATATAATGAGCAACAATGAAAAGGGTAATTTCCAAGAAGATATAATGAGCAACGATGAAACTAGTGATCTTCAAGAAGTTATGGCGTCAAAGGTCTCTCTAGTAAAGAAGATATTGTGTTCGTGAGGATCATCAAAAGAAGATACTGTCATCCCAAAATATAAATGAAAAAATTGGCCTCTCAAAAAGTCGACTTAGCAACAAATTTCTTGATGAAAAAAGGATCTTAAATTAGAAGGCAGAAATCAATCTAGAAGAATAACAAGAGTATGAAGGAAAGAAGAAAGCAGTGAATGGAAGTTAAGTTGCCAAAGGTGATCATTGGTCTTTTAAAAACCCCACAAGTGATAATGTTTGAGCCTTTCTACCATTTTCATTCATAAACCCCTTAACCTAGCCTACGTTACGGTCCAAATTAAAGTCCTCTCTGATTAAAGAAAATTGCTTAGTCTAAATAAGCCTGAACAATACTAAGACAAGTAAGATAAGAAACAACAACTGGAGAGGAATGTAGGGGCGATCTCATGCTCCAAAGTGTGCTTAGATGGTTTTGGTTTAAATAACCCACTAAAAGAAGATCTTTGAGCCTAAATATCCCTTCATTTCTTACAACTCCTAAACCCAGACTACATTACGGTCCTAAAATAAGTCTTCTCGGATTGAGGGCTTAGCTATTTATCGCTCTGCAAAGGCCATGCGAGTTGTCGCTTGAGTCATGGTGGCATTTTGGAGATTTGAGAGAGAAAACCAAGTGAGATCAGAAAAATTTCAAATAGTAACCCTGTAGAAAGTAGGGATAGAATAGTAAACCGAAAGGTCAAGATTCCTAGAGAATAGTGAAAATGCTATCACACCTCGATGAGAATGGGATAAAACTAAATGGGGCAGAATCCTAGAAATGAAACAAAATCCTGAGAGTATGGGCCCTAGGGCAATCCTAGGATATTCTTTATAAATAGCTTATATATATATATTACTAATGTATCCCTAGCATGTATAATCTGTACATCTATTTAAATTTCTATGTAGTTTGTATCTATTCATGTATTTATCAAAAAGCATGGCATGCATTCAATTTCATTCCTGTATGTACATTCATTCAAAAAGTAAAACGTGCAATAAATTTCATTCCTGTATGAACCTGTGTATTCATAAAAAATATATACATAAAAAAAATAACATTGGACATACAAAATAAGTCATACATTTAATTCCATGTGCATTTATAAAAAATAAAAAAATAAAAAAAAGTATAATATGCATAAATAAACTATTTTTGTACTAAAACTAACTCTATGTCTTTCTCTTTCTCTCAAATTGGAAACAGGGAACAAGTTAAAATGCAAAAAGGAACTAAAGCCACCCCTCAGACATCTCTAGCATCGGCACACACCTCAGAAAACTCAAATTTTCACGGTCGACAAGAAACAGAGAATAGGGCAATGGCCCACACTCAACCTCCCCAATCAAATGACTCTTGACTCGAGATACCATGTATGCTGGAAAAAAAAGGAGCAATGAATAATTGTCCGATTGCCCAAAGCTGGAATATTGGAGCACATCCCCAAAAATGAGCATCAACCCCCTACTGAAGTCTAGTAAGGCTTACGAAGGTCTCTCCCATAACTATAGGAGCATGGGAGTGCCCCTTACAAATCTTAACAAGCAATGCACATAACCGATAGTCGACCAAGTCATCCCTCCGGGCAGAAACATCAACAAGTTTAGGAAAAGCAAAGCTAGGGCTACCATGGAGAAATGGACCAATCTTGAGAAGTATGCCAATCCCCTATCCGTCGTAAACTCAAAATGAGAGAAACAAGAACTTCACTCGAACATAAGGAAATTGGGGCAGCAGATCAGAAGAAAAGGCTACACAACAGGGCCCAAGCTGAGAAGAGACAATCGTAATGCAGCCATCAGAAAAAGTGGGTCCCATAATGTCAGCTAAACTATCCCAAAGACCTAGGAGGAAGCCGTACTCATGGGGAGTAGGGGCAAGCTCACATTCCCTAAAATGAAAGAGAGACAGGTTAGGTGGCCAAAAGGGAATCACTGCCAGAAAACAAGCTACACCAATAGGAGAGAAGCTATGCAACCAAAGGACTAGTGAAAAATGTCTCGCTCACTTGGATTTTACCCGTTATACCAAACCCGTAGTCAACTCAAAATAGCATCAGCCATCCTAAAAGTCAAAAATGGAAAACCTCGGCGTCCATCTCCTCCTCGAAAGCTGCCTCAACTGGAGGGAAAGAGTCGACTGGTAGTCTACTCCCCCGGCTGCTTTAGCTAGAAGATGTCTATCCTACAAATAGCCAACTACCAACTACTACTGGATCGACTGGAATTGTTGACAAAATCCATCCTAGCCGTCTTCCCGGAGTGGCGTCTCCTCTCAGAGCCATCATCACCTGCATTTGCCATCTTGAAAAGGTAAGCCAAGGTAAGAGGTGTTAATATACAGTATATGCAAATAAAAATGATAATAAAATAAATAAATAAATAATCAAAACAAATAAAAAATAATAATAAAATAACATAAAAAAGATTTCAAATAATAAGTCAAGATGAATTTCCTACACATTTTGATTTTAAATCCAATTCTAAGTCAAAATGAATTTCCTACACATTTTGATTTTCTGTGTTAAGTCGAAATGAATTTCTTATATATTTTGATTTTTAACTTCCCATTCTGAGTCAAAATGAAATTTCTATACGTTTTGTCCGAGAATTTCAAATGAGTCCTAAGTCAAAATTTCAAAACCTTCCAGTCCAAATTTCATCCCAAGCTATTTCTATCCCAATCAAGATTTTCTAAAAACTTGTTCTTCCAAAAAGTTTTCTTCAAACTCAATTATCAAATTTTCAATCTTTCGAAAATCCTGAGTTTTCCTAAGTCAAAATCTGTTTTCAAAACATGTCCTTTTCCCAAATTTTTCTTCCAATATTTTTAAGGCCCCCTAGTTTCTCGGGGTTTTTTCCGCCAAAAAGGCCCCGCCCTCAAGGGTTTTAAATATTTTCCTTTCAAAAAGATTTTATTCCAAAAATTTCTCCAACCCTTTTTCTTAATTTCTAAAAATTTCAGTAGAGTTTCGTTTTAAAAAAAAAAAATGGCCCCTATAACACCTACGACATCAACACAAAACCCAAACCATGCACTTCGCAATGTCACGATCACATAACACCAACATCTGCGCACACTTTTTACATTTTTGAATTTTTCAAAGACTTGTTTTATTTTTCAATAAATTAATCGTTTTCAAAGATGTCCTAAAATTCTTCAAATTCATTTCAAATGTTTTCTAAAATATCCCTAATTTTTCAAAATTTCAAACTCTAAAAAATTCATCAATTTCTTAAAATTTTCTTAATTTTCTAAGCATTTTTCAATTTTTCAAAAAATAAAAAATTCACCAAGTTTTCAAAAAGTCACGAAACTTCACATGGTTGTTGAACACATTTTTCTAAGGCATATAGCACAAAAATCTAGTCAAAAAACTAAACACCCAAGCCTGTAGGAACAAACTCCCAATTCTTGCAGAAAACCTCATTCACATAATCACGTAAAATCACTCAAATATAATCAAACAAGCACCAAAATGCAAAAATAACATGACCACAGTATTCAAAACATATCAAAACATTAATTTTCACTGTTCACATGACTTAAACAGAGTTCTACACATTGAAATTAACATAAGAGAGAAAACTAACTTTTTGGGAGTTCTCAGGCAAAATCTTCTCTTCCGGAAACTTTTCCGGTGACGGCGTCTACTTTCGGCAATCCCGTGTGGTCCCTAAGAGGCACTCCTTCAATGTCAAAGTTGGTTTTCTGGCAATGCCTCTCGGTTTTGCGAAAATCCTTCAAATCCCGCAAGTGTTCAAACCAGAAATGTTTCTGGTTTTTTTACCCAGGCCTGGTGGCGCCAATTCCAAATTTCAGGCAGCTTTGCCCTTTTTCCGTCAAAACTCGTTTTCAAAGGCCTTTGGGCCTAATATCTATTTCCAAGCTCCCGTTTTTGAAAATTTTCAAAGTCCGTCCCTCCGACCACCTCACGATCAACATGGGACTCTTACTTTATCGTTTTCTGTCTTTGATAAACAAAGACAGAAAAAGAAGGGTAGCTATAAGCATCCCATTTTTGCCTGTTCTACAGTCTCCAATCCGTCTAGATTTGTATTCAAGTCGATATGGACATATTCTGAGTCAACTCAATTTTTCAATCCTAATCTAGTCAATCCATCGCCTCGCAGGCTCGCCGGGCCCAAATAGAGGCAAAATGACCCAAATGCCCTTGGGGGCATTGTTTGGTCCAATTCCAGTAGGCACGTCTTCTCGAAGATGGTAAGTCCCCTTTTTCAAGTCTGTCGCGCCTCGATTTTTTGGGGTCTCCAAGGTCCTTTCGATTCGGAGACCCTAAAGCACGGAACTCTGTCACTAGAACTCATCCTCCTAGAAGGACAAGTGCAACTAGGTTAGAAAATTGGTTTGACTAAGAGCTTTTCAGAAAAATAAGAGTCGCCACCTAACTTGATTAAGATGAGTTAGGGCACCTAAAACTAAGTGTTGATCCGAAGATTAAGCTTAGAGTTTTTGAAAATGGTTTTGAAAACTCCCTTAAGAGAGGGTCTTTAAGAAAATAAGTTGTTTGGCAACCTTTGGAAAGATTTAAGCTCTTTTGGAAAATGACTCCATTTTGGTCTTTTGAAAACAGAAATCTATGGTTCGGGGGTTGGTTACGTGTAGGGAAGACATCCTAAGATCATCACCCTACCCCGCCCTTTCGGTACCTACATGTCTAATCACCCCTTGTTCACTCACTAGAATAAACAGTTACCATTGTCCACTTAATATCCACTTTAGAATTTTGAAAATGGGGTTTGGTCATCACTTTTCAAATGGATAATGCATGATGTAAGTTTTTAGAAGAAGTTTGAAAATAATAAGGGCTTTAAAAAAGTTTGGAATAGGAGCTTTGAATTGATTGGAATTTTTGAAAAATGGATTTGAATTGAAATAGAAGTTCTGACCGCACCATTTTAGGTTGCCTATGTATCTCATTTGGCAAGAATCAAGTCAATTGTAGTTCGGGCAAGTGCCCAATGGAAAATAGGCGCATTAGGGCCTTTGGAGGGTTTGAGGACACTTTGGGGTCTTTGAAAAAGTTTAAGACACTTTGAGGTCTTTGAAAACGTTTTAAGACACTTTGAGGTCTTTGAAAAAGTTTTAAAACACTTTGAGGTCTTTGAAAAAGTTTTAAAACACTTTGAGGTCTTTGAAAAAGTTTTAAGACACTTTGAGGTGTTGGAAGTTTTGACTTGAAATTGGATGGTGAAGTGTTTTGAAAATGATTTTGGATCACCTTAAAGGAGTTTTGGAAAAAGGCTTTGGCATGGCTTCAAGAGAACTTGAAAGTGTTTTTGAAGTCTTGTTTCGAAGACCTTGGAGGGAATGTTTTAATAAATTAATTTTTGAAAGTGGTTTTTGGAAATGCCTAAGGGTTTGGAATCCTAATATGGACAACCTTAGAGGTTGATCTTAATTTATCACTTGTCCTTGGAATCTCTAACTATGAGAAGGCTAGGGACACCTTAGGTTTGTGATCTTTTGAAAAATTTTTTGGAAATGTCTTGAAGATGGAGTGTTGGAACATTTGAGAAGTTTATTGAGTTAGTTTTTTTTAAATCAAGATAGTAGGAGGTATTGCAGAAATAGGTTATGAGAATAGTTTGAAAATTGAATGATCTTTTGGAAAAGGGTTCAAGAGTTGGAACCTTGCAGTATATAAACCTAGGTTGGGTTGGCCTAGGGTTAGGGGTAACCTAAGGTTAACTAACTTGGGTTAGGTTAAGTTAACCTATGGTTAACTAACTAAAGTTGGGTTAACCTAAGGTTAGGATGACATAGGGTTAGGTTAATCTAAGGTGAATGAACTATGGTCAAGTTAACCTAGGGTTGGTGAACTACGGTCAAGTTAACCTAGGGTTAGTCAACTAGGGTCAAGTTAACCTAGGGTTGGTCAACTAGGGTCAAGTTATCCTAGGGTTAGACAACTAGGGTCAAGTTAACCTAGGGTTGGTCAACTAGGGTCAAGTTATCCTAGGGTTAGACAACTAGGGTCAAGTTAACCTAGTTAGATTGGAGAATGGCTTTGAAAATTGATTTGATGCAAAAAGAGTTTTGAAAAACAAAACATGTTATGCAAAGGACTTTGGTTGGCAATCCTTTTGAAGATCATTTCCATGAAAATTTTGACTCTAGTCAAGAGTATGGTTTATATGGTTGGTGTTTGGAAACCATTCCAAGGGAGGTTTCCTCAATGGCCATTATAACCTTTATCTTGACAAGAGTGGAGGTTTAAAAAATCAACATAATGATGACAATTTTTGGAAAATAATTTTTGATGCAATGATGGAGAAAATGCATTTTTGAAAATCATCTTTTGAGAAGGATTTTGAAAACCACTTTTCAAGGGGATCATTCCATCAAGAGAAGGTTCATATGACCAAACAAAAAAGAGACCACTCAAGAGAGGGTTCCATAGGGCCATTCCAACCACTACACTTGAAAGAATGGAAATCTTGAAAATTAGAGAAATGGAAAGCAACCTTTATGCAAGTTAAAATACAATGATGCCAAAATAAGAGTTAGGGGGTTAGTAGGGGCTCTTCTAAGGCATAATTTCTAAAGTCCCATCCTAAGCTTCAAGGAACCAACTCTTGGAATAATTTTTTGAAAGAAATGTAGAACTTGGAAATGACATAAAATTAAGAGCAATGCAAGCATTGTGGAATATGGTAATAAGCATAAAATGAAGCCAAGCATACAAGACATGATCAAAATAGTAATATGCAAGGGGTGATGATTCACATACAAGGCTTTTAGGCTACACCACATAAACAAGGGGCTCCTAGGCCATACCATCTTAAAGTAGGCTAGTGAGAGGTCCCCCTACACGGTGGCTCTCAATTGCTTTTCTCTAGGCATGATCTAAGAGCCCTCTTGGCTTAAGCATGCAAGAAAGGGGGGTTGAAGATGGGGATTAAAATAGAGAATAGCCCAAGTAGGCTAGGGGAGAGAAGAGAAAAGTGGGGGAAAGCACAAATGTAAAAGGGATTCCACCTTTTGCCTTCAATACACTTGTAGTCTTCAATGGATGTCTTGATTGGAGCTTGAGTGACTTCAAGAAGGCTTGAGAGGCTAGAGTGGAGTGTGTAAGTGTGTATGAGGCTTTGTATGTGGAGTGTATAGGCTTGAGAGGGGTAGAATCTAGCCTAAGTGTTGGAGGGGTGAAATATATGTAAAGATTCGAGTTTCTGGAGTAATTTCAACAGAACTTCGCATCAATTTCAAACCTGGAATATGCAAAGGGGGAGGCCTCCATTTATAGGCAAAACTTTTGGACACTGGCGCATGTAGGACATACGCCCGTGTAAAATTTACACAGGCGCATGTGCTACATGCGCGGGTACTATTCCATTGGCAGAACACCACGTGGCACCCATTGTATTGACTCAATCTCGACTGTTGATCAAAATTTGGTCAATCTGATCAAAATATGGGCGCATGTAGCATACGCTCCGCCACCGGGAAGGTTCGTTTAAACTTTGCCTCGATAATTAAACCAACCGGGAAGATTTCCGATAAATTGGTTGCACCCACGATGTTCTCCTAGGGTTTCTTGTGAACTTTCATGTTTTTAAAAAGTTTGAATTGTGTTCGAAAGTGCGAGATATTGTCTTGGGAAGCGTGCATAAAAGGACTCTTTGCAGAGCGTCTGTGATACGCTCCGAGGGTGTTCGAAAGTAGCTGTTTTCGTTTCGTGTGATCGAGGCCTTCGGGAAGCAATCCTTTCAATCGAACTGTACCGATAAAAAGTACTCTGGAAATACTTTTGAGAATTCCCAAATTTACGCATTTCTCAAATCGTTTGACGATTCATATTAATTAAGAAATTAGGAAAAAAGTCAACCTTGGTAGAGCGTCAGCGAGACACTCTAGGGGTTGTCGAAAGTAGCCATGTTTGAGCTATACGATGAAGGGCTTCGGGAGGTGATCTATCCGATCGAGCCGTATCGATGGAAAGATCTATGAACGAGCTTTCGGGAATTTCCTGATTTACGCATTTCTCAAGTCAGTTGACGGTGCGTTATAACCAGGGAATCGGGAGAAAAAACAATTTAGGTGGAGCATCTGCGAGACGCTCTAGGGAACTTTTATTAAGTCGTGTGAGTTTAGTGTCGTAGGGTCCTCCTTGGGTTAAACAAGGGTGCCTGGTAAAACCCTTTGCTCGAAATCCCAAGACCGGTGCTGTTTCGGGGCATGTTTGGATTGCTAGGGGCAAAATGGTCATTTTGGCCAAGATTGGCTGGAAATGGTTAGGAATGGTTTGGTGTGTTGTGCTAAGTGTGTAGGGTTGTTCAGGGATGGTTTTAGGGGATTATTTTACCGTTCGGCAGGGTTTGTGCAGTGCTAAGGTGTTCAGGGGCAAAACGGTTATTTTGACTGAAGTGAGCCGAAATGGGACCGGAATTAGATCGAATGGTGTGCGGGGGAGGCCGAACAATTTAGTAACATTTTGGAAAGGTGGACTTATCGTTTTGAGGGATTTTAAACTTTCCCAAAACGTGCTTAGAGGCCCTAGGGGCAAGTTTGGTCATTTTTCATTGAGTCGGGCTAGTAGGCGCTGGTGTTGACTTAGGTGTTGGTTCCCGAGACCGCCCAGTCTCGGAAAACTACCTGTACGATGTTGGTCTCTAAGAACGCCCGATCTTAGAGAACTACCTATAGGGGTGGTGTTGGTTCCTGAGAATGCCTGGTCCCAAAAAGCTACCTGAAAGGGTGGTGTTGGTTCTTGAGAACGCCTGATCCCAAAAAGCTATCTGGAAGGGTGGTGTTAGTCTTTGAGAATGCCCGGTCTCAAAGAACTACCAAATGACGGACATTCTACATTGGTGGGCTAGCAGGCGCCAGAAGTGAACCGTCTAAAGTTTGATGAGGTGTTGGTCCCCGAGATCGCCCGATCCCAGGAAGCTACCCGGATGGCGTTGGTTTCCAAGACCGCCCAGTCTGGAAAACTGCCTAGAATAATAGTGCTTATGGCTCCAACGGGTCCTTGTGGGCCCGAGAAGTGACCATTTGATTGGATTGAAGATTGAAAGGCTCATCTTGAGCTTGCACGTGGTGTGGTGTTTGAAGACTACATCCGGTCGGGCTGGAGATTGCTAAGTGGGCAAAAATAGGGTGCTTACAAAGTCCGATTCTAATTCCAATCCCTCCCTCGAGAAAGTTGATTCCTCGAGGCGGTAAGTCTATCCTGTCCGGCACGTTTTCAAGTGAACTTTTTGAAATGGTAAGTCCCTTTAAACCCGTCGGCTGAGATAAGACCCCAAGTCTCCGAGATGGTAGAACGGTCCACCTTTGGCGCCTACTAGCCCACCAATGCAGAAATGTCTGTTTTAGCATGCTCTTTGAGAAAGTTGATTCCTCATGCACTAAGTTCATTTAGCAGTTTTCCGATATCAGGTATTCTCTGGAATGATCGCGAACCGTCAGAGTAATGGAAATACTCATAAACATCACAACCGTTAGAGTAGCGGAAGTACTAGTAAACAGGTCGATATAAGAAATTGCCAACAAACCCCTATATCATGGGACTACCATCAGAGTGGCAGAAACACTCAAAACCCAGGTTAACACCAATGCCTACTAGCCCACTCCGGTAAAAAATGACCAAACTGCCCCTAGGGCCATTTTCCAGTATATTTATCGAGATAGTACCTAAGTCCTCAAAACGGTAAGGCCACCCTTCCAAGATCATCTCAAAGATGATCTGGCATGATTAGGTGCCTTCCAGTCAGTTTCGGGCCAATTTCGAGACTTTTTGGTCAAGATGACAATTTTGCCATAGGTATTTGAGTGCCCCGGGGACCACAACAGCTTTGGATATCAAACTGGTAACCTCCCGAGAATGCTTCTTATAGCATTCCCAACCTTTCATTATCTTTTCAGATCATTCCGAGTCAGTTCCGGCAATCTCAGTGCGGAATGACCATTTTGCCCCTAGTGGGTCGGTCGCCTTTTCCAACCACACCGGCTCTGGGTATCAAGCCGGTAACCTCCTGAGACATTCTAAGTAATATCTCCAAACATCGAGTCTTATTATGGGATATTCCGAATCCATCCTGGTAGCTTTCTAGTCCGATTAACCGTTTTGCCCCTAATGGCCTGGTCGACCCCTCTAACAAACCCTGACATCAGTTGTCAAGTCTACTACCCCCGGAACACTATCCTAAGGGTTCCTGCCCTTTTTTGGCCTTCTGGGCCATTTCCAGTCCCTTCAAATCATTCTCGGACCTTTAGGAGTCACTCCCAGTGAAGCCAGGCTAAAAATTGCATGGTAATCACTAGTACAGGCGCCCAAATCTTCTGAAGATATATTGCTTGCCGACTTAAAAACTTTCTTAAGTGGCTGGCACCACTACAAGCCAGAAAATAGACTGGCGCCACTACAACAGGCTCTAGGTTGTTCTTTCCTTTACAAATACAGAGCCTCCTCCAACGTGAAAATGGTCCGCAAACTCCTTAAAGTGACCAATATGGTCCATATTTTCAACTCCTTGTTGTTTTCAAAACCACTATCTTAGAGTGGTTCTAACCTTCTTATGGTTAGAATCGCCTTAGGAAAGTGAGGTATTTTATGTACTTTTTAAAAACTTTCTTTTCAAAAATCTCTCTTTCTAAAAAAGCTTTTTTTTTCCCAACGTAGTTTCTAAAAACTCTCTCCAATCTCCTTCTCAAAATGCCTTTCCAAAATTGTTTTCAAAGACTCCCTTCAAAAATCTATTTTCCAAAACTCTTTTCAAAACCCCTTTCCAAAAAATCTCTTTTCAAAATTCGCTTTCCAAAAACTCCTTTTTACGATTTCCTTCCAAAACCTCTCTTTTCAAAAACTCTCTCAAACTTTTACATTCCAAAATCCCTTTCGAAAAACTCTCTTTTCAGCTTTACTTTCTAAAAACTCTTCTCTGGGATTGCCTTCCAAAAATCTCCCTTTCTAAAAGCTCACTTTCTAAAATCTCTTTTCTTAGAGTCCAAGTCAAACTCTAGAACCCACGATTAGGAAACCGTAATTTCCTTTCTCAAAACATGATTCCCACTCTTGTCTTAAAACTTAGGTTTTCAAAATCTCCCCTTTTACATCAAAAATCATAAGTTTCCAAAAACTTCTTTTCTACATCAAAACTATAGACTTCCAAATCTAGGATTTCCAAAATATCATCCTACCAAATCCATGCCAAATTCAATCTTCCTTTAGGAAACGAAATTCAATCTTCCATTTAGGAAACTAGATCCTATCCTCCATTTTTTAAAACAAAATCAAAACACTTCTTTTAGAAACAAAATCCAATCCCTTGTTTTAGGAAATAGGAATCTTAATCCTTCCAACTCCAAATCTTTCCTAATCCACTCCTTCCTAATCTCATACTTTCCTAAACCTTAGGTTTCCAAAACTTAAACATTTAAATCTTTCCTTAAACTTTAAACTTCCAAATCCTTCATACTCTAAACCTTTCCTAATTCCACACCTTTCCATATTTCAACTTTCCGAATTCAAATCTTTGAATCTTTCTTAAACTAAAACCTTTCCTAAATTTCAAGAATTTTTAAAACTCAAACTTTGAATCATTCTAAAATTCTAAACTCTCCTATTTCAAAACTTTCCAAGTTCAAAACTTTCCTATTTCAAAAACATTCCTTTTTCCTAAAACGAAACCTTTCTTATTCCAAATCTTTCCTAAAATGAAACTTTCCTAATTCAAAATCTTTCCTAAAATGAAACTTTCCTAAAACGGGATTTTTCTAATTTGTACATTTCCTAAATCCAGTCTTTCCCTAATCTTCCAAGTTCAACGTTCGAGTCAAATATTTCTTAAACCTCAAGTCTTTCCTAAATCTCATCTTTCCTAAGTCTAGGTTTCCCAAAACTCTAGCTTTCCAAATCTAGTCCAAGGGTCAAATCCTCTTTCAAGTTCAATTCTAGGTCTAAGTCCAATCCTGATTTCCTAATCTTCCAATTAGAATTCCAAATCAAAATCTCTTTCTTCCAATCATACCTTCTATTTTCAATTGGACTCTTGTCTGAACTATGACTGACCTAATTCCTCAAAAAGGATACGTAGGCAACCCTCATGGGTGTGGTCACAACCTTCTTCAAGCTTCTATTTCCACAACTTTTCCAATTTCCAATTGCAAAAATCTGTTTTCAAATCTCTATTTCCACTTTCTAAAACATTCCAATTTCAAATCTATCTTTTCAAATCTCTTTTAAATTAAATCAATTTCTTTTCAAATCTATTTCCAAATCAATTTTTCAACTCCCTTTTTCTATTGCATTTACATATCATGCATCAATTCTTTTCAAAAATGCTTTTATAAATTGGATAGTTTTGGACATTTGTTAGTTGAAGACTCTCATAGGTGAATCTAGGGTGAATAAACATGTAGGGACTGCAAAGGCGCGGTAAGGTGATGGCTTAGTGCGACTTCCCTACACGTAACCAACCTCCAAACTTAGAATCACTGTTTTCAAAGACCAAAATGGAGTTATTTTCAAAAAAGGGCTTAAATGTTTTCCAAAGGTTGCCAAGCAACCTGTTTTCTTAAAAACCTTCTCTTGAGGAAGTATTTTCAAAATCTTTTCAAAAACCCTAAGTGTAGTCTTCGGATTGTGCTTAGTTTTTAGGTGACCTAGCTCACCTTAATCAAGTTAGGTGGCGACTCCAAATTATTTTTCAAAAGCCCTTTATTCAAATCAATATCTCATTCAAACCTAGTCACACTCATTCGTCTAGGAGAACGAGTTCTAACGAGAGAGTACAATATTTTTTCCGTTTATGTGTGTATTCCTCGAGTGCGAAAAATCTGGGCACAACAAGGAACAAGGTAAGACTTGTTGGTCACGGGTATAGCCAAGAGGAAGGCATTGATTTTAATGAAACGTATGCTCCGGCAGCTAGATTAGAAGCTATCAGGTTGCTACTTGCATTCTCATGTTTTAAGGATTTCAAACTTTATCAAATGGACATTAAAAGTGTATTCCTAAATGGTTTTATTACCGAAGAGGTATATGTTGAGCAACCCCTAGGATTTGAAGATCCAAAATTTCCTGATCATGTTTTCAAATTATTAAAAGCTTTATATGGTTTGAAGTAAGCCCCAAGGGCTTGGTGTGAAAGATTAAGCAAGTTTTTTTTTATTGAAAAAGGCTTTTCAAGAGGAAAAATAGACACTACTCTTTTTTTCAAGATAAAAAACAATGATATACTTTTAGTACAAATATATGTGGATGATATCATATTCAGTGCTACTAATGAGTTGCTTTGCAAGGAATTTATTAAGTGTATGCAGGGAGAATTTGAAATGAGTATGATGGGAAAATTTAATTACTTCCTCGGTCTTCAAATCAAGCAATCAAAGGAAGGCATTTTTATCAACCAATCCAAGTATATCAAGGACTTGATTAAGACGTTTGGCATGGAAGATGCAAAGCCCATGAGTACTCCAATGAGTACTACAACAAAATTAGATAGCGATGAGAAAGGTAAATTAGTAGACATTAAGCTATATGGAAGCATGATAGGTTCTTTGTTATACCTTACTGCTAGTAGGCCAGATATAATGTTCAGTGTTTGCTTATGTGCTCGATTTCAATAAAATCCTAAAGAATCTTATGTGATTACGGTGAAAAGAATCTTTCATTACCTAAAGCACACACCTAACCTTGGATTATGGTATCCAAAGGGTACATCTTTCAATTTGATTGGATACACCGATGTTGACTATGCGAGGAGTAGAGTTGATAGGAAGAGCACAAGTGGCTCTTGCCAACTTCTAGGTAACGTGATTGTGTCTTGGTGTAGTAAGAAACAAAATTCGGTTGCTCTCTCCATAGTTGAAGCTGAATATGTAACAGCTGGCAGTTGTTGTGCTCAAGTATTGTGGATTAAACAATAATTAGAAGATTATGGAATCTTAATTTATCATATACCTATAAGATGTGATAATACTAGCATTATAAATTTGACTGCGAATCTCATTCAATACTCTCATACAAAACACATTGAGATTAAATATCATTTCATAAGAGATCATGTGCAAAAAGGCGATATTGAACTTGATTTTGTAAGTACAAACATATAATTGGCTAATATTTTTACAAAATCATTAAGTGAGGATAGATTTTGCATGATAAGATGAGAATTGGGAATGAGTGATCCTTTGTCTTGATCATTGTTGAATTTGAATGACATTCATGTTATTTGAGTTTTAAATACATTTAAGTGGATTGATTATTTGTATAAAATGCATTTACAATTCATTGCATGCTCATATTAGTACGTATTATCATATCTGAACCAAAAGTCGACCCCTGAGTCCATAAATATCATTTCTAGCATAATCTGACCTAGTCTGGCTTCATGTGTTATCACATCAGAACAGTGGGTTCAAAATGAATTGTTGACACCCATGTGTTAACACATCAAGTTCATGTATCAACATATGAGTCGGGCCTTTATATTTTAAAGCAGCCCACTTTATGCACATTCAAACTTTCCCTCTATCTCTCTTTGTATCTATTTCGTTCCCTCCTCACACCAAACCAACTGTCATCTAACCGCTACTCTCAATCTCACCTTTAAGCTCTTTGCAAACCCTAAATCGACCCTTTCCAACTTCGCACAACCCTTATTGATTCCTCCATGGCACCGAAAAATGCTAAATCGAAGAAAAGTTTGAAAACCCCAAATACACCTATGTCCCCTATCCCTAAAGCCCAAAAGTGAAAATCAAAAGGGGATGTGAGCAAAGACAAAGGGAAGAAGAAGAAGAAAAGTAAGAAGGGAGAATCGGCATCTTTAACAGTCCTAGAGATGAATGAACTATATTTTAGTGAGGACAAAGCCCAGGAAAGGTACAATTCGAGTTTCTCTCTTAGGAAGGTCTATAATGGTCGATGGGTGGATTATAATTTCTTCGATCATTACAAGTTTGAGTTGAGTACAAAATTAACCAATTTGGGATAGAAATCTATGACTACATTGAGGAATGATGTTTACCCTGACTCAATGGCACATTTTTAGGCCAATGCCAAAAGAGAGTATGGAGATGTATCAATAGTAAATTATATTAAAGGTGTTAGTTTCACTTTGGATAGAACTGTGATAAGGCATATTCTTGGCATTCGACTTGGTAGAGAAATTTATCGAGATAATATTCTTATAAAAGATTAACTAAAAGTTCTTTATGGAAAGGAAATGGATAAGTGTATACAACCTATTGCCAATGATTTGCCTCTTGAATTGAGGTTGGTTCATAACTTCACTTGCACCATTTTTACCCTCAAAATTGGAAAATATGAATATGTGTCTGGAAAGGAGTTATTTTTCTTATGGGCATATCTGACTGATTCTAGAATTGATTTCTCATTATTTATCTTGGATCATATGTATAAGGCCACTATTGCCAGAATCAATTTGCCATATGGTATATTCTTGACCAAAGTTTTTAGCATTTCAATGTTGATTTGAGCAATGAAAAGAAGAGAACCTTCAAAGCCATCAGTGACGAGTATAATGAAAAAACACTTAAGAGAAAGGGGTACATTCTAAAAAGCCAAAAATGGACCCCTAAGAAATCTGATGCAAGCAGTGCTTCAAAGGAAAAACCTCATTTTGGGAATAGTTCCAAGCAAAGGAGTACCAGAGAAATCTGACTCAAGAACTTGAAGGAAGTGTAGGGGAAATAAGTGTTTTCATGGCTCAAGTGATGGAGTCTCTGGAAAAATTGAATAAGAAGGCAAACATTGTTGCCACAAAAATGTTTTTTGTGGAAAGAAAAGTTAGAGAATTGAAAAAGGAAGTGCAATTAATGAGAACTGGGAAAGGCCAATTGATAAAAGAAGAGGAAGAAGCATTAGAACAAGAAAATGAAGAAAAAGGAGAAGAAGAAGGAGAAAAAGAAGGAGAAAAAGAAGGCAAAGAAGAGGAAGTTAAAGAGGAAAGAGATGGTGGGGAAGAAGAGGCACAAGAAGTTGAAGGAGGAAATGCTAAAAAAAGGCTAGAAGCAGAGCAGCATGACCAAGAGGAAGACTCCTCAGCTACAAAATCAGATGCCCCCCCTTCTGTTTCTGGTCACAAGCATGGGTTGAGGGACAAACCTGGCAAGAAGTTCTCTAATACCCCAGACGACCCCCTTGTCTTAACCCCCTCACCACCAGCCTCTCTCCACTAACCTCTCCTCTCCATGTCCCCTCTCTTTCTATTCCATTTGCATCTCCGTTTTTGCCTTTGTCTGACTTTTTGTTGAAGGATGGCATGTCATCCTTATAGACCATTTCTTTTGTACTATTTTGTGAATGATCATTGATTCATCTTTTGTAATGAATTTTGTGAATGAAATATAACCCTGTTGTTGTAGCTTAAGGCCTTGATGATTGAATGCTATGCTTGTTGCCTTGTTTTTACAAATTATCTTGTTATAAATTTTTTTGCTATTGTACCTGTCTCTGTTTTAAACATGTCTTTCTCTTTTTGATGAATTGACAAAAAGAAAGAGAAGAATTGAAATAACATGGGGAGAAGAATGGACTTAAAATGAGAAGAGTGGGAAGAATAATGGACATAAAATGAGAATGGACTACTTAATGATTACATTGAATGATGATGAATGGTAAAATGGTTTATATGAAGACTTATAAAGCATTGTTCTAAGGGGGAGCTTTTTCATGGTATGAAACTTGACTCTACTTATTTCATTTAATCTTACACCTATTTTTGCAAAAGGTTTTCTATTTTTACAAAGGTTTTGTCATCATAAAAAAGGGGGAGATTGTTGACTTCACGCCTTGATTTTGATGATAACTAAACCTTGTGTTAGTTTGCTAATGATTTTAATTAGTGTGCAGATCAATGAGTAAATATATTTTACACCTAAAGTAAAATGAATGTCAAAATGGATGCTCAATAACTCAAGGATCGAGTAATGCATCAAAATAGAGCAATGTAACAAAAACAGAGCAATGACACCTATGCAAATGTTAAACCAATGATGTGAATTCAAAGGGATTGAAGGTGCTCCAAAGGAGAATTCATTAAGCCTATAAAGACTTTATGAAGTTAATATGAATTCGAAGAGATTGAAGGTGTTCAAAAGAGAATTCAACGTGTGTGCAAAGACTCTATGAAGAATCTAAGAAAAGTTTTTGAATAAATCAAAATGAGTTCAATCCAAATTGAATTGAAGACTTTATTGAATGACCACACTGGATTGAAAGCCTTAAAAAATCATTATACCTCAAAGAAGAAGATTCCTTAAAGTACTTGAAGTGTTATTGAAGCTAAGTTTGATCAAGGATATCATAAGACATTTTCTGGTTGATGAGTCGACACATGAGTCTAATGTGTTGACATATGAGGACAGAGGCCAATGTTTGAAGAATGGATAATCAAGTGTAGACACATGGGTTTGATGTGTCGACACCTGGAGACAGATAACAAATACTGGAGAATGCAAGTTTGATGTGTCGACACATAAAGTCAGGTGTCGACACCTAGGGACTAACATCTATATTTTTAAACGTTATATTAAATTGGGTGCATGTTTAATGAAGCCCCAACTACCACCAACGGGTGAAATCAATTCCAGGCTTTATATACAAACCTCCAAATCCATTTATGGACACGAGATACAAGATTATTCCACCATTTGATCATCAAGAGCTGACAATTCTAAAAATTCTCTTTGTCTTCAATACTTGGCATTAAGTGAGCTATTCATTTTCTCATTTACTCTTTATAGAGAGTGTGTACTTCAATTGTAAATATTTTATACACTTGTGAGTGAGAGTATGAGTGTTGTCTTGTAAAAAGAAAGACACTGGTAAGTTTGAGAGAGCTTGGACAAAACTCTTGTAGCATTGAAGCTTGGGTGTAAGCTTCAAGGAAAGTGAGTTAGGCACTTCAACTAGCCTTTACTTTGTAATTGGAGATTGCATAGTGAAAGACGACTTGAAGAGGATCTTGGAGTGAGGACGTACACCACAAGTTGTGGTTGAACCTCGGTAATTCTTGGTATTTCTTTCTTATGCTTTGCTTTCATTTCATACTTGATTTTATTGCATTGCATACCCTTGAATTATTGTTACATTCATTAAATTAGTTTTAATTTGTCTTGATTGGAATTAGTTTTTAAAACTCCAATTCACCCCCCCCCCCTCTTGGGTTACCTTTTGGGCCAACAACCTAGTGGCGCAATGGGCTGCTAGGAAGGCGCAAGGGCATGCTGAGGGGCACCTAGTGGCATGCTTCCTGGCCACAACTACGACACACTTTGGTAAAATGATCATATCTCACTCTAGAAAACTTAAAATGGCACACCATTTAAAAAGTTGCAAAGTAGATTCATAGATCTTTCTACTAATATAAAGATTGTACTCTAAATCCTTGTAAATTGAGAGATATTGTAATTTAAGATCTTGTATAGCATTAAGAAAGTGTTTAACATCCCGTTGAATCTCTAATGCATCTTTGATGTTCTAAATCATATGTTTAAGGAGTATAAGCTATAATCATGAATTGGTTATGAATTATAGCATCTCTGTCATCAAGTTTTATGTGGTGGTGTTTGGTAGTTTCGGAAGCAGATAAAAGTACTCCGGTTCAACCAAATGCATGACTCTATTGTGTTTGTAAGATATTATCAAGTGGAGATTTAAAGATATTATTTCTCGTATAGAATTGAATGTCTTATTATCTATATTGACATTGGTGAATGGATTATGAGGTGGCATTACGTACAACACACATTGTGTGCATATCTTGCATTGCACGGAGGAGATTTAGTTGATGTGGGACTAACCTAATATTTAGTCAATGTGGGGCTAACCTAAAGGGTGTCGATGTGGGACATCCTTAATAACAAGCCATTGATATATTGGGCCCATGTTATTAAAATAGTGCGCACATATGTGGTGTATCATACATTGCATCACATGAGGCATTTCCTATTATTGATGGCGGATTATCTATTGATGATTAATTTAGTGGATGTTTATCATTCATTCTTTATGAGTTTGATTATCTTTGTGAGCACATTGATAAATAGCTCGCATCCACACAGTTTGTTTTGTCAAGTAAGATTGAAACGGAGTTTCAGTTCACTGCAGTTGTTGTTGTGACCGTAGTGGCTTTCGTTATTGTGTTTGATGTCGGGTTGGAGAGCTTCAAGAAGCTCTTGTTGATATGTCGGTGGCCTTTGACTATGTTGTACATGAGATGATAATGTTTGAAGTTTATTTACAGTTGGTTTATAATTATTATAAGTTTTATTTAGAAATCTTTTTATGATGTACATGTGGTGGCTATGAGATGAGTTTATATTAATGATGATGTTGCTTATTCCTACAAGATTTGTATCTTTTGGATTATGTTAAGGTTTCGTTTACAGGTTGGTGACTTGTGCGATCACACTCACCCTAAGACGGCGTTAATGACGCTTGATTAGGAGCGGGCATGATAGATATTATATAACCTTTCGAGCAGTACACACTTTTATATATTAATCATTTAAATGGCCATCATATGTTTTTATATATGTTCATTTGATGTATTTGTTAAAGCAAAATGCTAATGTCAAACCAACTAGGTTTGTTTCCACTTGTTATCAATGTGGTATCAAAGGTCACATCAGGCCTAACTGTCATAAATTATGAAAGTTTCTAGAAGTTATATGCATAAAGATCTAGAAATTACTTTACAAAGCTACTAATAATATGCATAATCAGATCAAAAAGATGAATGAACAATTGAATGACCTAAGACAACATATTTCTGAAAGACCAAAGGTTAGGAATGTTTAGTTTAGAAAATCATATTTGAATGCTCTAAATACCTCTAAGGAGCCTGTAGGGGTTGGTTGACCTTTCTAAATAAGGTCTTGATTTGACATAGCATAGAAAGTTATTTGATTCTTATTTATTTGTCCTATGTTGTGATCACATTCGTGCTTTATTTTGCTTTTGTTTTATTGCATACAAAAAGAAAGAAAAATTAAAAATACAAAACACAAATTTTTTTGTATTTATACATATTTGATGAGTTCATAGCATTTATGTCTATTATATGTGCTGAGAATAATGTTAATTATGTTAGTCTAGAACTAGTGTACATAACTAAGATTTAATTTTTTACTTTTAATTTTGAGTGATATTTTTCGTAGTTAAAAACCTTGTGCTCATTGTGCACATTTGGTGCTATTGATTTACTTGAAACGTGTGTGTTTTATTAGTTTCAATTATTCTTATATTCTAAACGAAAATCACATGCTAGATTGACAATAAATTATGTTTCTCCATTTTTTTCCTCCTCATGCTTATGCTTGTAAAAGAGAAAAACATTATGCATTATAGAATGGCCTACCTATGAGTAAAGCCAGTATTGCTGTATATCAAAATATACACTTTAGAGTAAAATCATAGAAGAGCTACCATATACAATAGGTGAATGCCACCACGTGATTGCAAAAGCAAAAAAACATAAAAAAATCTTTCTCAAGAAAGAAATTATGAATGTAGTTGGCATTATCATATTGTGCGAGAGCTTCCATTGAATGCCCTCCAAATAAGATTTGAATAATCATATTAATACTACTACACTCAAGACTCATACATCAAGTTCACTGTATACACACAATTAGATTATTTTCATGAATCTCGTCATCTTAAGATAAAGAGCCTAGAACTTTCGGTTAGCATATGCATCAAGTTCAATTAACCTATGAACATTATTTGACTTATATGATCTTGTGCATGAATTTGAGGCTATGATAATTTGCATAGTCACACCTTATTTTTATTTGATTATTATTTTGATGTATTTATGATCCCCCATGTATATTTCTTATTGTTCCCTTCTATACATGGTCACCCTATTGTTCACCTAATGAATTTTATTGGAACTTATTTGTCAATTCATGAAAAACAGGAGAAGAAAATATAGGGTCTAAATTATATGGCTTGTAGTGTACCAAAAGAGAGATAATGTATCAATGTCAAGGGAAGGAAATTTTTCCTCAACTCAACAAACTTATGGTGGGCTTCATTGATTAAGTATCTTCTACTGTACATTTCCTTCAATTAGTTTTTTATTTGAGTGATGTGCAAATAGACAAGTATACAAGTGATTTCTTCGAGCTTTCTATTGAGTTGTTCGAGTAATTTGATTTTGTTTGTTCTTTTTGCATTTTGTCGCTATAAGTACCCAATTTTACTTGCTTGTCAATTTTTGATCCAAAGCACTCCTCTAGTAAAACTTGACAGCCTTCCAAGGATCAAATCAACCCTTTAAGATCAAGATGATTATTTTCAAGCCCAAATGGCCATTCAAGAGTCAAAATAAGCAAAATACCCTAAACATTCCCTCGCGCCCATAGGCATTCTAGGCACCTTTCCGAGATCGAGTAGTCTCTAAAACTAACAGTCAACACCGTTAGAAGTGACATAAACACTTTTAAACATTGCACGGTTCACTTCCAACGTAGAATGTCCGTTATGCCCCTATGCATCAGGAGCCTCCGTGAGACTAAAAGATCCTCAAAGCCAATCGCCAAAACTGCCAGAGTGGCGGAAGCACTAAAAAACTATCAAACCATCAAAGTGTTACAAACATTCACAAATAGGTCAACACGGGCACATCGTAAGCAACCTAGTGTCAAAAGACCAACTATGCCTCTTGGCCATGGCACGTTTATTAAGGCAAGATATCTTTGGAAGCTAACTTGTCACAACAGTTGGAGTGATGAGAAAACTCATAAATCTAAGTTAACATTAGTGCTCTCTAGCATCAAACGGTGAAAATAACTATTTTGCCCCTAAGCAAATTGGCACATCTTTTAAGAAATCACTAATCCATCAAGATAGTAAGACCACCCTCAACACTGTCTCTAGATAGTTTGGTATGTTCGATATGCCATTCAAACCAACTTGGTCCTATTCAAGAGAACCTTGGTTAAAATGATCATTTTGTTTCTAGGCATCCCAACACGCTCCTTGGGAAGTACACATCCCATGAAGCGGTGAGACCATCCCAAACTACCTCCAAGTAGTTAGGCATATCCAAGTTGCCAAATAAAATCCATCCTGGTCTCATTCTAGCAAGCCCCAAACAAAATAACCGTTTTGCCCCTACGTACCCAAGCATATTTTCAAGACCACATCGGCTCTGGGAACTAAACTGGCCCCATCCAGGAGCCTCCAAACAGGGTTCTTAACATTTCAAAACAAGTCCCTTGACTTGAAGCAAACTTTAGTCAACTAGAGCTTCGAGAAGTGTGTCACATATGCTTGTCCCAAGCCAACCCTTTTTTCACTTTGCAGACTAAAATTTATTGTCAGATAGTTGACAAAATGCACAAATTAGAGAATTTCGAAAAGCCCAAGCAATAGGTTTTCCATCGGTACAACCCAATTGTCAACAAAGTCACTTGAAGGTCATGATCAAAAGCCTCAAAGAAAGGTACTTTCGAAAACTTAGGAAGCATACAAAAGACGTTTCCCATTTTCCATTTCAGTTCCTTATTCCCGAATTATAACACAACGTCAAACGGTTAGCAAAATGTGTAAATTAGGAAATTCTTAACCACCTTTCTTGAGGGCTTTCCATTGGTATGGTTCAATCAAGAAGATCGCTTCCCATAGGTCACTATTGCATGGATCAAAGATTGCCATTTTGAGAAACCAAGCAAGCATCTCGCAGAAGCTTCGAATAAGCTTGTTTTTAAGATTGCTTCCAGAGACGATACCTCCACCAACCAGAGTTATCTAAAGCTCACAAAGGGCATTAAGGTTAAGAGAAATTGTAGGAAAACATCGCCAACGTGCCCAATTTCACCAGATCACTCCTAGATGGCACGAATATCAAGAAAAAGCAAGTGTAAAAGTTCCCGAGATGGAAGCGTATGCTACATGCGTCCATATTTTGATCAAATTGAGACAAAATTTGTATTACAGCCCAAGTTTGCAAAGCACAAGAGTGCCACATGGCACTCCTCAAAAGGCCAAGGCCTCACATAGGTAAGACATGTGTGGAGGCTTAGGAAGTTTGCCTATATATAGCAAGCCATGCCCTATGTATTTTAGAGATAAAATTATAAGGAAACTCTGCCAAAATAGTCTCCCAAACTCGAAATTCACAAAAAAAAAGCTTCAAGTCTTCCGAATTCAAGAAGCTCCAAGCCAAAGAAGAATCAAGAGGAAAGCCATGGTTGATTAAAGACAAGGTAATTTTCATTTAAGCTTATGTTTACCCCACTCTCTCTCTTCTCTCCTCTAAGGCTTACTTGAGCCCTTCTCATTTTTAAACACCATCTTCTACCCCCCCCCCTTTCTTTCCATGATTGAAACAAGAGAGCTTGTTAGCCATGCCTAGACAAAAGTTCACAAGACCCGCGGTACTTGAGGATGTCTTGTGAGTGTAGTTATAGATGGTATGGCTTTGTAGCACCTTGCAATGTGGTGAAGCTAAGCCTTGTATGTTCATGCCCTTTTGGATTATGTTTGTTATGATGTTCATATCGTGCATGCTATGAGTTTGTTTTTGTGTTTAACACCCATTTTCAAACTACCATTGATTTCATTTTCAAAAGCTTTTGAAAGTTTATTTCTAAGAGTTTTGAAAAATCTCTCTTAAAAGCTCTTCAAAGTAGTGTTCCTTAGTGTTCATATCAAAAGCCCTAAGTTATTAGGCCTTAAAGTGTACGTCTTCAAGACCATCCAATTTGTAAGTTGCATGCTTTACAAAACCTTTAACTCTCTTAAGTTGGTTTTTCATGTTCTTTACAAAATTCACAACCCTCTCTTGAGCAGTTTTCTAAAAATGTTACTCTCTTTGGTTTGTGCTAAAATGGTTTTTAAAACAACTCTTGCTGGAGTGGTTTTCTAAAATGTTACTCTCTTGATTTCAAAAATATTTCAAAAATCTCTCGAGTTCTACTTCAAAATATTTCAAAACTCTCTTGAGTTGATTTCAAAAACATTTCAAAACTCTCTTGAGTTCTGCTTCAAAAATATTTCAAAACTCTCTTGAGTTGATTTCAAAAACATTTCAAACACTCTTTTGAGTTCAAGTTTCAATAAACTTCCAAGACTAGCTTCAGTCCAATTTTTCCAATCGTGCTCTTGCACGAACTACGAATGACTCAATTCTCGCCAAATGAGATACGTAAGCAACCTAAACAAACCTAGGTACAGTCATAACCTTTATTTCAAGTCAAATATCTTTTCAAAAACTTTATTTTCATCAAGGTCATTTCTCAAACTCATTTTAAACCTTTTATTTTAAAAATGTTTTAAAAAAACATGCATCATGCATTATTCATCCACAAAGTGATGACAAAACCCTCATTTTTAAAAATTATATCAGTGGATATAGTGGATATTAAGTAAGTGGAGATCAGTGAGTGAATTAAGGATGAATCAACTTGTAGGTATCAATTAACAATACCTTTTCTAGAAGGCATTTTCGAAAACCTAAGTTTAGTTCTTGGATTACTCTTAGTTTTAAGTGACCTAGCACATCTTTAACTCTATTAGGTGGCGACTCCAAACTTTTTTTTTTTTTCAAAAAGTCCTTATTCAAATCAAATTTCAAGTTTAAACTACTGTCGCACTTTTTCTTTTAAAAAGGCAAGTTCTAACAGTGAGAGTATTGGCCTTTTTTCGAGCCAAGAGACGCTCGACTAAAAATCTGGGCGTGATAGTCTCGAAATTGCCAAAGGGGGAGAGTGTTAGTGTTCTTAGTATTGGTATATTTTGTGAACAAAAGTACTTTGATTGTAACTAAGTTTAAAGTTGTATTTTGGCTAATTAATAAGCTTCTAGTTGATATTGTTAGACTATAAGTTGTTGAAGCACTCGGAACGAAAACTTTGAAAGACTATGTAACAAAAAACTAGAAGTTCTATCAGGTTCCATTGTATAACTTTTTGAGATCTACGCAATTTTATATATCGGGTTTTCGAATGACCATCATAGGAATTGACACAAATGGTGCGTTCAAAAGCGCAATCAGAGCATTCGATCGGATCTACAGAGTTTTAAAAATTTGAGTTGCTATTTCATATCTTAATAGGAATCTTTTCTTAATGGGACATATATACTTCGTACAAAACTCTGCAAATACTCCAGAAATTATAAAGAAGCATGGAAGGCTTCTTAATTCATACACTTACATCAAAGAGATTATTCTAGTTATTCAGAGAGCTTTATGTGCTTCCCAAAAATTGTATTATTCTTCATGCTGGTCAATAATAATTCTTCACACATGACTTTTGCCAAATTCCAAAGGTTGGTAGCAATAGCAAGGGGGAATGTGAATCACGAGGTCCAGCGAGCAACCATCTAACTTCTAACTTAGTTATAAATCAACAGAGTGGGTTATAAGTTAACTCTTATAACTGTTCAACTGATTATAGTGCTGAGAACATTAGAGCTATATATGGCCTGGTGATTTTTCCTCTGGTTTAAGGTTTTTATACATAATACTGTGTATTGTCTCTTTACTTTACTGCTTTAGGTTGCATACAATATTTATAAGCTTAAATAATTTACTTGATCTTATAATTAGACAAATTAGGTTAATCATAATAAAAGGCAAATCTACGTCCCCAGGGCTATTTCATTACCTTTTAAGTTTTATATGAGAATGACTTTGAATGTGAGCCTTGGATGTCAGTTGTCTCATAAATTTGGTACATGCTTTTGGATCAAAGAATCCACTAAGGTGTGTCCCAATTACAAACTATGAGAGAGAGAGAGAGAGGAGTTTGTCATAGCTAAGGTTGAGAATGAAATATTTTCTTAGATTTGAAGGATTCGATATTCAATGATAGGAATATAAAATAGTTTATCTGCTAAAATCAAGTGATTTTTAACTTATATTTTAAATTCAATTTGTCGGAAGAGTGGGGTTAGCCCAAGTAATAAGTAAAGTCTCCATCCTTTTTTAGGTTATAAGTTCGACTTACCCTCTTCACTTCTAAGGCTTTAATCCTTCGATCTACCAAACAAAAAATAAAAAAATTGAAGTAGTTTAAAATTGTGTACTGATCTCTCAAATTCAGCTAGCCAAATTTCTTCTTCTGTTCATGTAATGCTTTTTTATGACTTGATTTCTTTCAAATCTACATATTAATAAAAAATCCTTCCATTGTGTACGAAGTAGAAAAGGCAAACAGTAAAACCATCAATAAAAGTAAAGACGCAGCCCCATTAAGTTAAACGCAATAATAATAAGGATAATAATAGTAGGACATGTATATATGGTCAATTGAGTTCGGGTAACTTGTCAACTCATGCACAAGTATGGTCAATAGAGAATGCTAGCCCAGACACACACTACCGCTTTGATATTCTCACTTGTTTGCTCGCATGTGTTGTCTTGATTCTAGCAAGTTGCACTAAAAATAGTTCCTTAGGTGACCCGAACACGTTACAAGGATTGTAGCTATACCTTAGTGATTGGACCAAAGTTTAGTATTACTATTGAAAAATCAAAGGTATGTGTAGGTATCGTCCAATGGTGGTTGGCGCAAGGTTGTATACCAATTGAAAAAAGCATTCGTCTTTGAAACACAAATTTAGCCAAAATGCTATGATCTAAAAGAGTTAATTAATTATTAAACTAATTAATAATTATTAAGTGTATGTGAGTGAATCATGTATCCAAAACTATTCAATTTGATAATATGCATAAGCAATTAAACAATCGCATAACATAACTTTTAGGGTGAAAAACCCAACTAAAAAAAACTACACGACCCTAGGCTACCTAATCAATGCAGTATAAGAACAACTTACAAGTTCACATAGTTACCCACCCTATTAAATCTCTCGCTTCCAAGTGTCGTTCCTCACGAGCTTTGGGTGTCCTTTTTTTCTATATACCAGTACGTGGATACAGTTCCTAGTACTTTTGATTAAGTATTGGATCCACAATACCGTTGAACACTTTCAAGCACTTATCTAGATCCACCAACAATGTCTCTTTGTGGTAAAAGCAACTTGCCCACAACGTCATAGATACTTTCTTAAGAAAAGCTCACATCTATTAATGTAATCTCTGAATAAAACATCGTTAGATGTTCCCTAAACAACCTCTTGTAGCCTATTCAATAGAAGAAGTCTCCTCAAGGTGCAAGGTGCAAGGTGCAAGTATAATCCAATAGGATTAGGCTTCCAAAACCAGATAGGAAATGAAGTTCGTAAACCTTGTGAACACTATCAAGTTCAAACCAACTCCTTCTAGGCTCATTCAAAGTCTCAACTCCGTTTGAGTAATTTGGCACGCTGTTCGAATACCTACACCTCGTAGCCATGTAGTTCTCAAAAAGTTATATGCAATCAATGTATTATGGACCCTTGTAAGACTTCTAGTTAAAGAGGTATCTGTTGATTCCATAACTTGATTTTGATGATAACAAAATACTGTATTGTTTTTTTAATGAATTTACTTTGTGTAAAAATTATTTAATAATCTTAATCACACTTTGCTGGAGAATGATTATGATGAAAGGTTAATTTGGAAGCTTGATGCATGGATGAATGAGGTTGAATGAATTTGAAGATTGATAGAGAAACTTTACAAAAAAAATTATTAGAATAACTTTATTTTGAAGAGATTGAAGATGCTCTACATGTTCAACATTATTTGAACGAGGAGTTTCAAAGTCTTGGAAACCTTATTGGATCAATTAAAGAAGTTGAAGAGTCTGAAGCCATTTGCCTAAGTTTGGAAGAAGGTTGAAGAAGAAAGGAATGTATTGAAACCTTTCGTAGGCGCTAATACATTTGGGCCTAAAGTGAAGACTAAACCATTTCGAAGGTAACAAGGTCAACACCTTTAAGAGCAGTTGACACCTTAATTCAAAAGACTTTGTCAAAATTTTGAAGAAGGCAGAAGTGTTGATACCTTTTAGAGGTGCTAACACCTAAAGAATTTTTTAGATGAACAAGTTCATAAGGAAGAAGTGTTGACACCTTTTTAATGTGCTAACACATGATTCTTTGCTCTGGGTAGACTTTGAAGATACAAGTGTTGACACCAGATTCTCAAATGTTGACCTTGTTATTAAGAGAGCAAGACGAGAAGATGAACTTCATAAAGTGGTGGCACCTTTCAAAGGTGAAGACACCTTTAGACGATTGGCTTGAAAGAATGGTCTGGGAAGGTGCAAGTGTTGACATCCGTTTCAAAGGTTTTAACACTTAGATCCAGAGATGTCAGACAAAGATGACACTGAAGCAGCAAGTATCGACACCCTTTTAGAAGTGTCGACACCTAGACGACATTTGGGCAATAACAGTCATTTTTTTAATGTTCTGCAGAGTTCATTTAGCATCAAATGCACTCCCAACTATATCCAAAGGAAGGATGTATCTCATGGAAGAGAATCTGCTTCCACAGGGGTAGTGTGGTACTTAAATCATACAGAGCTATAAATACAAGATTCCCAAAGCATTTACATAGATGAATACAAGATCATAAAGGATTTACAACATATTCAAAGACATTATCTAAGCTTCACTGCGTTATTCTTTTGCTTCTCATCTGGGACGTTATTTATTGAGTTGTAACTTGCACATTTACTTTTTGTAAGAGTACCCATGTATTAAACTTATTTATTATTCTTGGGTTGGATTGTGAACTTGTAAGTTTGAGTGTTCTTAGACAAAAACACTTGTAAAATTGAGTGATCTTGGGAAAAAAAATCACTTGGGTTAGAGAGTTTGGAAAAAACCCTTGTAAAAATTGAGTTGGGCACTTGGACAACTAGCAAGCTGTGTAAAGAGACTTTTACATAGTGAAAGAACCTTTCAAGGGGATCTTGGAGGAGAGAACGTAGGCAAAGGGTTATGTTAAATCTCTATAAATGTTTGTCTTTTTACTTTGTTTTTAGCTTCAATATTTCATTACCTTACTTGCATACATATCTTGCATTGTGGTACTATTCCATTAATTTTTATATACTGAATATTGATTTATTGCTTTAAATTTTAAAAAAACTCAATTCACTCTCATCTTGGGTTATTATTTCAGGCCATCAATATCAGCTTCTAAAGTCTCACCTCAGTCTGCTTTAGTAGGTTGTACTCTAAACTACAATTACATAAAATAAAACTTTAAACTCATTACAACTCAAATGCTTTTGTCCACATAATATGCCAATACAAAAAACACTAACAATTGTCTAATTTGGTTAATAAATACAAGCAAATGACTCAGAACAACTCAATTGAAAGCTGTTAACACCCAAATTTTGACCTCCGACACACATATCATTCCTCAAACCGAAGTCCAGCGACTGCATCCCAATCGCACTCTGATAACCTGAGCTTTGAAGAGATTAGACATCTTCGGTCACCTCAAGCCAGAGTCTAGTGATTGCATCTCGATTGAACTCCAATGACCCTAACTCCGGGGTGATTAGACATCTCTGTTCACATCAAGTTGAGACTGGCCACTACATCCTTGTTGGACTTTAAAACCTTAAATTGAAAGTTCCAAGCTTCCGGAGCTCATAAAATGGAGCCCTAACAAGCTCCAATGACATAAATTAGAGGCCAGTGATCACCGATATCGCCTTCTGAAGTTCGAGCCATCAATCAGAAGTAAGAACACCAAACAGGAGAACACCATAACAAATCAAAGCAAGGAAGGATAGTCTCATAACATTGAAGTGCCGTGAAGGCCAAAATACTCCTTTATAATTGTAAGCACCCCATTTTTGATCGCTCGGCGGTCTCCACTCCGTCTAGACTTGTGTCAAGTCATTGTGGGCATATTTTAATTCAAATTAACTTTTTAAGTCTAATCCTGTCAATTCATCACTTCATGGGCCCTGCCGGGCCCAAGTAGAGGCAAAATTACCAAAGTGCCCCTGGGGGCATCATTCGGTCCAATTCCCAACAGGCACGTCTTTCTGAAGACGGTAAGTCCCCTTTTCAATTCCAAATTAGGCACATTTTTCCGAAGATGGTAAGTCTAATCCAAATTAACTTTCTATTTCAATCCAAATTAACTTTCTAAATCTAATCCCGTTAAATCATCACTTCGCGGTCCTCGCCGGGCCTAAGTAGAGGCAAAATGACCAAAGTGCCCCTGGGGGCATCATTCGGTCCAATTTCCAACAGGCACATCTTTCTGAAGACGGTAAGTCCCCTTTTCAATTCCAAATCAAGCACGTCTTTCTAAAGACGGTAAGTCCCCTTTCCAATTCCAAATCAGGCACATCTTTCCAAAGACGGTAAGTCCCCTTTCCAACTCCAAATCAGGCACGTCTTTCCAAAGACGGTGAGTCCCCTTTCCAACTCCAAATCAGGCACATCTTTCCGAAGACGGTAAGTCCCCTTTCCAATTCCAATAAGCGTGTCTTTCCGAAGACGGTAAGTCCCCTTTCCAAGTCCAAATTAGGCACGTCTTTCCAAAGACGGTAAGTCCCCTTTCCAACTCCAAATCAGGCGCGTCTTTCTAAAGACGATAAGTCCTCTTTCCAATTCCAATAGGCACGTCTTTCTGAAGACTGTAAGTACCCTTTTTTAAAAGAATAACATTTCTCAATGATAGCATAGACTAATGTCATAGGTATAACATGTATGCTTTATGAGTGTCGTTAGACAACTCTCCAGTACCAAAAATGCCAAAACTACAAAAATAACAAAAATGCCCTTTTCATAGAGAACTCTAATTTTCTAACAAATAGGCAAGACTTCAGTCGTGATTTTTTGTGCATATGTTCTACGGTTGCTGCTAGCCAGACCCTTCATATCAGAAACACCAAATTTTGATGTGGACTAAGTCAACGTTTTTCAAAACAATACAAACCGGCCAAAATTTCATAAAATTGGGAAAGACCCCTTTTTAAAAATCCAGTCTCATGTCATAGATCAAAATCATGCATAAAGAACCATATCAGAACTACGTTTGACTAGATTCCTACTCAACTAGTATACCTAGGCAGTCTGGGTTCTCTTCCCAGGCTCGGTCACCTTTCTCTTAACATGTGGGTAGTTATCTTTCAAATCAGAGTTCTATCCATAGACCTCGTACCATCAAATACCTTCCCAGCACATAAAACGACTACTGTTGAACTACACTTGACCAAGTTCCTACATAGTTACAATATGTAGGCGGTCTAGGTTTTCTTTCCTCAATTGATCATCTTTCTCCCAAAATTTGGAGAGTCATATCCTTTAAGTAGGAGTTTTGTTCACAAACCTTGAGCCACCTAACATTTCTCGAACACTAGGGAATCACCATTCTAAACCATATTCCATTTAGTTTGTCGAACTACATTTGACCTGATTCGTACATAGCTAAGAGATGTATGCAGTCTTAATTCTCTTTCCAGGCTCGGTCAAACTCATTAAGAACATAAGCATTTTATTCCTTAATTGGAATAACATTTTAAAACCTCCCAAAAAGAGTGACAAGCCTTTTATAATCGATCAAGATTACCTTCTCAAAGACAAGCCTTTCGAAACCAAGCAAAAGGCTCATTCCAATCAACAACATTGTAAGATATAGCATTCATAAGCAGTATAGCAATTATACTACCAATATTAATGCATGCATATCAGCAAAATCATTTTCAAATGTACACAATTAACATGATGAATGCACACAGATATAACGATGAGGTATTTGATGGACACTACAAAAGAGATTGTTAGAGCAAGTGTGATGGCAATTTTGGACAAGGTTGTGTGTTATGATTTGAGCGCATATATTTTCTAACACATAAAAAGATCCTCGAACCTAAACTTGATTACAGAGATCACCATGGAGTCAAACCATAAGGGCCTTTCAAAGATGGCACAAATGTGTTTTCAAACACTTAGAACCTTTTAAAATTGTATATCATGTTTTATGGATTAAAACCATGATTTTAGCCCAAAATTTGTGCTTATGGATACACACTTTTGCTGACCTAGCACATTTTAAATGTCAGGTGGCGACTCCAAAAATTTTTGAAAATGAATGGCCTTGTTAAAATCAACCAAACTGTGCAGATATGGATAAGGACCCATTACATGTACCTGGAGGCATAGAATTTCAGGTCATATGGAAAGCTTGATTCTAGGCCCCATCTCGTTCATAAGATATTGGGTGATCCAAAATTTGATTGTGACAGTTGGCGACTCCACTAGGAAAAATACTTACAGACGATTCGAGTTGTAGAAAACTCCCTCTAGCTATCCCTTTCCAGGAGTCCATCAAAATTTTAGTGTCATCATTAGCATCATTGATTAATTATCATTAGATTACAGTTTGCATAACATGCAATCATATTCCATTATTGATTTTACATTATTTTGCAAGAGCAGTTTAAATATTCGCACTGTAAATACCTGTAATTTAAATATCGACCTTTACTTTTAGTCTTTACTTTCTATCTTTATATTTTAGCATAATGAATGGCAAGATGTATGATAGGATGGATGTACAAGTTGTGTGTGTGCGTTATGGATGTGGCGTGGCGGTGAGATTTCTTTCTAGTTCTTTTTTTTAAAAAAAATAAAAGTACACACTGTCGCGCCCAGATTTTTCACACTCGAGGAATACTCACCCAAGCGGGAAAAATGTTGTACTCTCTCGTTAGAACTCACCCTCCTAAAAGAATGAGTGCAACTAGGTTTGAATTGAAAAATTGGTTTGAATAAAGGGTTTTTGAAAAAGATTCGAAGTTGCCACCTAACTTGATTAAGGTGAGTTAGGTCACCTAAAAACTAAGAATAATCCGAAGACTACACTTATGGTTTTTGGAAAACGATTTTGGAAAACATCCTTAAGAGAGGGTTTCTTTTTTTTAGGAAAACAGGTTGTTTGGCAACCTTTTGAAAACATTTAGCCTTTTTTGAAAAATAACTCTTATTGGTCATTCGAAAACAGTGATCTAGGTTCGGAGGTTGGTTACGTGTAGGGAAGACGCACTAAGCTATCACCCTACCCCGCCCTTTCGGTACCTACATGTCAATTTACCCTAGATTCACCTATGAGAGCCTTTAACTAACCATAGTTCAATCCTATCCATTTTGGAAAACAATGTTTAAAAAGAAACTAATATGATGCATGATATGCAAGTGCAATAGAAGAGAATTGAAAAATAGATTTGGAAATAAATTTGAAAAGAATTTGATTTTGAAAATAGATATGAAGAGATGGAATTGAAATTGAAAAATTTGAAAACTTGGAAATAGAAATTTGAAAATAGAAATTTTGAAATTGGAACTTTGAAAATAGATTAGAATTTAAGATTTGGAAAGATTCTGGAAACCGCACCCATGAGGGTGGAATTGAAAGTTTGAAAAGTATTGCGACCGCACCTATGAAGGTTGCCTACGTATCCCTTTGGGGGAATCAGGTCAGTCGTAGTTCGGACCGGAGTCCGATTGAAAATAGATGAGTTGATTTGAAGAAAGAGATTGAATTGAAAATTGGATTTGATTTGAGATTAGAAGAGGAGATTGGAAATTGAAATTGAAAAGATTGGACTTGCTTTGGAAAAATTGATTTTGGAAAGACATGGTTTTAGGAAACCTAGACTTAGGAAAGAGAAGAGACTTAGAAAATATTTGACTTGACTTGGAAGGTTTAGGAAATTAGAAAGGATTGGATTTAGGAAATGTTCAAATTAGGAAAGTTTTAAATTAGGAAAGTGTCATTTTAGGAAAGTTTCGAATTAGGAAAGTTTTAGGTTTAGGAAAGTTTTCACTTTAGGAAAGTTTTGAAATAGGAAAATATTGAATTTAGAAATGTTTTGAATTAGGAAAAGTTTAGTTTAAGAAAGGCTTAGAATTTAGAAAGTTTCAAGTTAAGAAAGTCTTGAATTTTGGAATGTTTTGAAAAAGGGAAGTTTTGAAAATAAGAAAGTTTTGAGTTTAGAAAATTTTAGATTTGGAAAGATTTGAAGTTTAGGAAAGTTTAGAATTTGGAAAGGTTTGAAAAAGGAAAGTTTTGAAAATTAGAAAGTTTAGAATTTGGAAAGGTTTAGAAAGATTTAACTTGAGAAGGTTTCAAATTTAGAAAGTTTTGAATTTGTAAAAATTTGAAATTTAGAAAGTTTGAGATTTAGAAAGTTTTAGAGTTTTAGAAAATCTTGAGATCAGGAAAGGTTTGAGTTTAGGAAAAGTTTGAAAACTTGAATTTGGAAAGTTAAGACTTGGAAAGGGGGTTGAATTAGGAAAGGGTTGAATTTTAGAATTTTAGGAAAGATTTTTATGTTCAAGTTTTGGAAACTTAAGATTTAGGAAAGTGAAAGATTAGAAAGGAGTTGAATTAGGAAAGAGTTGAATTTTGAAATTTAAGGAAAGATTTAAAGTTTAAGTTTAGGAAACTTATGGTTTAAGAAGGAATTGAATTAAAAAAGGTTTGGATTAGGAAGGGATTGGATTTGGTTTCTAAAAGAAAAATTTTGATTTTGTTTCCAAAAACGGAGAACGGGATCTAGTTTCCTAAACGGGGAGATTGGATATGGTTTCCTAAAGGGAAGATTTGATTTGGCAAAGATTTGGAAAGGGAGATTCTAGAAACCCTAGTTTTGAAAGTGTGGAATTTTAACGTAGAAAAGAGGTTTTGGAAACATGTATAGTTTGGATGTGAAAACAAGAAGTTTTGGAAACCTAGGTTTGGGCAAAGTTTGAAAATTCATGTTTTTGGAAAGAAAATTAGGGTTTCCTGATTGTGGGTTCTAGAGCTTGACTTGGGCTCTAAGGAAAGACTTTTTGAAAAGTGCGTTTTTGGGAAACGAAGGTTTTTCTAGAAGGGAAACCTAGGGAGGAGTTTTTGGAAAGATTTTTGGAGAGAGTTTTTCTAGGAAGATTTTTGGAAGAAGATTGTTGAAAAGAGTTTTTGGAAAGATTTTTTAGGAACGTTTTTAGAAAGGGGATTTTGGGGAGCGGATTTAGGAAAGGAGTTGAAAAAGGGAGTTTTGAAAAAAATAAATTTTGGAAGGGAGTTTTTGAAAACAATTTTGAAGAGAAGAATTTTTGGGAAGTATGTTGAAAAAGAGATTTTTAGGAAGAGATTTTTGAAGAGAGAGTTTTTGGAAAGTATAAAAACATCTCACTTTCCTAAAGCAATTCTAGCCATAAGACAGATAGAACCACTTTAAGAAAGTGGTTTTGAAAACAATAAGGTTTGAAAATATAGACCAAAAGGTCACTTTTAATGTAACATTTTCCTAAAGCAACCCTAGCCATGGAAAGGCTAGAATCACCCTAGAATTGTGGTTTTGAAAATAAGTTTTTGAAAAAGAGATTTTAATGCAATTTTGAAAACAAGTTTGAAAACGTTTCTGAAAACGAGTTTGAAAACGAATTTTGGAAGATGCAAAATTATGATATGCACAATGCAATTTGGGGTCGTGAACATATAAGGTTAAGGCTTCACCACATAATCAAGGGGGCCGGACCCGCGTGGTCTTTGGTTAGACTAGAAGAAAGTCCCCGACACGGTGACTCTCCAATAGCCCAATCCTACACATGAATCGGGAATCCCCTTGTTTCAAGCATGCAAAGAAAGGGCGAGAAAGAGATGGGGGATTAAAATAGAGAAAACCTAAGTGGGTTAGGAGAGAGAAGAGAGAGGGGGGAAGTGCGAAAATTTAAATAGGGAACCTACCGTATGTCTTGTTTATTTTGCGCGCTGTGCAGTCTTTAATCTTCGGTCTTCGTCTTGATCTTCTTCTTCGACCTTCAAGGATTGTCTTCAAGCTTTGGATGACAGCTCTTGAAGTCTTCAAAAGATGGTTGAAGGCTAGTGTATGAGTGTATGGGAGAGTGTATAAGTGTATAGGAGGCTAGGGTTTGAAAGACCTAGGGGGGCTAGGGTTTAGGAGGTGCTCGAGCTCTGTATATCGAAATATAGGATTTTTATGTTCAGTTTGCAGACCCCTTTCACATTGAATGAGGCTCTGTATTTATAGAAGTTGGACAAACCTGGGGCCTGTTGTAGTGGCGCCAGGGCAAAATTGCTCTTGGCACCACTAGGAGTGGCGCCAGGCCAATTCTTGGCTTAGCGCCACTACTAGTGGTGCCAGCCACTTAGGAAACTTTATAAGTCGGCAAGCAACGTATCTTTGACTAGATTTGGGCGCTTGTACTAGTGACTACCATGCAATTTTTAGCTTGGCTTCACTAGAAGTGACTCCGGAAAGTCCGGGAATGATTTGAGGGAGCCGGGAATGACCCGGAAGGCCAGAAAGGAGCAGCAACACTGAAAATAGTGTCCTGGAGGTATTTGACTTGAAAAGCAAGGACAAAATGGGTCGGAAAGGTTGACCAGGCCCTTAGGGGCAAAACGGTCAATCGGACCGGGAAGCTGCCGGGGCGAACTCGGATTGTCTCGGAAGAAGACTTGGGATCTGGAAACATTCTTCAAAATGTTCCCAGAGGTTGCCGGTTTGATTCCTAGAGCCGCCGTGGTCGGAAAAGGAGACCGGCCCATCAGGGGCAAAACGGTCATTTTGTACCGGGTTTGTCGGAACTGACTCGGAATGGTCCGGAAAGGTAAAGGCAGGTTGAGAACACTATAAAAAGTATTCTCGGGACGTTACCGGTTTAATACCCCGAGCCGGTGTGGTCGAAGAAGGAGACCGGCCCTCCAGGGGCAAAACGGTCATTTTATACTGGGTTGGCCGGAACTGACTCGGAATGATCCGGAAAGGTAAAGGGGAGTTGAGATTACTATAAAAAGTAGTCTCATGAGGTTACCGGTTTGATACCCAGAGCCGGTGTGGTCAAAAAAGGAGGCCGGCCCTCTAGGGGCAAAAATGTCATTTTGTGCCGGGTTGGCCGGAAGTGACTCGGAATGATCCGGAAAGGTAAAGGAAAGTTGAGAACACTATAAAAAGTATTCTCGGGACATTACCAGTTTGATACCCAGAGCCGATGTGGTTCCCGGGGCGTTCGGATGCCTAGGGGCAAAATGGTCATCTTGACCGAAAAGTCTCGAAAAATGTCCACAGGACAATTTGGACATTTTTCAGCAAAGTGGGCTAACAGACACTGGTGTTGACCTGGGTTTTGAGTGTTTATGCGACTCTAACGGTGTGAGTATTTCCGCTACTCGAACGGGGTTGATGATTTGTGAGTATTTTCGCTACTCGGACGGGGTTGATGATTTGTGAGTATTTCCACTACTCGGACGGGGTTGATAATTTGTGAGTATTTCCGCTACTCTAACGGTTTTGTGAGTAGTTTTGCTACTCGGACCGTCTCGAGGAATAAACTGTCTCGAGAGTGGGACTGGAAGGGGTCTTACCGTCTCCGAAGAGACGTGCCTGGATTGGAACCGTCTCGAGGAATAAACTGTCTCGAGAGTGGGGTTGGAAAGGGGTCTTACCGTCTCCAAAGAGACGTGCCTGGATTGGAACCGTCTCGAGGAATAAACTGTCTCGAGAGTGGGTTTGGAAAGGGGTCTTACCGTCTCCAAAGAGACGTGCCTGGATTGGAACCGTCTCGAGAAATAAACTGTCTCGAGAGTGGGATTGAAAAGATTTTGGAAAGGATAATGCCCCTAAGGGCATTTTGGTTATTTTGCCTCTATTTGGGCCCGACAGGCTTGTGAAGCGATGGAGAGAAGGAATTTGGACCTAGAGAATTGGTTTCGATTGGAATATGCCCACAATGACTTGAAAACAAGTCTGGACCGAGTGTAGACTGCCGAGCAGTCAAAAATGGGGTGCTTACACACACACACATGTGCAAGGCATAAAACATTCAGCATAACATTTGTATTTAACCCTTTTTACCATGTAGCTAGATAGGGGTGCCTAGTAAGTCTCAATGTTGAATGACACTCTACTTGGATCACTGAAGTATAATGGCCACCCATGGGGAGGTGGCTCAGGTTTAAAGATTTGGAAACCGGGCTTTTTCTACAAAGCATTAGTGAACTCTATTACCCTTATGCTGCATATAGCACCCGTAGGAAGAGCCTTTAAAACCCTGCATTATCAGGACACAATGGTAATTTCAAAAATGTGGTGGAAGCGAGTTACCCCATTTACATATCTGTCAAAAATCAAACTATCATCATGTTCAAAGAGTCATATTTGAATTTATTGTCAAAACCATGACTCAATATGAGTTCCAAGAGATTTAAGCCATTACATCTCATGAATTGCAGATACTCTCGTAGATGGGATACACTTATCCTCTCGCATAGGTAAAGGCCACGTAGACATCCAAGGGTCTTACACCTGAAGAATCCTTTATGGCATGCATAAAGAATGTATCATTCGAGAGAACCACGTTTTTCTCTTTATAAGAAGTTGGATGGCCAAAACAAGTCCAAAATCAAAATCATTAGACTGAGGCTATCATGCCATCCAAAACAACAATCAGCCAAAATGCTACCCGAATAAGAAGACTTACCATAGGTTCATGATTTTCCAAAAGAGGATGTTTCCCCTTCCTTATGTATTTATAATTTTGGTATATTATATCATGAGAACTGTAAAAAGAAAATTTTGCCTTATGAAAGAATAACCAAAATTACTATCTTATTGCCTTCAATGCATGAAAGTATGATACAGGTCCTAGGTAAGATATGTCCAAATGATAGAGGCAAAGGTCTAACTTCTTGCAAACATATTTTATTAGTCTCTCCCTGGGAGAGAAAACCCTTAGGGCATGCATATATTTCTTGTTTAATTTGTCAAGATAGATTCCCTACTCTAGAATTTTATCCTTTTGCAAGAAGAAAGGGAAAGGACAAACAAAAAGAAAATAGGGGAAAACCTAGAAATCAAGAAAGGCCCACTTCAAACCAAAATGCATGTAGACTTGTCTAACATTTCCCATCATTGCTCCTAAACACAAAAGGAATCGAAAATCTATACTCACTCATGATCAGGTAATCAGTATATCAGTTGAATAACGTCTTCAAATGGATCCTCCTAATGAACCATCTCTTTTCCAGTATATCACAAAGCAAGAGTTTGGTTCCCTCAGAGTTAAACTTGATGCACTTATGATTACACTACATGGTCATACAGCCAAGATAGGACTAGTCCAAGGAACTTCTACCCCACCTCCCTTTATCTTTTTAACAGCGGTATGATCCAGCCAAACGTAAGTAGCCATGCCTACTATGCATGTCTTCTCATTCCCAACAATGGCTAGGCAAAAAGGTTCCATAGTAAAGGAGCCTCTATCACCTCAGGAGCAAGTTTCACAGAAAGGTTTCGCAGTAAAGGAGTCTCTATCACCTCAGGAGTAAGTTTCACAAAAAAGTTTCACAGTAAATGAGGCTCTATCACCTTAGGAGCAAGTTCCTTAGATGTAAGTTTCACTACCTTCACCTAACAAAGTGATCAATCAAAGCTTAACATTATTAGAAAGACACTTCACACTCTATAAGGGGTAGATACATTCAGAAGTACTAGTTTTTCTAACCTTTGCTTCTTCCCTGAATTGTAGTTACCCCAAGGATTCAGAATGGTGGACTTCCCCAAGTATAGTGGAATAAGGAACCCATATGCACACATTCGACTCTATGTAGGGTCCCTCTATGGGTATTAAGACAATAAACCTATGCTTATCCAACTATTTCGACATAGTTTGATGAGTTCAGTCATTCATTGGTTTTCTCATTTACCTATGCATCGCACTCGTACTTGGATCAAACTCATAACATCATTCCTAAGATAGTATATGCATAATTGTGAGCTTGCAATGGATAAATGTTCACTAATGAGGATCAGTCGTAAGCCTGAATAAACTTTCAAAGACTATGCCTTGAGGTGAAGGGAATATGTCGCTCAAGTCAATCCTCCCCTCCAATCCTCCCCTTTTGGAAACTGAGTATGTCCAACTCTTTGTGCAAACCTTCAAAGGACTATACTTTGACAAACTTTGCTCTAGCATCAAGAAAAGCTTCATGGATGTAATTTTACAAGGGGAATTGATTAAGGATGGCATTAACATGGGTACGATTGTGGACCTTTATGCCCGAGCATTCGATCCTTCTATGCCAAAAAAAACCCATGAGAAAGAAACTAGACAAGAAAAAAGGGGAACTTTCTGCCATCCTTCCAATGGGGAATGAGCCATCTCGACAGTCCCCTCAACCTTAGTCTTTCCTAAATCAAACCATGCAAGTGCCAATTTAGGCAATTGCAAAGCAAAATTACATGCTCTGTGATCAGCCTTTCACCACTTGGGTCTGCACTTAATCTAAAGCCTTGGAAAGATTATTGGCAGCCAATTAGATCACTCTCCTGCATACAAGCTACCTTCTAATCCTCTGCCAAAGATGTTTGACCCTTCAAAAGTTTGTGGTTATCACTCAGGATTGGCCAGTCACTTGACTATAGAATGCTTCACTCTCAAGCACAAAATTAGGATCTCATTGATGACAAGATCAATTTTATAGAAATGGTAAACTCTTTACCACAAAATGTATTGACAAATCCGCTCCCAAATCATGGAAATGTTAATGTCTTACCAAATGGCAACCCAGCCAACCATGGTTCCATGATATCAAAAAGTATGTGCAAACAAGAGAACTCCTTGTCTGGGTATCTCAGAATGACAAGAAGACAATAAAAAGGATGGTAGTATAGTATTTTATAGCCGGAAATGAGCTTTTTAAAAGATCCATGTGATTACACTCTAAAAGTGTAATTGTAGGTCTTTAATTTATACTTTGTTAGTAGTAGAATTATTTTATATAGACTTATTTAAGTGTTTTTAATGTTTAATAGGATTTCATGGAGTCTTGTATGTTTTGAAAGCTAATGGAGGTGAAAAGAAGCAAGAAGGATCAAGGCGGAAGCTAGGTGAAAAAATATGGATATGGAAATTTGACACTACCTCAGTATTTTGATCATAACATTTTACTTTGATCTGATTTTTACGACATTGAATAGAAGATTGCAGTATCTACAACTTTGTCTCTAATGAACATTTCCTAAATCAACTTCTATCATGGTCAAAACTAAGCCACAAAAAATTATATAGTTTGTTGACTGTTGGGATGACCCATTTGATCGTCGGGACAATCAGAGAGGAGGAAAACTCAATTTTGGCCTAGCTTCCAAAGAACCCATTTGACTATCGGGATGATCAGAGAACATGTAAAATTCTTTTTGGCTTAGCGTCTGGACGGTCCCTTTGGGTGTTTGGACGGTCGGGCGTGAATTAGGGTTTTTTTCACCTTTTTCTTGTGCCTCCTTGTTAGATATAAATAGGAAACTTAATCCTAAGTAATGGAAGATGAATTTTGAGTTTAAAATAGAGTTTTAGAGAGAGTTTTTAAGTTTTCTTTTTGTATCTTTTCATTTTTCTTGTAATCAATTACTCATTTTTCAATAGAAGCTTTAGATTTCATTATATTCATGACTAGCTAACTTCTCTCTTGGCAAGAGACATAAAGGTTGTCCGGGGATTGATGATTTAACAAGGTATTCAATTGGGCTTTCTTGTTTCATATTTTAAACAATGAATCTTCATCTTCTTCATTCTTTTTGTTTTGAAATCAAGGGTTTGTGATCATATTTTTTAGTGTTCATGCACGACGTTGATCTTATATGAGTGTTACTTAGATCCCTGATATGAACACTTTAAATCTATTTTCTAAAATATTTTGAATGAAGTTGATTTGGATTCCAAATTAGTTTTAACCCATAAATCTTTCAATTCAACGACATAAGTTGTTGACATTGAATTGAGTTAAAAATAAATACCGTGTGAAATTATCCATCTTCCTAGCAATTGAATCGTTCTAATCCAAAATTCTCTTTTATTTTTTAAAATCTTCATTTTCATTCTATCATTTTTTAATCAATCTCTCCAACCAAAACACATTTTGTTTTCTCTTTTCTTAGGGTTATTTTTGTAGGTTCTTAATCATTCAAAGTGAGAGTTGCTATACACTACCTTTTTTTGTCCTTGTGGATCGACCATGAGCTTCACAAAGTAATTTTATCATTACATCGCCACCGTATACTTGTGGTTTATATTGCACGTTTTTTGAGTGATCAAGTTTTTGGCGCCGTTGCTGGGAAAACAAACGGTTGCCATTGGTAAAAAGAGCTTTGGGCAGAATTGATTCTTGAGAAAATAACTTCAGACCATTCATCTACATTAACGAGGATATTGCAACCAATCTTAGGTAACTTCATTCCACCATTTTTATTAAATATATCATATTTTTTATTTATTTATTTTTTAGATTGTTTTGTTTAGCTAGCTAGGTTTTTGTTTCTCATTAATTCTTTAATTCTGGTTAGGTAGGTTGTAAAGGAGACTTGGGTGTGTGCTTAGTTGCTATTCGGTGCTACTATTCTTGTGGAAATTGGAGGATTGGTTGGATAATTGTAATCCTTGAATTGGAGGCTTATTTTTGTGGAGATTGGAGGAAGGTTGGAAATTGTGAATTGACTTATTGAGGTACAGTGTGCCACTTTATTTTGCATTGCATGGTAATCCATTTTTCACTCATCATACTTGCATGTTCCATGGCATACTTTCGGGAAGGTAATAGTGATGGTAATAATAGTGTTCATACCTATGTAGATATGCAAGCAAATCCATGATCCCTTAAAGATTACTGGAATGCAGCTAGGCATAATCCCCATTTACGGCATTACCAAGCTAAAATTTTTAATTAATTTAGGGAGCCATTTACAATCCAAGGGGATCAAAGGACTGCATATGTGGAAACCTATAAGTTGGGGTGGTAGCATCCCAACTTTAGTTAGAGAAACGAGGAAACTTTAAGCCCTCAGCAATACTAAGCCCACCTCCACTTTATCAACCACAAGCTTTTAATGCTTATCAACCTCCTTACACTAGCATACTTGAGGACACTCTAGAGGATACTTTAGAGGACACCCTTCAAAAATTCCTACAACCTTGTGGAGGTGTGAACTCTACGGTAGACAACAACATTGAACAGCTAGAGGACACTCACGAAGAGTCACTTGAGGATACCCTACAACAATTCATGCAATCGCAAGGTGGTGTGATTGCTAGGGTTGATAGAACTTTAGAAGACATAAAAGATCAATTGACCCTATTAACACAACTCTTAGTTGATTAAGCAAAGGGCGAGCTCTTGGTTCAACCTCAACCCAATCCCACTAAAGAAGTGCACTCAAGCAACACCGACCCTAATCTTCCTCTTACCCATGAACAAGGTCTCGCCATTGCCACCCTTAGGAGTGATCAAGCCATAGATACACCAATTCTTCCCAAAGAGTCTAAGTCTAGGGAAGAAGTTCCTACGGTTAGTGAGCAAAAGAATAATGAAGAGGTAGGATCTCCTATTCTTGCACCATTCCCTCCACAATTGTATGACCATGTTGAGATAGTTGAGTTGATTAAATAAGTAGGGGATGATGATGAAATTCATGAAGTGACCTTGATTACACCACTTGTGTAAGATCTATTTTATACCTCATACTTTTCACATCTTTTAAAAACTTGCTAGATTAACTCTTACTATCTTCCGTTTGATGGGGATTTTGAAATTGTGCATGATTGTTAGTTAACCTCTTCACATATGTTTATGGGGAATGAATGGAGACCAAAGTTTGAAAACCTACCACATTGTGGTATAGGGTAACTTACTAGTCAACCCAATGTTGTATATTATAGTAGTAGTACTTTCAATATTATGTTCTTTTATGTTTTTCTTTGTTTCGTTTTTGCTAACTTTTTTCCACAGATTTTTACTTAGTTCTTTTGGATTTTTCTTCATTAAGGTAAACTCTACTCTCTTTTCTTATACTTTTTGAACTTTATTGTTCTATTTTTCACATTGAGAACAATGTTTCATTTAAGTTGAGGGCGTAGGGTTGTTATCTTATTTTACTTTTCATTTATTTATTATTGCTTTTAATAGTGCCTAATTTTTTTATTCATATTCGAATGCAATCTTGACAGTTGGGATGTTTAATGCTAGTATAGGATGATGAATGTGTTATTATTTATTGAGTGGTTCTTTAACCCAAACATAATTGTTAGACTTTTTCTGAGATACATGGTTACGATAATGACATTTGTTTGCATGATCATTACACCAAATTTCAACCTTAGTTTTTGAGTAATTCATATCCATGAATGAGTGAAGATTTTTACCTTGTGAGATTTAAAGCCATAACACTTTTCTGAGTGTCTATAATTACTTTGGATAAATTATTTCATATCTCTTTCATTCAATAGGTTTATTCCTCTTGATTTGATTCATATGTTGAACTATTTGAGTGTTTGGAAGTATGAACTCTATTGGATTGAGCTTTCTGCACTATTGGAAATGAGACTAGACCATCTTTTTTTTTATTTTGAGCCACAGATTTTATTGTTGGTATCAATCCCTTAGAACCTATTCTAAACTTATACTTAATTGATCTTTGCTTCTGTTACTCCATTATCAAAGTATTCCTCTACTATAAAAACACAAGTATTTTTACTTGTTAAAAGTTGGTTTGAAATCTAAAGAAAGGTAATATGTTTGTGATGTTATTATGAATAAGAAGTTAGCAAAGAAAGCAAAAGAAGGGAAGTACAAGAAAAAAAAATAGAGGGGTTGGATGTTTAAAATGAAAAAGAAAAAAAAAGAAGGAAAAATAGAAGAAATATTGAATGAAATTGGGGAATTAGAATAGTGTACTTACTTATCATTGCATGTCTTGATCATGCATGTTTTGAGCCAATTACCCTTCCTATTTCCTACCCTATACTTCATGGCCATGTTTTAACTGTGGAAGTCCTTACTGATTCAAAGTGTGCATAATTGGTCATTTAGCTGAGTTCATGTAAGTTTAAATGCTTAATAAGTTTTTACATTGGATATTCCTTCATGAAGATATGCAAAGTTAGATACACTTTCATTATATCTGTTCTTGTAATCGCATTGCTCTCTTGTTTTCCTATCCATTTATTCTTGGTGATGAGTTTTCCATTGTGAATACCCTGTGTTTCTATGCTTTGTAAGTGTATGCCCAGTGAGGATTTGAATCAAAATTTTAAGGTTACGATTACTTGATTTCCGCTGTTCGATTTATGGTGTTCTGATGTTCATACACTTGAACTGAATCCTTTCTATGTTATTCGAGATTTGTTCTAACTTCTGTGTCAGAGTTTAAGATGAGTTGGGAATTAGTGATTCATTTTGATTCCTGCATGGTATTAACTATTCTAAATACTCTTGAGTGCAGATTACAAGACGTTGTTTGTGGGTATCATCATTGCAAACCCTCAAGAGACACCACTCATCCACTAAAGGTAATCCAGGAGTTTAAAGATTTGATGCACATGCTAAATGCATTTATGACTCCTACGAAAGTGGAGATTATCTTTTGTTTTATTATATCTAGATTTTAGATAAGTAGTTTTGCTAGTGTCTAGCAAAAGACAAGTTGGGGGGTGTGATTACAGTCTAAAAGTGTAATTATAGGTCTTCAATTTGTAATTTGTTGGCGATAGAATTACTGTATATAGACTTATTTAAGTGCTTTTTTTATGTTTAATATGATTTCATGGTTTTTTGTAGGTTTTGAAAGCCAATAGAGGTGAAAAGAAGCAAGAAGGATCAAGGCGGAAGCAAGATGAAAAAATCTAGACATGGAAATTTGACATTGCCTCAATATTGTGATCATAACATTTTACTCAGACATTAGATTGACCTATTTTTTTTAGCATTGAAAAGAAAACTTCAATATATACAACTTTGTCTCTAATGAACATTTATTGAATTGGCTTCTATCATGGTCAAATCTGAGCAACAAAAAAATTACATAGTTGCTGACCCTCGGGATGACCCACTTGACCATCAGGACAATCAGAGAAGAGGAAAACTCAATTTTGGCCTAGCATGCAGAGGACCCATTTGGTCGTTGAGACGATCAAAGAACATGCAGAATTCGTTTTGGCATAGCATCCAGGTTTTTTCACCTTTTTCTTGTGCCTTCTTGTTAGATATAAATAGGAAACTTAACCCTAAGTAATGGAAGATGAATTTTAAGTTTAGAATAGAGTTTTTGAGAGAGTTTTTACGTTTTCTTTTTTTATATTTTCATTATTCTTGTAATCAATTACTCATTTTTCAATAGAAGCTTTAGATTTCATTATATTCATGACTAGCTAATTTCCCTCTTAGTGAGGGACGTGAAGGTTGTTCAGGGATTAATGATTTAACAAGGTATTCAATTAGGCTTTCATGTTTCATCTTTTAAACAATGAATCTTCATCTGTTTCATTCTTTCTCTTTCAAAATCAAGGGTTTGTGATCATATCATTGAGTGTTCATACGCGACGTTGATCTCGTATAAGTGTTTCTTAAATCCATGATATGAACACTTTGAATCTATTTCTTAAAATATATTGAATCAAGTTGATTTGGATTCCAAGTTAGTTTTAACCGCTAAATCTTCTGATTCAACGACATAAGTTGTTGACATTGAATTGTGTTAAAAAGAAATATCGTGTGAAATTATCCGTCTTCTGGGCAATTGAATCGTTCTTAGCTAAGATCCTTTTTTATTTATTAAAATCTTCGATTGCATTCCGTCATTGGTTAATCAATCTCTCCAACCAAAACATATTTTATTTACTCTTTTCTTACAGTTATTTTTGTGGGTTCTTAATCATTCAAAGTGAGAGTTGTTATACACTACCCTTTTTTCCTTGTGGATTGACCTCGGACTTTACCGAATAATTTTATCACTACATCACGACTGTATATGTGAGACACTACCTTGCTTAACATCACATTTATCTTAATTTCATATGATGTAGTGTATGATTATCCTAATCAAGGACAGCTTTGTTGACATGTTTTAATGAGAGTATGTTATGTGAGGATTGATTTATTTTAAGTATGATTAATTAGCTTAATTAATCTTCATTATTAGCTTACTGTTAATAATGATTAATTATCATAAGTGTACTTAATTATGCTAATCATGTGGATTGATGGTGTGTGATGAAGCAAGGAGGTGCTAGGTGGAAGGTTAATCTCATGCCACATAGGTGTGTACTGCATTATATATGAGGTGTGTGCATAAAGTGTGTCTATGAGGTGTGTGCTTCATTAGCCTTACGTGTGTGAGAGACGTGTGTAGATAGATACAACTTGTATCTATAGTTGGCTTCATGTCAAGGGAAGAGAGAGTAGAGAGGTGCTTGTATAGTACCTTGTATTTGGTAAGAAAGTGAGAGATAAAGATAGAAAAAGGAGACAAGACGAAGAGAAGGAGAGGAAATTGATAAGGGAAGTTGTGCATCCATTGTTTGAGGTGAGGAATCTCAAATTCATGCTTGTTTTAGTGCATTTCTATTGATTATTGCATGTAGAAGACCTATCATGTCTTAAAATTGAGAATTGAAGTCCAAGAGGTTAGAATTCAAGTTGGAAACTTAGGATTTTTCATGTTATTCATGTATGGATGCTTTAAAGTCTTATTTGAGACTTTAAAGGACTTAGTTTTGTGTTAAAATGATAAGGGAGATCTAAAACCATGTATTGAAAACAGCAATTTCAGACCAAAAGGGGGAAAGGGCGTACAGGTGCAGTGGAGGGCACCTACTGGCACAATCCATTGGCCAAGGGTGCCAAGGGCACTAGTGCACCTACTGGCATAGTCCCCTGGACAGGGGCGCTAGTAGGGTGATAGGAGGGGGCATTGGCTCACTCCTCTTGGTTGGCTGGGTTGGTTTGAACTTCATTTTGCATTTTAACTTCTTATGTTGCATCGAGAAGGGTTTAATACTTCTCATTAAGTACTGAATGTGTCATTGATGTATCATTTCTTATATTTGAGC
>CM065390.1:36570000-36737500 GCA_033060915.1 Euryodendron excelsum | reverse complement strand
ATAAGTTCGGATTAGTTCTTCAAGAAACTCAAGAAGAATATAGAAAACTCACAAAATATTCATTGATTTCAAATTTGACAACCAAGAGCCTTTTTATAGGCTTACATGATAAGATCTCTAGAATATTCTAATCTTTGGAGATTTCCTTAATTACTTCCTAGCCAATACAATCTTCCAAATCTGGTATTTTCCCAAATCTGCTCACATTCCAAATCTGATCCAAATCACTATAAATCTAATCCTTTCCAAAACCAAACCAAATCAAGGAAATTCAAAAAAATTCAAATTCAAATTTCAAATTCGAATCTCCATCTGATTTATTGTTAGTCAATTAAGCCACATCAGATTGTGACCCCACTTGGACGTATATGACTTAGTGAAATACTTCCACATCTGATTGGGACCTCCCTTGCACGTGTATGGTGGATTGGTTCTCTCCCGGATCAAATTTGAGTAGTAAAACCAAGCTTTGTTCACTCTCAGTGGTGAGCATATTTTCTCCTTGTTGTAGAACTCTCCGGATTAGGTTATTCATCTCTTCTTTGAATCTCTTAGCTCGTGCCCTCGTCATCGGACCAATTGGAACTTGAACCGGACCATAAGTCTTAATAGCCTTGATGTCCTCATCAGTTAAAGTGAGTTAGGTCACCTAAAACTAAGTGCAATCCAAAGATTAAACTCATAGTTTTTGAAAGTATTTTGAAAAACATCCTCAAAAGAGAGTTTTTAGAGAAAATAGGTTGTTTAACAACATTTGGAAAGATTTAATCCCTTTTTGAAAGATGACTCTAGTTTTGGTCTTTCAAAAACAATGATTCTAAGTTCGAAGGTTGCTTACATATAGGAAAAATGCACTAAGCTATCATCCTATCCCGCCCTTACAGTATCTACATGTCTTATCACCCTAGGTTCACTCATTTAAAATCTTTGATTATCCAAAGTCCAATTATATCCACTTTAAGAATTTTGAAAAGAGGTTTAAAATGATGCATAACATGCAAGTGCAATAAAATGATTTGATTTTGAAAATGGATTTGAAGGGAAGATTTGAAGTTTGAAAGAGGTTGTAGGAATTAACAACTTGAAAAAAAATTATGGAATTGAAAATTTGAAAAAGATTATGACCGCACCCATGAGGGTTGTCTACATATCCCTTTGTTGGGAATCAGGCCAGTCGTAGTTCGGACTCGGGGTTCGATTGAAAATAGACAATTCGATTTTGATTTTGAACTTTGATTGGAGGATTTGAAATTAAACTTTAATTTGAAATTGACTTTGATTCAAAATCGAATTTGGAATTGACTTTGATTTGAAATTGAACTTGGAGTTGATTTGGAATAATTGAGTTGAGCTTTGAAATCATCTTGACTTAAATTGGAGTTTGCAAACCATCTTGGATTTTACTTGAGTTTAAAGAAGAGTTTTTGAAAAGAGTTGAAGCTTCCTAACTTTAGGGTTAGGGTTGAACTAGGGTTTAGACATTTTAGGACTTAGGTAACCTAAAGGTTAAACATGCACTTGAAATAAGAAGGTTTAATTTTAGAAAGTTGAATTTTAAGAAAGTTTTGAATTAGGAAGGTTCCATTTTAAGAAAGTTTTGAATTAGGAAAGCTCCAAATTAGGAAAGTTTTGAATTAGGAAAGCTCGAATTAAGAAAGTTCCATTCTAAGAAAGCTCCATATTAGGAAAGAGTTGATTGTGGAAAAATTTGAATTTGGAAAATTTTGAATTTAGAAAGATTGGAACTTAGAAAGATTTGGAAGTTTGAAATTAAGAAGGGTTTAAAAGTTTGAATTTAAGAAAGATTGAAATTAGAAAAATTTTGATTTCTATTTCCTAAAGTTGAAGATTGGATTTTATTTTCAAAATTGGAGAATTTGATTTGGTTTCCTAAATTGAAAATTTTAATTTGACATGAAATTAGAAAGGTTGAGTTTTGAAAATCTATGATTTGGAAATCTATGATTTTATGTAGGAAAAATTTTTGGAAAGTTGTGTTTTGAGGCAAATAGAAAGTCATGATTTCATGTGAAAAAGCTAGGGTTTCGTAAAAATGAACCCTAGGACTTGACTTGGACTTCAAGATAAATAGTTTTTGGAAAGTAGATCTTTGAAAAGAGTTTTTAAGAAGTAGATTTTTGCAAAACTATTTGAAAAGAGATTTGAATATGGTCTTTTGCAAGTCTCCTGAATATCTCACTTTCGTAAAACGATTTTAACCATAAAAAGATTAGAACCATTATAGGGTTGTGATTTTGACAACAACTAGGGTTTGAAATATGGACCATAATGATTATGTTGATTGTAACACCTTGCTAAAACAATTCTAACCATAGAATGGCTAAAATCATCCTAGGATTATGGTTTGGATAAAAACAATTTAGGGTTTGAACCCAAAATTTAGACCTTGATGGTTACATTGAATATAACACTTTACTAAAACAATCTTAACCATGGAATGGCTAGAATCAACCTAGGAGTGTGATTTTGAAAATAAGTTTGAAAGAACGAAATGTTGAATACAAGTTTTGAAAGAGAACTTTGATGCAAGTTTGAAAACAACTTTGAATGTAATTTTGAATGCAATGTATGAACATGATAACCACAATGCAATAAGGGCGTAAACATACAAGGTTGGGCTTCACCACATAATCAAGGGGGCCACACCCATACCGTCTTAGATCGAACTTGAAGAAAGCCCCCTGCATGGTGACCTTCAACAATCCTTCCTAGGCACTTGATCTACAAGCATACAAGTGAGTTAGAAGAGGAGGTAGAAGATGAGGATTAAAATAGAAGAAAACCCAAGTGAGTTAGAAAAGAGAAGAGAGAAGGGGATTACATAAAAGTAAATAAAAAACCAGCCTTGTCTTCTTCTTGTTTTGATTGCTATGTTTGCTTTACTTGATTTGAACTTTGAGAGCTTTGAAGATGCAGCACTTGATTTACAATGGATGCTTGGAGGCTTATATTTGAGTATATAGGGTGTATGGAAGCTAAGGCTGGAGTGTATATGGGCTAGGGCTTGAGGAGGCTTGAGAGAATTGGGGTTTTGTGGGAATTCCAGTTCTGTTTTTAGAGAGGCAGAGTTTCTAGACTGAGTTTATGGACCCTTTTTACGCAGGGGGAGGGTCTGTATTTATATGCAATTGAAATAGGAATTGGCGCCTATTACAGTGGCACCAGTGCTTTTTTAAGCTTGGCGCCACTAGGAGTGGCGCTAGGCCATTTATTGGCAACCACTTAGACAAGTTTTAAGGTGGTAAGAAACGTATCTTTTGACCCTTGTGATGCAAGGCAAAAGATTTAGGTGCCTGTTCTAGTGATTACTATGCAATTTTTGGCTTGGCTCCATTAGAAGTGACTCCAGAAAGTTCGAGAATGATCCAGAAGGTCGGGGATGGACAAGAATCTCTAAAAGACTATCTAGGAGGTAAATGGCTTGAGAACCAGCGCCGAAATAATTGAAAAAAATAACCGGCCTACCATAGGCAAAACAGTCATTTGAACCGAAGAAACACCAAGATGGACTTGGAGTGACTCATGAGAATGCTTAAAGGTTGGAAACACAATCAAGAATGTTTCAGGGATTTGCTAGTTTGATACCTAGAACCGGTGTGGTTGGAAAAGGCTACTGGCCCACTAGGGGCAAAACGGTCATTTTGCACTGGACTTACCGGAATAAACTCAGAATGGTCCAAAAAAGTGCTAGAAGGTTAATAATATTATTAGAAACATCCTCAGGAGGTTGCCGGTTTGATATCCAGAGTCGGTATGGTTCTTAGAGGCGATTGTATGCCTAGAGAAAAAATGGTCATTTCAACCAGATGCTCTTAGAATTGATCTGGAAGCGACTAAAAGGCACTTGAACATGCTGGATTATCTTTGGGACAATCTTGGAATGGTGGACTCACTGCTTTGAGGACTTAGGTACTTTCTCGAGAAGCATGTCGAAAGGGCCCAAGGGTCATTTTGGTCATTTTTCATTGGAATGGACTAGCAGACACTGATGTTGACCCTGGTTTTGAGTGTTTTCCTCACTCTGACGGTGTGTGACGAGTTGGTTTTCAAAAATATCCCATCTTTTGGTAAACGTATCATGACCAAGAGGCGTGTTCGATCCCATGATATAGGGGTTTTATTGGCAATTCTTGATGTTGACCTGTTTACGAGTGTTTCCATCACTTTGACGGTGTACGTTCATTCTGGAGACTGCCTGATCTTGGAAAGCTGTTGGATGGTCTTGTCATCTCGGGGCCTTAGGTACTTTCCCGATTAACGTGCTACATAACAGATGTTCTACATTAGCAGGCTAGCAGGCGCCAGAAGTGAACCGTTCTACCATCTGGGGGACTTGGGTTCCGTCTCGGTTGATAGGTTTGAAGGGTCTTATCATTTCAAGGAGTTTTCTTGATAAACGTGCCAGACTAGATGGATTTACCGTCTGAGGGATCAACTTTCTCGAAAGACATGCTAGATTGAGTTTGATTCACTTGGACTGGAATTGGAATAGAAATTAATGTTGAAATACAAGCTTATCGTCTTTAAGAAGACGTGCCAATTGGAATTAGAGCAAGTAATATTCTAAGGGTATTGTGGTCGCTTTGCCGCTACTAGACCTGGTGGGCATGCGAAGTGATTGATTTACTAGATTGAGTTTGGAAACCTGGTTTAGACTTGAATGTGTATGTTTGGAAACCTGAAGATTGCCGAGCAGGCAAAATTGGAGTTTCTTACAGTTGCCCTTCTTTTTCATTATTTGCTTGTTGAAGGTAGAAAATGATAAAATAAGGGTCCCATATTGACCTCAAGGCGATCGAAGGGATGAAATTTGAAAATTTTTGAAAACTAAAGCTTGAAATTGGCAGATTGGCCCAAGGAGGCATTTAAAATTGGATTTTGGCCCGAAAAAGGGGCAAATTGGCCAGAATTTGACTCTCCTAGTGGGGCCAGGCCTGAGAAGGCCTGAGAATTAAAATGAAAATAGCTTATGGTTCGAGGCTTGCGGTTTTGTTCGAGCTTTTGGAAGTTTGAGAGCTTTTTTTTTAGTTTTTGCAAGGAAGGACCTTTGGGCATTGAAGGAGTAAGTTTAAGGGACACCGAAGAGTTGCCGAAAGTAGGCACTGTTGTCGTAATTGTTGCTAGAGAAGAAGATTTTGCCGGAGAACTCCAAGAGATAAGTTTTTTATTTTGTGTTGATTTTGATGTATAGAACTCCGTTTGAGTTATGTGAACAGTCAAAATTAATATTTTGATATGCTTTGGACACTGTAGTGAAATTGTTCCTACGTTTTGATGTTTGTTTGATTGAGTTTGAATAGTTTTGCATGTTTATATGAAGAGGGTTTCTGTAAGAATTGAGGATTGGTTCGTACAGGTATGGGTATTAGGTTTTTTGGCTAAATTTTTACATCATGTGCCTTACAAAAATATGTTGAACAACCGTATGAAGTTTCGTAATTTTTCAAACACTTTTAAATTTTTTATTTTTCAAAAAATAAAAAAATGCTTGAAAAATAGGAAAAATAAGAAAAAAAAATGGAATTGACTGAGTTTGATATTCAAAAAAATATGGAAATATTTCAGAAACATTTGGAGTATTTTTGAAAGAATTTTTGATAGTTTTGAAGACCCTTGAAGTTTTGAAAAATAAAACTTATGTTTGAAAATTGAAAAATTTTGAGACTGTGCATAGATTGTTTTATGTGTGCTAGTGCTATGTGATTGTAATGCCATGGGAGCACGGTTTGTTTTTTGATATCAAGTATTGGGAGTTGTAGGGATCATTTATAAATGAGATTTTGCCACAATATTTTGAAATTAGAGGAGAGTTAGAAAATTTTTGAGATAAAAACTTTTTGAATGAAAAAGATATAAAACCTTTGAGAGTAGATTTTGAAAATAAACTTTTGGAGAAAAACGTTTAAGAAACCTTTGAAAATTGATTTTGAATAAGACTTTTTGAAGGAAAAAGTTTAAAAACCTTTGAGAATGTGGCCTTTTTGGCAAAGAAGACCCCGAGAAGCTCAGGGATCTCTAAATAGAAAATTTTGAAGGAAAAGCTTAGAAAAATCTTTGAAAATGGACTTTGAATAAAACTTTTGAAGGAAAAGTCTCAAAACCACAAAATTGATTTTGAAAAATAAACTTTTGAAGGGAAAAGTTTAGAAAACCTTTGAAAATGGATATTGAATTTAGTGAACTTCGAAATTGATAGAAATTTTGGAAGGAAGTGTTTTGATGATTAACAGCTTGAAAATCTTTGAGGATTGATTTTGAATAAGATTTTTTTTAAGAAAAAGTTTTAGAAAACCTGTGTAACTGCTAAAAACTTTTGAAAGAAAAATTTAAAAAACCTTGAAACTTGATTGGAATGGAAACCTTTTGAAGAAGAGGTTTAGCAATGTTCTAAAATGGATTTTGAACGAAACTTTTGAGATTTGATTTTGTAAATGCCTTTGGATCTTGATTTTGAAATAACTTTTGGAAGGAAAAATTAAGTAATTTTAAGAATTGATTTTGAAAATAAACTTTTGAAGGAAAAAGTTTACGAAATTGATGATTGATGGAATCGACTTTGCTGTGTCATTCTTTCTTTTTCTGTACCTTTTTTCCCTTGAATTGCATATATTGTATATTGATGCTTGCACCTTGAATTATCTTTTAGGATGACAGATGCTATTTTTGGCTGACTGAAGGCTTGGTATGATAGGTATCCTTTAGATAAACAAGACATCTTCTGTTGGTCCTTTGGTTGTATTGCTTTGCTCCTGTCGGGGTAGCTCATTCCGAGATTCATAGAGGCGGTGGCTCCCTTTTGGCAGCCTAAATTGTCTCTATTCTGCTTCGGGGAATGTGAGCTTACTCCCACTCCTCACGAGTATGGTTTTCTCGTTGGTTTTTTAGATGATTCAGCCGACATTATGGGTCATGTCTTTCCTGATGGTTGCATCTCGATTGTCTCGACTAAGCTTGGGTTCCGACGGGTAGTCTCTCTTGTGACCTCCTACCCCTATTTCCTTACGTTCCAGTAGAGTTCTTATTCTCTCATTTTGAGTCTGTGACCGGCATGAGGGTATACTTCTCAAAATTGGTCTATTTTTCACTTGGTAGCCTTAGCTTTGCTTCTTTTGAGCTTCTTGATGTTCTCCAGGGGACATACGCTAATTGACTATTGACTATTGACTATGTGCATTGCTTGCCAAGGTTCGTGAAGGGCAATCGTATGCCCTTATGGTTGTGGGAGAGACCTATATCAGCTTTACTAGATTTCAACAGGGGGTCGATGTTCGTTTTCAAGGATGTGCTGTGCTCTTCTAGTTGTGGGCGATTGGGCATTTTTTTATTACTCCCTTATTTCAGCATACATGGTACCCCGAGCTTAACCATATACACTCTTTGGTGAGATCCCAGAGAGCTATCGTGGATGGTGAGAGGTTTCCACAAACTGCGACAGCATGGGTTGACTATCTTCAGGGTTGGAGGTTTGACATGGTCAAGTGGTATACATGACTGATTAGTATGTATTGCTTAAAAGTACGGCCTTCTAAGCGGGCCTTCATGCCTTTGGCAAGTTTGCGAATTACCCCTTTCTTTAGGATTCGAGTCTTGTGGTAGTTTGGTAGGAGTCAGGACATCCCTTATCTGGCATTGGCACTAGAGTTTAACTTGGTCTTTGAGGTAGTGATCCCAAAAGCATTAGTAGAGAGGGTTATGGACATGTGGAGATCCTTGCTTCCCCATGTGGATGATGACAAGCCATTTTCTGACATGCCCATTGAGACTGAGAATTATCATTATTGGTTCTGCCGATATATGTTAGGACCTAGCAGGCTTGAGGATCTACTTTTTGAGACTCGTCTACCCCCTATGGGATACACAAATTTCTTGACAGCTATGATTGTTTAGGGGCCTCATCACAAGCGGCAAAATCGAAGACTGGTATAGGTGTTTCCTGATTGACTGAGGGCAAGGGTTGCTGAGGTGGCTTCTCTAGAGATACAGCTAGCAATGGCCACATTGACACATGATAGTTTACCCTTGAGTACTACGTGGGGACAGAAATGGTCGCGTGGTGCCCCAAACATTTTTATTCTTCTGGAGGATGGTACGGTTGAGGCTTGATCTCTCAGAGAGACATTTGAGTCTCTTAGTCGAGAGAGGGATGTGCTTCTGGCTAGATGTGTAGATTACAAGCAGGGTAGGCTTCGATTAGCGGCGGCTGGTGCTTCTTCAAGTGCTCCTCTTACCGATGACGTGAGAGGTGAGTCAATGGATCCTTCCTTGGTTGACTCTTCTTCTGATGATAATAGGGAGTGTTATATCTTTGCTCCTCGTTCCTGATTCGTTTCTAGATTTTTGACACCTACATTTATAGAGAGATAACTTTGATTTTAGTATGTTCCTCATGTGGGTTGATAGCTCTTTTCCTTTATTGCATGACTAGGATGCTTTCTTACATGATTAGTACGGATATATATGAGAAATATAAATGAAAATTACTCCCCGTTGTTTGATGTTTTGATTGTATTATTGTCTTATAAGAGAGCCCTTTGTTTCATTGGCCTAAAGCTTAGCTAATCCGCTGAACACTTTTCAGGATGCCTTTGGACCTATCAATTATTTCTGTCCACTTGTGACCTCTGGGAATGTTTATATTTCTATCTACCCGTGGCTCCTCTTTTTTTATTTATTTTTTTATTTTTTTTTTGTTCTTACTACTGGCTGCCATTGGGGTTTTGACCAGTCTCAGCTCTATCATTTTTGTACCAAGGCACCTTTGTAGGTTTTCACCAAGGTCGACAGTTTTGTATCTTGCCACAACCCTACTTTTTTACCTACAGCGCTCTTTCGGGTTTTTACCACATCCTCAGGAATGTGCTTTTTTTTTTTTTTTTTTTTTGCAACTGTTTCTATTAAGAAGTTCTTGAAGAATGTTTGAGGTATCTCTTACGTCTCTTTGGCAAGGTTGTGTTTCAGCGAGCTCATTTGGACTTAGCAATTTAAGTTTGATCTGAGGGGACTTTTTATCAAGAATCATATTGTGGGTAAATTTTTTGGAAAAAAGGATAAAGGCAAACCTATCATTCTATTTGGGTTTTAATGCTTGTGATCACCTTTGACAATTTCAATCTACTAGCACTTGTTATTACTCTTTAGCCTTATATTTCTATTTTATGTCTCACTATTGCAACATTCTCCTTTTTTTTTTTTTTTTTGCTATATATATTTTACAATCCTTTTTGCTTGGAGACATTTCCTCTTCGTTCTTTATTCTGACTCATTGTGGGTGGTGATTACTAGATTGAGGGTTTCGTTTAGGAAGAAAAGTAACTCAAATTGGTTTATCAAAGGTTATTTTTTAACATATGGTAGTGAGAATGAAGGTCTCTCTTCATTTCAATTTTAAATTGCTTAATCCATAGAGCTCTGCTAATGAAATTACCACCGTGTTTCAGAGATTAAAAGAGATTGAGGGGAATGAGTTTTGTTGCTTCCAAAAAGCTTATGGTAATCCAGCTTTCAGATCACACATAGTATTACTTGACAGCATTAGAGTTCAATGGGTTAGGAAATTCACGGCCATACATTTCTTCCAAAATGAGAGCTCCTCCAGACAAAACTTTCTTAACTAGGAATGGCCCTTCATAATTTGGGGCAAACTTCCCTGGGGCTTCCTCTTGGTGGGGGAATATCTTCTTCAGAACTAAATCTCCGAGTTAGAAAGATCCTGGTCATACTTTCTTGTTGAAGGCTCTAGCCATTCGCCTCTTATAGCATTGAGTGTGGTAAACTGCGGCTAACCGTTTTTCATTCAGTAAACAAAGTTGAGTGTACCAATCAATGATCCATTTAGCTTCATCTAGTTTGGTCTTGATCAAAATTCTCAAGGAAGGAATCTCGATTTCAATAGGGAGGACTATCTCTGTGTCATAAACCAACTCGTAGGGGATAAATCCAATAGAAACTCTTCTAGTTGTTTAGTAAGCCATTAATGCAAAAGGGAGCTTCTCATGCTAATCTCTATAGTTGTCAATCATTTTTCAAAGAATTCTCTTAATGCTTTTATTGGCTACTTCCACTGCTCCATTTATCTGAGGGGCGCAAGTGACTAAATTTTGGTGGGTGATACGGAACCATTAGCATAGTTTGGTTATCAACTCGTTGTTTAGGTTGGAAGCATTATCAGTGATGAGAGATTCAGGAATCCCGTACCGGCAGATGATGTGATTTTTTTTAACTTTTCCACGACCTTTTTGGTAAAATGAACATAAGAGGCTGCTTCCACCTATTTATTGAAGTAGTCAATGGAAACTAAGATAAAATAATGGCCATTGGAGGCTTTAGGGGTGATTGGGCCAATCATATCCATCCCCCACATTGAGAAAGGCCAAGGAGTTGACATAGAGTAGAGTTATGTGGGTGGTGCTTTAATTTTGTCTCCGTATAGTTGGCACTTGTGACATCAGAGAACATATCTGATACAATCTGATTATATAGTTGTCCAGTAGTACCTTGTTCGGAGAATCTTCTTGGCAAGGGTATGGCCGTTCATGTGAGGACCATAGACCCTTTTGTGTACTTCTTCCATGATGGCTTTGGCTTTAGTGGCATCGACGCATTTCAATCGGCTAAACAAGAATCTTTTGAAAAGCTCATTCCCAGCCATAAAATAGTGTCCTGCCAAGTGGCAGATGGTCTTTCTATCTTGGTGAAAGGATAAATCGAGGAATGCCCTTTCCTGGACCTATCTCTGAATATCATAGAACCATGGTCGCCCATTAGGCATAATAGAAGGGGCTGTCCCTGGTAAAAATCTAGAGGGGAGATATTTCTACACCTCCATCAACCTTGATTGCTGTAACCAAAGTGGCTACTGCATCAATGAAATTATTCTCTGTTTGGGGGATGTGATGAATGTCTGTGCTTTTGAACAATTGGCGCAACTCTTTGATCTGTTGGTGCTATGGGGAGAGTTTAGCATCTCAGGTTTGACATACCTATTTGGATTACTGAATAACGAGGTCAAAATCTCCAAAGACAAATAGTTCATCAATCTTCATTTCTAGTGTCAATCTTAATCCGAGAATACAAGCTTCATACTCATTAATGTTGTTGGTGCAGGGTTCTAATTTTAATTTAACCACGATGGGATAATGACTGCTGACTTCTAATATTACTGCTGCTCTAACTCTACTCCTTGTTTGTTGGAGGCTCTATCAAAGTACATTTTTCACTTGGGTTTCATTTGCCTTTAAACTACACGTTCAGTGCGTAGGATATCCTCATCTAGGAATTGAGATTTCATGGGTCAATAATCATTGATGGGGTTTTCGGTAAGGTAATCAGCTACCACCCGCCCCTCGACTGCTTTACGAGTGGTGAATACGATGTCGAACTCTGATAGGATCATATGCCACCGTGTAATTCTGCTTGACAGGGTTAGCTTCTCAAAAATATATTTGATTGGGTCCACTTGGGAAATGAGGAAAGTAGTATGATAGAGCATGTAATGCCGAAGCCTCTGAGCTGCCCAAGCTAGCTGCAACAGGTTTTTTCAAGGTCAGTGTACTTTGTTTCATATGACATGAACTTCTTAATAAAGTAGTACACGACTTGCTCCTTCTTTCCTGTTTCATTATGCTACCCCAAAACACGCCCCATGGAAGTATCTAAAACTGACATGTACATCAACAAAGGGTGCCCAGGAGTGGGTGTTATTAAGATTGAAGGACTTTAAAGGTATTTCTTGATTTTCTCGAAGGCTGCTTGGCAATCATCATCCATTCTTTTGGAACATTTTTCCTGAGGAGTTTAAATATAGGCTCGTAGAGATGAGTCATTTGAGCTATGAACCTGCTGATGAAATTTAACTTTTCCAGGAAAGATCAGATCTGTTTTTCCCCTTTTGGGAGTGACATTTCAACGATGGACTTGACTTTGGTGAGATCGATCTTTATTCCTTTCTTATTGACTATGAATCCCAGCAACTTCCCTAAAGGCACCCCGAATGTGTAGTTGGCAGGGTTCAACTTGAGTTGATATTTGCAAAGCCGGTCGAATACTTTTCGTAAGTTGAGCAGGCGCTCTTCCCGTCATCTATATTTAACAATCATGTCATCCACATAAACCTCCACTTCTTGATGCATTATGTTATGGAACAAGGTCACCATGGCCTTTTGGTAAGTTGCTTCTGCGTTGCAAAGCCCAAATGGCATAACTTTGTAACAATATACTCCCTAGGGAGTAACAAAGGCAGTCTTTTCTCTGTCTTCCTCGCAAGCTGTAAGCACCCCATTTTTGCCCTCTCGGTGGTCTCCAATCTGTCCAGGCTTGTATTCAAGTCAATATGGATGTATTCCAATCTAAATCAACTTTCCAAGTCTAATCTAGTCAATCCATGGCTTCGCGGGCCGGTCAGGCCCAAAGAGATGCAAAATAATCAAAATGCCATTGGGGGCATTGTTCGGTCCAATTCCAATAGGCACATCTTTCCGAATATGGTAAGTCCCCTTTCCAATCCTAATTCCAATTAAATTCGGCACACCTTTCGAGAAAGTTGATTCCTCAAGATGGTAAGACCCTCCAATCCGACACGTTTTCAAGTGAACTCTTCGGAATGTAAGCACCCCATTTTTTATCACTCGGCAGTCTACAGTCTGTCCAAACTTATATTCAAGTCAATGTGGACATATTCACAATCTAAATAAACTTTTCTAACTCTAATCTCGTCAATTCATTGCTTCACGGGCCCACCAGGCCCAAATAGAAGCAAATGGACCAATATGCCCTTGGGGGCATTGTTCGGTCCAATTCTATAAGCGCGTCTTCCCGAAGACGGTAAGTCCCCTTTTCCAATTCAATAGGCATGTCTTTCCGAAGAAGGTAAGTCCCCTTTCCAATCCAAAGGCACGTCTTCCCAAAGACGGTAAGTCCCCTTTTCCAATCCAATAGGCACATTTTCCCGAAGACGGTAAGTCCCCTTTCCAATTCTAATAGGCGCATCTTTCCAAAGACGGTAAGTCCCCTTTTCCAATTCCAATTTCAATCCCTCTCTCGAGATAGTTGATTCCTCGAGACGGTAAGTCTATCCTTTTTAGCACGTTTATTGAAGAAAGTTTATTTAGAACGGTAAGTCCCTTCAAACCCATTGACCGGGACGAGACCCCAAATCCCCGAGATGGTAGAATAGTCCACCTTTGGCGCTTGCTAGCCTGCCAATGCAAAAATATTTGTTTCGGTGCGCCTTTCGAGAAAGTTGATTCTCAAGGGCCAAGTCCCTTTAGCAGCTTCCCGAGATCAGGCAGTCTCGAGAATGATCGCGAACTGTCAGAGTAGCAGAAGTACTCGCAAACATCACAACCGTCGGAGTAGCGGAAATACTCGCAAACAGGTCGACATAGGGAATTGCCAACAAACCCCTGTATCACGAGACCGCCATCAAAGTGGCGAAAACACTCAAAAGCCAGGTCAACACTAGTGCCTGTTAGCCCACTTCGTTAAAAAATGACCAAACTACCCCTAGGGCCATTTTTGGCACGTTTCTCGAGAAAATACCTAAGTCCTCAGAACGATAAGTCCACCCTTCCAAGATTGTCTTAAAAGAAATCCGGCATGATTAGGTGCCTTCTAGTCAGTTTCGGGCTAATTTCGAGACTTTCCGATCAAGATGACTATTTTGCCTTTAGGCATCCAAACGCCCTGAGAACCACACCGGCTTTGGATATCAAACGGGTAATCTCCTGAGGATGCCTTTTTATAGTATTCTCGACCTTCCTTTATCTTTCCGGATCATTCTGAGTCAGTTCCAGAAAACCCGGTGCGAAATGACCATTTTGCCCCTGGTGGGCCGGTCGCCTTTTCCGCCCATACCGGTTGTGGATATCAAACCGGTAACCTTTGGGAATATTCTAAATAATGTTTCCAAATCTTGAATCTTCTTCTAGGACATTCTGAGTTCGTCCCGGCAGGTTTCCGACCGATTGACCGTTTTGCCCCTAATGGCCCGATCAACCCTTCCAACAAACCCTGACATCCTTTTTTAAGTCCATTACCCCCGAGACCCTATTCTAAGGGGTTCATGCCCTTTTCTAGCCTTCCAGGCCATTCCCGATCCCTTAAATCCTTCCCGGACCTTCCAGAATCACTCTTAGTGAAACCAAGCTAAAAATTGCATGGTAGTCACTAGTACAAGCGCCAAAATCTTCTCAAGATACGTTGCTTGCCAACCTTAAAACTTTCCTACTGGCTGGCACCACTCCTAGTGGTGCTAAAAGGATTTTCTGCCTAGCGCCACTATAACAGGCGCCAGGTCATCCCTCTCTCTATAAATATATAGTCTCCCCCAACATGAAAGAGGTCCGAAAACTTAGTCTAAAAACCCTATTCTTTGATATACAAAGTTCATAGCCTCCCTAAACCCTAGCTTCTTTAGGTTTTTCACACCCTAGCCACCATACATCAAACCCTAGCCACCTAAACACACATACATCTCTATACACCTATACACTAGCCTCAAAATTCTCCATTGAAGACTTGGATTGCTGCAACTACGAAGCTTTGAAGATCAACGACAAACTCTTGAAGACTGAAGCAAAGACCGAAGCAAAGCAAGAAAAGTAAGGCGCGCAAAGCAAAGCAAAATAAACAAGACACAAGGTAGGCTTTCTCTTTAAGTTTACACATCTTCCCCCTCTCTTCTCTCTCCTAACCCACTTGGGTTTTCTTCTATTTTAATCCCTCATCTTCTTCCTCCCCTTTCTTTGCATGCTTGAAACAAGGGACTTCCCGGTCCATGTGTAGGATTAGGCTATTGGAGGGTCACCGTGTCGGGGGTTTTCGTTTAGTCTAACCGGAGACCACGTGGGTTCGGCCCCCTTGATTATGTGGTGAACCGTTTAACCTTTTATGTTAACGACCCCAACTTGCATTGTGCATGTCATGATCTTACATCTCTCCAAATTCCGTTTTCAAAATCGTTTTTTCAAAACTTATATCAAAATCTTCTTTTTCAAAACTTATTTTCAAAATCACAATTCTAAGGTGATTCTAGCCTTTCCATGGTTAGAGTTACTTTAGGAAAGTGTTACATTTAAAGTGACCAATATGGTCCATATTTTTAAAATCCTTGTTGTTTTTAAAACTACTATCTTAAAGTAGTTCTAACCTTCTTCTGGTTAGAATCGCTTTAGAAATGTGAGATATTTTATATACTTTCTAAAATCTCCTCTCAAAAATCTCTTCCTAAAAATCTCTTTTCTAACATACTTTCTAAAAACTCTCTTCAATCTCTTTTTCAAAATTCCTTTCCAAAGTTGTTTTCAAAAACTCCCTCCAAAAATCTATTTTTCAAAAACTCTTCTTCCAAACTCCTTTCCAAAGTACTCTCCTCAAAGTTCACTTTCTAAAAATGCTCCCTAAATCTCTTTGCTAAAAACTCTTTCCTAAAAGCTTCTTCCAAAAATCTTATTTTTAAAACTTTCTCTTTAAAATTCACTTTCTAAAAACTCCTCTCGAGGATTTCCTTCCAAAAATCTTCCTTTCCAAAAACTCACTTTCCAAAATCTCCTTCCTTAGAGTCCAAGTCAAACCTTAGAACCCACCATTAGGAAACCCAAATTTTCTTTCTCAAAAACATGATTTTCAATCTTACCTTAAAATCTAGGTTTCCAAAATCTCCCTTTTTACACCAAAATCATAAGTTTCCAAACCCTCTTTTCTATATCAAAACTATAGTCTTCCAAATCTAGGGTTTTTAAAACTTCACCTTCCAAATCCATACCCAAATCCAATCTCCCTTTTAGAAAACCAAATCTAATCTTCCCTTCAGGAAACCAAATCCAATTTTCTCCCATTTAGGAAACTAAATCCTATCCTCTGTTTTTAGAAACAAAATCAAAACACCTCTTTTAGAAACAAAATCCAATCCCTTGTTTTAGGAAATAGGAATCTCAATCCTTCCTAATCTAAATCTTTCCTAATTCAACACCTTCCTAATCTCCTACCTTCCTAAACCATATGTTTCCTAAACCTAAACTTTTAAATCTTTCCAAATATAAATCTTCAAATCTTTCATAAACTTCAAATCTTTCCAAATCTAAAACTTTCTAAGTTCTAAACTTTCTAACTTTCAAATCTTTCTTAAATCAAAACTTTCCTATTTCAAAACATTCCCGAATCGAAACTTTCTTATTTCAAAAACTTTCTTAATTCGAAACCTTTCCTAAATTGAAACTTTCCTAATTCGAAACATTTTCTAAACCAAAACTTTCCTAAAACGGATTTTTCCTAAAATGACACTTTCCTATTTTGAAACTTTCCTAATTCATACCTTTCCTAAATCCAATTTTTTCCTAATCTTCTAAATTCAACTTCCTATCAAGTCTTTCCTAAGTCTTGTCTTTCTTAAGTCTAGGTTTCCTAAAACCAAGCTTTCCAAAATCAAATCTTCCAATCAAAGTTTAATCTCTCAATTCTCCAATCCAAATTCCAATCAAAATCTCTTTCTTCCAATCATACTTTCTATTTTTTATCGGACTCTTATCCGAACTACGACTGACCTGATTCCTTCAAAAGGATATGTAGGCAACCCTCATGGATGCGGTCACAATTTCTTTCAAATCTCTAATTCCACAACCATTTCAAACTTCTATTTTTACAACTTCTTTCAAATCTCCAATTCTACCATCTTCTTCAAGTTTTCAATTTCATAATCTATTTTTTTAATTCCAAATTTCTATTTTCAAATCTCTATTTCCAATTTCTAAAACTTTCCAATTTCAAGTCTATCTTTTGAAATCTCTTTCAAATCAAATCAATTTCTTTTCAAAAAAATTTTCAAATCAATTTTCGAACTCTCTTTTCTTGCACTTGCATATCATGCATCATGTCTTTTTAAACATTCTTTTTCTAAAGTGGATAGGATTGAATATTTGTTAGTTGAAGACTCTCATAGGTGAATTGTCACGCCCCGTAACCCGGCCTATACGGATTTGGGGTGCATGACCGGCCAGTAGTAAGGCTACTCAAGGCCGCATTACATAAAATGGTTGATCACCTGTGCATAATCATTTAGAATGATGCATAATTACGAAAGTAGAACTTTTGATAACCGGTAAACATAATCCGTGTCTCACATGGTAGAACTGTGCCTAATCCAAAACATAACATACATAAGGACCAAATCAAGATCCACCAAAGTTATAGCATTATATCATTACAAACATTAAGTCCAACCCTCAAACATAATACAAACATAGGCCCGTGGGCCGTAGTTCAAAATTCACATATGGCCTCGCTCTAGGGCCTCCCGGATTGGCTACCTAAAAATCATTTAAGAAAACGTAAGCTAATGCTTAGTGAATAACAATATTGCATAAGCATAACATACCATAGACTACATTTGTATTTAATCTACATGACAATAGAGGTACATTTATGCATAAGCGGCATGAACTTAGAAACGTATAATTATAATCTTAAAAACACATGAAGCATAGGCTTTTGTATTAAAACATTTCATCATTTTTGAAACATAATGTTGAAGAAGAGAGGCAAGCGTATTGTAGCATGAACTATTAGAGCGTGACATAACTTGTCATGAGCATAACATACCATATCTTGTAAGCGTACATCTTGGGTCGCCGTATAATATAGGACACATCAAATATTACCATTCTTAGTAACTTATGGAGCATAACCTTGGTACATAGGCAGCACAAGTATGACATTTGAATACTAAACATTTCGAACATAGCATCATAGGAGTGAGATATAACACATAACATGACTTCGTAAGACATAACATAGCTATTATAACCATACCATGGCATTATACTGTAAGGCATTTCATAATATCGTAGAAAGGAGGGATATATCGTGACATTAGAACTTATAGAAACATACGTAACTTGTTGTGAAGCATTAGAACAAATCATATTTCTCATTCTAGAGTATAAGTATGTTACGTCTCTATATTAGAGCTAGGCTTCGCATAAGTAACCTTAAAGGTCATGTATAGGGCCCTTTAGGCTAAGATCTTAACCATGTACAACATTGCCCGCTTTGGTGCTTCATGTCATGCATATGCCTACCTCACGGTTTTAAATGCATTGTGATGGTAACACTTCACCCTGCCTACTCCCTCGGGAGCGCTTGAGCTATCCGAGTACTCAGTACAATACTGTCCGTTCTGGCTCGCACCTGCCCCCTTTCAGGTGCTTGGTCTCAGCTGCGCAGTACACATAAGGCTCTTTAGGCCAACATTAGATTATCCCTTCTGGCTCACACCTGCCTACCCCCTTTCTGGGTGCTTGGTCTCAGCCGCAGGGTACACATAAGGCTCTTTAGGCCAACATTAGATTATTCGTTCTGGCTCGCACCTGCCTACCCCCTTTCGGGCACTTGGTCTCAGTCGCACAGTACACATAAGGCTCTTTAGGCTAAAGGGATGTCTCCCATCTTGGCGATAGATTATTTTGGGTCCCCCACCGTAGGACCGTCTTTGCTAGTTTAGGGTCTTGCCACAAAAGACCTTACATGGAGTCGTACGTTAGGAATCTTACATATACTCTATGTAAACGTTCTAGTCCATGGGTTACAATTCATATCATAGGTAAGGTTCGTATGTAATTCAAAGCATAACATTTATACTTGAACGTAGTCATTGGGGCATTGAAATAAATGGAATGAAATGCATAAAACGTAATTGAACTGAAAGCGTTTAGAGAGTAATAGGTCTCACTCATGGCATATCGTTACTCACCTCTATCCAACTGAACGGGTGTTAAGAAAGGTGCTCCTACACATAATTCACATAGAAACATGGAACATCAATACACGATGCTAAGGTAAGGCAATAACGTATGAAATGAGACTAAGCACATAAATCCTTTGACTCCGACTCAACCACACCTCATTCTCACAAAGGGAGAGTGAGGCTAAACTCTAGGATAAAGCCCCGATGTAAAATAAGAACATAAAGTTAAGGTTTGAACATGAAAGTCGGAATGTCGACTCCTTCATCGCGTCCCAACCACCTCTCAAAGATGAGTTCACACTCAAGACTAGTTCCATTTAAAAATAGGCTTAAAGGCCTTTAATTTGATAGGTCATGGGCCAAATATACATTTCGGGTGAGGAAGTTATGCCTCACATAAGGTGGACTAAAATTTTGGAAAACCATATTGTTGGCATGGATTTTAGGTCAACTTTACACTTCCATAACTCTCAATCTATAAATATTTAGAGAACAAAATTTATATGGGCACAAAGGTCTATGTGTCTACTTTTTATTGCTTCAAACGGTGCATCAATCTGAGTTTTGTAGAGAAAGTTGTGCCCGTTTTACTAAATAGTGTCGAAACTAGCAGACGGTTCGAACGCCCAACTAGGTCGTTCGAATGCCATGCCAAAATAACCTAGCTGTTTGAACGCCCAAAATGGCCACTCAAACCCCAAAAAAAAATGAAAAAACACCCTCTCGGGCCGTTTGAACGCCCAAAAGGGCCGTTCAAACGCTAGGCCAAATGGAAAACTCTGCTCTCGGGCCGTTCAAACGACCCTGTCGGACGTTCGAACACCCCCTTCTGCGCAGCAATGATTCTCAAAACCCCAAAACCCCAACACTCTCAGGGCTCAAAGATTAGCCCACAAGGATGACAATAACTCAAAATTGGGGAGAAAGAACAATTAACACAAGGGGATCTAGAGAAGAAATCAAGAACCCTAATATTTCACATATTTGGGGATTTCCACCCCCAACTCTCCAATTCTCCAATACTTAGCTTCAAGCTCTCAAATTCAAAGTAATTGGGACTCAAGGAGTCCCCCAAGACAAACCTAACTCATATATATGCATATATACAAAGACCCAACAAAATCACACAAGATAGATACATATATATGTAATTGTAAAGAGAGAAATGAAATCTTACCTTCTTCAAGCTTGGTGAAGTTTTCAATGGCTTCAACCTCTTCCTTCAAGCCATTCTTCCTTCAATCTCCCCTCCCTTCTTCCCCTTTCTCTCTTTCTCCCACTCTCCACCAATTTTGGTGTGTGTGTATGTGTGTGTGTGTGTGTTTTGTGTGTTATAAGGAGGCACACATGGGAAATAATCCCATGTGTCTCACCCTCCAACACAAGTTACAACACAAGTCCTCATTGGTTATTTTTGAATCAATAGGAGAAATAATTAACATTAAATATTACATACACTAAAAATTTTCATTAATATAAATAAATAGAGGTTCGGAATATCACATGAATTTAGAGTAAATAGACATGTAGGTGCCGCAAGGGCGGGGAAGGGTGATGACTTAGTGCGTCTTCCCTATACCTAACCAACCTCCGAACCTAGGATCACTATTTTCAAAAACCAAAATAGAGTTTATTTTCAAAAAATGGCTTAAATGTTTTCCAAAGGTTGTCAAACAACCTGTTTTCTTAAAACCCTCTCTTGAGAAGGTATTTTCAAAATCGTTTTCAAAAACCCTAAGTGTAGTCTTCATGTTGTGCTTAGTTTTTAGGTGACCTAACTCACCTTAATCAATTTAGGTAGCGACTCCAAACTTTTTCCAAAAGTTCAAATTAATTTTTAATTCAAACCCGGTCGCACTCATTCTTCTAGGAAGGTAAGTTCTAACGAGAGAGTATTGTATTTTTTCCGTTTGTGTGTGTATTCCTTGAGTGCAAAAAATCTGGGCGCGACAGCTGGCGACTCCACTGGGGACACTTAGAGGGTTAGGGCCATAGTCATGTCTCTTTACCCTTCACCCATGTAGAGTCTTCAATTAACTTGTTTAATCTTATTCACTTTAAATTTTCAAAGTCAAATTTTTAAAATTATTTTCAAAAAAACATGCATGTATTCATATTATCTTGTATTAAGTTTGTCATCCACATACTAACTCTTGCATCTTTGTTTTGTAGGTGCACTTTTTGTTTAAATTTTATTAACTGTTATGCATGAATGTGATAAACATGATGAATGGGAGTTGTTGGGCTCTTTCCTCCACTTTAAAAAATCACACACACACTGCACATGCACTTGTATTCTGCATAATTGCATTTTTACCCTGATATGACACTTCTAGTTAGAAAGAGGGAATGGTATATTGGTTGTGGGCAAGGTGTTGTGTCAGTTTCTTCTCCTACGGTCTCTTGATGGTTCCCCCGCTCGGATCACCAACCGATCATGGCACCACCTCGGGGAGTGGGCCTAGGTTTGAAGATTCGGGGACCGAGCCTTTTTAGGACGCATTAGTCAACGCTCAACCTTATGCTCATATAGACACCTTGCATAGCTGAACCTCTGCCGGATTTAAGATACACACACTGTTTTCCAAAACTATGGAGAAAAGGGCGACTACTTTTACTTTCCTTTATACATGTTTATTCCTGTTGTTATAATGACTGTATTCTTACTATTATAATGTCTGTCTAACTGCTCATACATGCACATGTACTTCAGCTGTATTCTCTCTCCTTATACTTTATACTTCCACTTTTATACATTTCATATTCCATGTCAAGACGAGAGTTCCAAGTAACTCAAGTCACTGCATTCTCATGCATACGATCAACCCAAAGAGAGTGACACCTAGTTCACTCTCCCTTGTATTAAACCTACCTAAACCCTAAGGGTTCCAACGTAACCCTAAGAACTCATGGCATGCACTTTAATTCATTCCATAAGAGGGGCCCCAATCCCTCTATGCTCACGGAGATAGGGTTGTCAAGAAGGCAAGGGGCAATCAATCAACAACGTTTCTCAGCGACTTTATCGACACCAAATCTAGAGAAGGCGAATCCAAAGACTCAAGAATAGTTTAGGACTTCTTATGTAAAACTAAATAGGTGTAACCCCAAGGGAAAATGTTCCCCCTCCCCCTATCAAAATGTATTCCAATTCTTTTGTATCATAAACTCGAAATTAAATGTATTTCTTTATTTTCCTTGAGCAAATAGATGGATGAATATGCAAATGGATGAAGTTCCCCATTTGACAATAAGACATCTGCATACAAGGGCAGAAACCCTTATCTCCAAAAGTGGGCCAATACATCATGATTAGTTTCCCTCTCAAATAGCGACACCCTAGGACATGCATTGCATAAAGCTCTCTAAAAACTAGAAACTGACTTGCGACTTATGTTTTTGTCTTTTTGTCTTCTCCTTTTTTTTATTTACAGAGATCACCCCGCAATGAGTCAACATTGCTCCCAAGAAGGGGCAACATCCACCTAGGGATCCCATTATCACCCGGCAAAGACCATCACTGATGGCCGCGAACCCTGAAGAATCATCTCAAGTTTCTCGAGAAGAGGTCAACGAAATAAGGACCAAGATGGATGAGATGCTCAAACTCATTCAAACTATGGCTATAAAGGATACTGCTGCAATCCTATCATCATCCATGACTTCGTCAAAGGACCCCAAACCCGCTAATCCAAGGATCGTGCTTCAATTTGACAATGCTGGGAGGAATAAGGAAGATGCCAAAGGGATCAGCGCTGAAGAGGATGAGACCATATTACTTTCACCTATCATAAAGAAGCCCCCCCCCCTAGACCCTCTCAGTCTGAAAATCCAAGGGCTAGAGGATTCACTGCAAAGTTTCCATGGCCATAACGCCTACGGTTTCACTGCCTATGACAAGTTATGCTTCTTTCCTGACCACCCGAGACCTGCTAGGTTCAAAATGCCTGACTTCTAGAAGTATGATGGCACTGGTAACCCTGTCGCTCATCTTTGTCTCTATGCTGGAGCGCTAAGTGGTCATGGTAACGATTCGAAGCTCTTCATGCAGCTATTCCAACATAGTTTCATAGGGTCTGCTCTACAATGGTTTGCTCGTCTGGACTTAAGGAAGATCACAACCTGGATCGAGCTGGTCAATGCATTTAGAGCCCAATATCGTCACAATATTGATCTCACCTCTGACCGATGGTCCTTAATGACTATGTGCAAGAGTGAAAAGGAAAGCTTCAAGAAGTATGCCTTGAGATGGAGAGAAGCTGCCGCACAAGTCAACCCTTTATTGGAAGAGAAGGAGTACGTACAACTATTCGTACATACTTTTCAAGGTATATACTATGAGAAGCTTTGCACAAGTATGAGAAAAAGCTTCTCCGACCTCATCATGCAAGGGGAGATGATAGAAAACGGCCTCAAGACAGGGAGGATTACGGACCCCTATGCCAAGACTGGAGAAAGTACCGCCAACATAGCCAAGAGAGTAGCTCCTACAAGGGGAACAATCAAGAAGGAAAGCGAAGTGTTTGCCATCCTGTCTGGCCAACCACCCCAATACCGACCGCCATTACAATCACACCCTGTCACGCCCTTACCCACTTTAACCATGCCTGCTCCGACCCCTAACTACGGCCTAGCTGGGGCACGACCTAACTTCAATAAAGCTGCCCGACGCACCTGTACCTTTAATAGCTTAGCCTGCACCCAAACTGAGGCTTACCATAGCCTTCTAAAGAATAACATCTTGAAGCCCATGCCTGCTCGTCCTTTGCCAAGCCCTCTACCCCCAACCTTTAATGCCGCCCTTACATGTGAATACCATTCGGGTAGCCAAGGGCACGACACCGAAAGCTGTTTCGCTATTAAGCACAAAATCCAAGACTTGATCGACAATAAGACCATTGATCTATAGCCGGTAAAACCTACTCCGACTCCCAATGTGACCACCATTCCTCTACCGGACCACACTGTTAACATGATACTAGTAGAAATGAAAGGCAAGGGAGAGTTCAACGAGCTCGAGGCCGGAGATTATGAGGACGATTAGAAGACCGATGAAGAAGATGACTAGGAGGAGGATCTCCCATTGTGCCCAATTTATCTTTATAACCCTGATAAGGTGCCTGATGCTTCTGACTGGCTCAAGAGCCAATGTTCCCAAAGGAAGAGCATATCGAAAGCATAACTGCTGATGGATGGGGTGATGAGTTTCTACACCCAAAGTATACAACAGCTGAAAGTCACTTGTTGGAAAACCCTTGACCCATGACCGAATACAACTATGAAGACATAGGCTGGGGTCTAGAGGAGTTAAAAGAACAGACGGAGCCGTTCGAATTGGAAAGAGGTGAACTAGCCATCCTATTTACAGAAGAACCTGTTGCAAGGAACAAAAAGGAGGTCAATAAAGCTACCAACTGCACCATCACTGCCAACATGTCCAGAGCTCTAGAAGAAGCCTTTGTCTATCTTGCCCCGGCCAAGGACTTGAATCACGAGTGGAGCATCGAAGAGATGGGCATTGTCCCAAGGCCGTATTAAAATGAGTTTCCATCAAAAGCGTATAAGAGAGGGGTGTTTTCACTCACTTTCTTTCTATCCCTTTTATGTTTTGTCCTTAAAATAATATCTTCATTTTTGTTTCTTTAAAACAGAACTATATGCTTTTCATTGATAAGATAAAATGATTAAGTTTTTTTATTCATTGTTGTTGCCTTCTTTTCTCTTGTGAATGGTAATTACTTTCTACACAAGGGGCATGGTAAATCTTAGGGGTCAGTTTGACTTGAAGGGATGATGGCAAGAGTCAACCACTCACCAAATGATCAGCTTTCCAGATAGAGAGAGGACAATGATGAATGAGGAAACTACCCTAAAGCAACACTTGCAAGACACCAAAACTAAGCGATATGTGGCCAAACTACCAAAATGAAGATGAGCCATCTTTCATTTTCCCATATAAAAACAAATGTGTTTATATTCCCTTTGCGTAGCTCCTAGAACCTCGGAACAAACGAAGTTTTTCTTGTCAACCTTGATCCAAGACTGTCCTCCCCACACTGGGGCAGACAATAGCTGAGAACTCTAGGAATGGTATCCATCTTCTATCATGTTGGGGCAGCGCAGGAGACTCTATAGATCAAGCAATCCAATTCGAAGTGAAGAGAGGCCATCATTTCCTCTCCCATACAGTCAAAAGCAACCCCTTGCCAAACCCGTTGAGCCATTTATCTTCTTTGAGAAAACCCCAAACCTAGGGATCACCGCCCACATTAGGTTAGATTGAACTACTAAGGAAAAGGTCAAAGGAAAAAGGGTTGAATAATTTTTTGAAAGAAAAGAGGTAAAATAAATAAATAAATAAGCGAAGGAAAAGAGTTGCCAAGGGGCAAAAGGCCGCAAAAAAAAAAACCCTTGATTGTGCCATCTTAAAAAGCATAATAAGAAGATCGAAAGAGAAGAGAGTCATGTTTATCTCAAAAAGCATATGGAAAGGGTGAAAGAGAAGAGTCATTTTCACCCTGAGAAGTATAGAGTAAAAGCAAGAAGGAAATTTAAAGGTGATCCTAGGTTACGGATCTAAACCCCAAAACCATGGTTCGAGCCGATAAATTTAAAGGAAATTTATAGGTTCGAGCATTTACCCTTTCTTGCAAAATCCCAAAACCATGGCCTATATTACAACCCTACTAAAGTCCACTTTGATTGAAAACGGATTGCTTGATCTAAATGAACTAGACACACTGTTGAAGCTAAAGAACGGATGCTAACCCTACTGAGGAAAAGAGTCAAGGATGGTACGGATCTAAACCCTACTGAAAACAACATTAAATTTGAGCCTATATATCCTGTTGTTTCGAAAACCCCCATAACCTAGCCTACATTACGGTCCTAAAGCAAAGTCTCCTCAGATTGAAGGATTGGCCACTTATCGCTTTGCTAAAGGTCAGGTAAGCTGTTGTTAAAACTCCGAGAGTTGAGAGTTTCAACCCAATAATCATTTACACTAACCCCGAGGCAGAGAGTCGGAGGTGATCAAAAGGTTGAGAAAGGTGTGAAGTGCTATCATCCAATCAAGCTAAGGTTGAGCTAAAGGAGAGGCTAGACCCCCCCGAAAAGGAAGGAGTTACCATTCCAAGGATACCAAGTTCGACAGCACCCCTTGTCATTCTGTTAGTTAATGTATTTCTAATATGTGCATACATGTAAAAAAAATCGGCATGAGCTTTGCATACATAGGATATGACTCCCTGTAGAAACAGAAATCACCAACACAGTTTAATGTCAACCCCTATAATAGATACACAACATCATCATTTCTACACATGCATTTGATCATATACTCAGCTGGAAAAAAAAAAATCAATCATAAATATCTCTGCCTATCCATGCATCTAAATACCATAAATATCCATCTTTGTACAAAACTTACAAAATAAAACTGTCTAATATAAATACATCTCAGGAATAGGGGCAAAGGAAGATCAAAGTCTCAACAAGGGGCATCTATTAAAGGTCAAAGTCAATGTCATCTGGATCGAAATCCCCAAAACTCGGCATCGGAGGAGGTGGATAACTATTAGAAGCACCGACGTCCTACAAAGAAGACACAGCTAGAATCAGCAAGATAAAGGAATAACTAGACAACAGCAGAGTGAACAGAAGAAGCAAAGAAAGAGCAACATACCCCGCCACCGCCCATCTAGCATAATCGAGCCGTCAAGGAAGTTACCTCAGCTTGGTACTGATCTCGCTCCATCTAGTATTGATCTCTCTGGTCTCTCACAACAGTAAACTCAGCCTGGGGCACATATCCTCCAGCTCGGCGCCACAAGTCAACCACCTCCTGGCCAACAGCATACCCGCCGACTACTACCTCAAACTGGGTGAAGGCATTAACAGAATGAGCCCAAAAGTGCGCAGCATAATCCGTATCTGGAGGAAGTAAGAACCCGACACCTGACTGCCACTCCTGATAGGGGATAGGCACTCTTACCACCAAAGCTCCAAACATATACTCCGGCAGAGCTCCTGCTGATCGAAACTCCTCATGGAATTGCCGCCAATGCCGCTTTCCTAGATAGGACTCCCAAGTATCGTCACTGAGAAAAGCAGCCCTCGACAGAGACAATGGGACCAAGTATCAGACTGTATCATAATAAACTGATCCAATGAAAGGCCTACCAAGTCACGTCCCTTGCCTCAATCAACTCCAGGTTCACCCGTAGCGTCACAAACTCAGTAATCTCCGATTGCTGGGCCACCCGATTACAAGCCCACCTCAAAGCACGAGGATAAAGGTCGTCCTCGACAACTGCAGGGTGACGAATAGGCAGATACTCATAGCTCCACCAGACAAGAAAGGGCCAGAAACTAGTTATGCTGCCCCAACGGGAAGAAGTCTGGGCCGGCATCGACCGAAGGAAGCAGCCAAAAGAGAAGGATCCCCAATCCAGCTCAAACAAAGCCCCAAGATTAGCTACTATACTCACCAACTGAAAAGGCACGAGCGACTTGTTGTTGTTCCAAAAACAGCTAAAGATGATGTACAAAACAAGTCGCTGTCTCATAATGTCCCGCCTGGCAGGTGATGGCTCAGCAACAAAGGTACGATCATCCCGGCTGAGCCAGGAAACTGGGAAAGCAAAACACTCGGGAGGGGGCAAGTCTAATAGAATGCAGGCCTCGTCTCTACTGACTGACTGTAAAGTGATCAGCCGGCCGACGAAGGAAAGCCCCGTGATGATTGCCCAATCTAAGGGGGTGGGACCCAATTCAAAGCTAACAAAATGAAAGGTCCCCATCTCTCTAAACCAGCGCTCAATCAGTGCCAGCACCAGATGTTGGTTCAGGTGGTTAGCTTGTAATCCCATGAAGGCTCCGAATCTGATCCCAGCCAGGAAGGCACGATATGATGGAGCAGCCCACTGCATGGCCACTAAGACTTGATGAACAGCCCCTCTAAAAGCTGCGTGTACCTGCGAATAAGGCAAATGCTGTCTAGAATATACACTGGGGTGATAAGCAAGATCCCCGAGCGGTGGGATGTCTGGTACCTCAAAGTCACCTAAATCAGCATCCATCTGCCTATGTCTAAAGGAGGCTCTCCCATAACCAGTGACCTGGTCGTCCAGACCCAGTACCTCCTCTTATCCATTGATCTTCTCTGAAAAGGCCTGCTCAACCAAAGGAAAGGGGTCGACAAGTGGCCTACTCCCCTGTCCACTCTAACTGGAAGAGGCTCGTTCAGTAGATCGTCGGCTACCTCTGAATCGACTAGAACCACCAGTGGAATCTGTCCGAGCCGCCTTCCCCGAGCAACGTCTCCTCTTAGAACCATCATCACTCGCATCTGCCATCCTGAAAAGGTAAGCCAAGGTAAGAGGTGTTAATATACGGTACATGCAGATAAATAATAATAAAATAAAGTAAATAAACAATAAAAACAAACAAAAAATAATGATAATTAAATGATTTCAAATGATAAGTCAAAATGAATTTCCTACACCTTTTGATTTTTCAACTTCAAGTCAATCTCAAGGGTTTTCTGTCTTTTTCCTTCAAAAAGATTTTATTTCTAAACATTTTCTAACTATTTTCCTAATTTCAAAAAATTTTGACAGAGTTTCGTTTAAAAATGGTCCCTACAACACCCACAACATCAACACAAAATACAAACCGTGCACTTCACAATGTTACAATCACATAACATCAGCACCCGCGCACATTTTTTAATTTTTTGAAATTTTTAAAACACATGTTTTATTTTTCTAATAAATTAATGGTTTTCAAAAATGTCCTAAAATTCCTCAAAATCATTTCAAATGTTTTCTAAAATATTCCTACATATTTCCAAATTTTGAACTCTAAAAATTTCATCAATTTCTTAAGTTTTCTTAATTTTCCTAATTTTTTAAATATTTTTCTATTTTTCAAAAAATCAAAAATTCACCAATTTGTCAAAAAATCATGAAACTTCACACGGTTGTTAAACACATTTTTCTAAGGCACATGGCATAAAAATCTAACCAAAAAACCCAATGCCCAAGCCTGAAGGAACAAACCCCCAATTCTTGCAGATAACACCTTCACATAAATATGCAAAATCACTCAAATTCAGTTCAACAAGCACCAAAATGTGAAAATAACATCACCATAGTATTCAAAACATATCAAAACATCAATTTTCACTGTTCACATAACTCAAACGGAGTTCTACACATTAAAATCGACATAGGATAGAAAACTCACTTTTCGGAGTTCTCCGGCAAAATCTTATCTTCCGGCAACTTTTCTGGTGACGGCGTCTACTTCCAGCAATCCCCCGCGGTCCCTAAGAGATGCTCCTTCAATGTCTAGGTCAGTTTCCTTGTAATGCCTCTCGATTTTTCACAAGCTCTTCACATTCCCATAAGTGTTCGAACTAGGAATTTTTCTGGTTTTGATCCTAAGCCTAGCGCCACTAGCAGTGGCGCCAAGCCATAATCGGCCAAAGGCGCCACTCCTAGTGATGCCAGTTCTAAATTCTGGGCAACTTTGCCCTTTTTCCCTTCAAAACTCGATTTTGAAGGCCTTTTGAGCCTAATTTTCATTTCCACAATCCCGTCTTCCAAGATTTCCGAAGTCCGTCCCTCCAACCGCCTCACGGTCAACATGGGACTCTTACTCGATCATTTTCTGTCTTCAACAAGCAAAGATAGAAAAGATGGGCAGCTGTAAGCACCCCATTTTTGACCGCTTGACAGTCTACAGTCTGTCCAGACTTGTATTCAAGTCAATGTGGACATATTCCCAACCTAAATCAACTTTTCTAAGTCTAATCTCATCAATTCATCACTTTGCAGGCCCACCAGGCCCAAATAAAAGTAAAATGACCAAAATGCCCTTGGGAGCATTGTTCGGTCCAATCCCATAGGCGCGTCTTCCCAAAGACGGTAAGTCCCATTTTTCAATCTAATAGGCACGTCTTTCCTAAGACGGTAAGTCTCCTTTCCAATCCAACAAGTACCTCTTCCCGAAGACGGTACGTCCCCTTTTCCCATCCAATAGGCAAGTCTTTCCAAAGACGGTAAGTCCCATTTTCAATTCCAATAGGCGCGTCTTTCCGAAGACGGTAAGTCCTCTTTTCCAATTCCAATTTCAATCCCTCTCTCGAGAAAGTTGATTCCTTGAGACAGTAAGTCTATCCTTTCCGATACATTTTCTGAAGAAAGTTTCTTTGGAACGGTAAGTCTCGTCAAACCCATCGACCGAGACGAGACCCCAAGTCCTCGAGATGGTAGAACGGTTCACCTTTGGCGCCTGCTAGCCCGCCAATGCAGAAATGTCCGTTTCAACATGCCTTCCGAGAAAGTTGATTCTCAGGCGCTAAGTCTCTTTAGTAGCTTTCCGAGATCAGGCAGTCTCGGGAATGATCGTGAACCGTCAGAGTAGCGGAAGTACTTGCAAACATCGCAACCGTCAAAGTAGCGAAAATACTAGCAAATAGGTCGATATAAGGAATTGCCAATAAACCCCTGTATCACGAGACCGCCGTCAGAGTGGCGAAAACACTCAAAACCCAGGTCAACACCGGTGCTTGCTAGCCCACTGCAGTGAAAAATGACCAAACTGCCCCTAGGGCCATTTTCGGCATGTTTCTCGAGAAAATACCTAAGTCCTCAGAACGATAAGTCCATCCTTCCAAGATTGTCTTAAAAGCAATCCGACATGATTAGATGTCTTCTAGTCAGTTTCAGGCCAATTCCGAGACTTTCTGGTAAAGATGACAATTTTGCCCCTAAGCATCCGAACGCCCCAGGAACCACACCGGCTCTGGGTATCAAACTGGAAATCTCCCAAGGATGCCTTTTTATAGTATTCTCGACCTTCCTTTATCTTTCCGGATCATTCCGAGTCAGTTCCGACAAACCTGGTGCGAAATGACCATTTTACCTCTAGTGGGCCGGTCGCCTTTTCCGCCCACACCGGCTGTGGGTATCAAACCGGTAACCTTTGAAAACATTCTAAATAATATTTTCAAATCTCGAGTCTTCTTCCGGGACATTCTGAGTCTATCCCGGTAGCTTTTCGGCCCGATTGACTGTTTTGCCCCTAATGGCCCGGTTAACCCTTCCAACAAACCCTGACATCATTTTTCAAGTCCATTACCCACGGGACCCTATTCTAAGGGTTCCTGCCCTTTTCTGGCCTTCCAGGCCATTCCCAGTCCCTTAAATCCTTCCTGGACCTTTCGAAGTCATTCTTAGTGAAACCAGGCTAAAAATTGCATGGTAGTCACTAATACAAGCGCCCAAATCTTCTCAAGATACGTTGCTTGCCAACCTTAAAAATTTCCTAACTGGCTGGCGCTACTACTAGCCAATATTTGGCCTAGCGCCACTGCAACAGGCGCCAGGTCATCCCTCTCTCTATAAATACAGAGCCTCCTCCAGCTTGAAAAAGATTCGAAAACTTAGTCTAAAAACCCTATTCTTCGATATGCAGAGCTCGTAGCCTCCCTAAACCCTAGCTTCTTTAGGTTTTCCACACCCTAGCCACCTATACACACATACATCTCTATACACCTATAAACTAGCCTCAAAACTCTCCATTGAAGACTTGGATTGCTGCAACTACGAAGCTTTGAAGATCGAAGACAAACTCTTAAAGACTAAAGCGAAGACCGAAGCAAAGCAAGAAAAGCAAGGCGCGCAAAGCAAAGCAAAATAAACAAGACACAAGGTAGGCTTTCATATTTAAGTTTACGCATCTTTCCCCTCTCTTTTCTCTCGTAACCCACTTGGGTTTTCTTCCTCCCCTTTCTTTGCATGCTTGAAACAAGGGACTTCTCAGTCAATGTGTAGGATTAGGCTATTAGAGGGTCACCATGTCGGGGGCTTTCTTTTAGTCTAACCGGAGACCACGTGGGTTCGACCCCCTTGATTATATGATAAAGCCTTTAACCTTGTATATTCACGACCCCTAGCTTGCATTGTGCATATCATGATCTTGCATCTCTCTAAATTCCGTTTTCAAACTTGTTTTTTCAAAACTTACATCAAAATCTTCTTTTTCAAAACTTATTTTCAAAATCACAATCCTAAGGTGATTCTAGCCTTTCCATGGTTAGAGTTGCTTTAGGAAAGTGTTACATTTAAAGTAATCAATATAGTCCATATTTTTAAAATCCTTGTTGTTTTCAAAACCACTATCTTAAAGTGGTTCTAACCTTCTTATGGTTAGAATCGCTTTAAGAATGTGAGATATTTTATATACTTTCTTAAAATCTCTTCTCAAAAATCTCCTCCTAAAAATCTCTTTTCTAACATACTTTTTAAAAACTCTCTTCAATCTCTTTTTCAAAATTCCTTTCCAAAGTTGTTTTCAAAAACTCTCTCCAAAAATCTAATTTTCAAAAACTCTTCTTTTAAACTCTTTTCTAAAGTACTCTCCTTAAAGTTCACTTTCTAAAAACGCTCCCTAAATCTCTTTCCCAAAAACTCTTTCCTAAAAGCTTCTTTCAAAAATCTTCTTTCCAAAACTTTCTCTTCAAAACTCACTTTCTAAAAACTCCTCTTTAGGATTTCCTTCCAAAAATCTTCCTTTCCAAAAACTCACTTTCCAAAATCTCCTTCCTTAGAGTCCAAGTCAAACCTTAGAACCTACCATTAGGAAATCCTAATTTCCTTTCTCAAAAACATGATTTTCAATCTTGCCTTAAAACCTAGGTTTTCAAATCTCCATTTTTACACCAAAATCATAAGTTTCCAAACCCTCTTTTCTATATCAAAACTATAGTCTTCCAAATCTAGGGTTTCTAAAACTTCACCTTCCAAATCCATACCCAAATCCAATCTCCCATTTAGGAAACCAAATCTAATCTTCCCTTTAGGAAACCAAATCTAATCTTCTCCCATTTAGGAAACTAGATCCTATCCTCCGTTTTTAGAAACAAAATCAAAACACCTCTTTTAGAAACAAAATCCAATCCCTTGTTTTACTATTTTTAGTAGTATGGACAACTTAAATTTAAGTTTTATAATGAAGAAAAAATGGTGAAATGAGCAAAATAAAAAACCTGAAAAAACTTTTAGGAAGGGTACAAGGTAAAATTAATTGCATTTTAATGAGGTTAATGTACTTTTTTTTTATCACAGGTACTTAGAAATATGTAGGACCTAGAAAAAATTTTCTAAACTTTGAAGGGGCAAAAGAATAGTTTTTGAATTTTAGGAGGGGTCAAAGTACTATTTTTTGTCATAAATACCCGAAATATACAGTATTTAGTGGAATTTTGAGAAACTTAGGGGGGGCCATGGCCCCTGTCTAGCCCCATATCTGTCCACCACTGCCGAGAACAAAACCAGAGATTTTTTAATTTTATTGACGAGCTAAGATAAAAATTCTTAATTTTTTAAAGTTCAAGGTAAATGTCTTTTGGTTTTGTTGGAAATTGTTTTGAATTTTGGAAGGTTAAAAGCAAGGTTTTTTGAATTTTAGAAGGTCTAAGGAAAAATTTTAAAATTTTAAAGGGACCAAGATACACTTTCTTATCAGACATACTAAAAATCTATAAAGCCTAAGTGGAATTTTAGTAAAGTGGCCTCCACGGTCCAAAGATACTTCCGTCTCTGTGAATAATCTCAAATATTTTTAGCCTTACATACAAAGCTAATAAACTTCAATTACATCTAGCCCAAAATCGTAGAACGGAGACTGAGCATACACAACTTCGCTCTGATGTTATGGTTTTATTTGGGTTTCAATTTTGAATCAATCAATGCCAAATCAAAGAAGGAGAGAGAGAGAGAGAGAGAGAAAGAGAGAAAGAAAGAAAGAAAGAAAGAAAGATAGAAGAAAAAAAATAAATCACAAGAAATCAAACTGTAATAACAGGTCAACAAACTCAAAAAGGTGTGGGGTTTTCTTTTAAGATTTCATGAAACTTTGGGATTCCTTTTATAATTACCCAAAAATTTGGTTAAAATATCAAATTTTACTCTCTCTCTCTCTCTCGGCGACCCAGCCCTCCCTCTCTCCCTGTCTGTTTCTTTCTTTTTTTCTTTTTCGTTCTTTTTCTTTCTTCCTCCATTATCAACTCCTTAGAGAAATTTGTTGGTATTGCTTCTTAAGGATTTTATGTTCTATTCTGCAAGGATAATGTGGTAGTGGTTTCGGTTCTTAGTTTCAACAAGATTGAGTTCTTGCCCTATGTTCAATCTCAAGAAGTAGAGGAGTTACACATGAGTTTTGTTATTGAATTAATAATTTTAAGTTATATATCTAGGCTGGGGTAGAAATCATGCATATAAGATTTTTAAAGAAATTTCTAGGTGTTACATAAACTTGAAGGTTGGTTATTATTTTATTTGTTAACTTTTTTGGGTGATTCTTGTCATGTTTAACATTATGTGTTAATTAATTGATGTTTGTGGGTTATTGATATTGTGAATGAAAACCTAAGGTTTTACCATGTTTAATCACTTGACAAAATTGGGGTTTTACCATAAAATAATTTATTTATGAAATTGGCTTGATATTTGCGTAATTTACATATATGTGAGTTATGTTTAAAGTGTTGGTTGGTTTAAATAAATTAATTGAATAATTTTGACTTTTGACATAATGCAAAATGGGTATAAAGATAGATAATTAAAAATATTTGGATGTCTTGAGTATATATATGAGTGATTATGTTATGGATTTTATGACTTGGATATTATTGGTTTTACTTTTGTGTAGCGTTAATGTTATTTTAGACTTAGATTTAGTCTATTAGTACTTGAGCATGGTTAGGCATGGGCTTGAAGCCCTAAGCCCTATGAGTTTGCATTAGAATAAAGGTCTGGTGACTCATTTAACGGGACACACACGTCCTTTGGGTGCGACCCATAAAGAGTGAAATTATTTAAAAAGACTAGTGCTTTGGGTGATATCTCATAAAATGTGAAAGTGATTGTAGGTAAAATTGTATCTCCTCTTCAGTATGACCGGTTGCATCATGCACTTGTATTGGGTTGGACTTGGGTGAGTCCTGATATTTTTATTTATTTATTTATGGATTTATCCTTTCACTTTTGGTCTTATAGAGTCAATTTGATTTTGTTGCTATTGGTGATTGGATTAATGTTATATGTGATTAATCTTCATTTAATTGATTCATGTGTGTTCTTATATCATATCATTTGGCATCGGGTTGGGTGTACCTTGATTACTTTATTGCTCGATTGTGTTATTCCTGTGGATGTCGAAAATACTCAATCTGTGATTTGAATTTTGTTTAACATTGATTTGATTATTCAATTCATTTGTGTGCTTGGTTCATGGCATTGAGAATTGGGTTGATACATAAGTTTGAGACAACATTTTCTACACTCTCGCGCATTCTTTATTATACACTTGCACATGTCATCTTATATATATTAACTTTATAGCATAATCTTTTACTGAGTCAAGGTATGCTCACCCCATAATAGCTACAGGTGAGTCTTTGAGCAAGCAGATTTGAGGACTGAGATTAGAACATTGGAGGTCTACATTCTATTTTGACCATATCTTGTTGTATCTTTGAGTTTTAATTATTTTATTTTTATGTTATATTATACATCTATCTTTATTTTAAATTTTAATTGGATGACTCTATTATTATTATTATTTTGTTGCATTCGGAGATTTATTTTATATTTGGTCGAATGCTACAACTTAGTCTATGTTGTGGTTTAGCTTGGAGGATGAGTTGTTAATGTAAAAGTATTGAATTGGAGATTGGAATGTGTTGGTGGAGTTTGGATATTTAAAGCTTAATATATTCTCTTTAAAACAAGTTTTTAAACAGATATTATTAAACTGAATTTGTTCAAAATACGAATGAATCTACGCAGTTTTGTTTCAAAATTTTTAAAATAAAAACTATCTTTAAAATAAATTTCAAATTTTATTTTAACTAAAATTTGAGGTGAATTTTATTTTTAACTTTGACTTTTTCAACGCTGCACATTTTATCCCTTAAAACTCTTACTTTTATAAAATCAAGGCGTGTCACAAACAATTCCGAAGATTCCAAAGGCATGTTGCCGTCCCTCCCTCCCTCCCTCACAGACCCGGTCTGTAGCTAATACCTGTAGCTGGTAACCATTTGTTCCCGTCGATAAATGACCTGACTGTGAACTTAGTAGCTTGTTTATTGCTAATGTTTCTCAACCCCTTCCACTTAACCCTATTTTTGGTGGAAGAACCAGACCCAAAATTCTGGAACTCAGCATAAAATATGGTATCCGGTGGTGCTGTATTGCCTATCCAGGGTAACCATCCTTTCGGATCAATCAAGCCCCCCATCACTGAATGCATGTATACGGTCGTGGAATAATTCTTCCAAGGCCGGCCAAGGAAGGTCTGGAAGGAACTAAAGTTGCCGATAGACGGCCAGATGGTGCAATTCTGTATGGAAATTCCGGTGTTCTGATTTGGGTCAATCTTCCCCTGAGCTGTGATGGTGTTCTGTTGGCCAGGCATGGGTACTTTGGGTAGTATGTTGCTGTTTTGGATGACGACGGCCGAGTTTCCGAAGATGAAATCGACTGTCCCGTGGATATCGCATTCGCGGTAGAACTGGCGATTGGAATGTGCATAGAGAGTGTCCTGGAAAGCATCAATGCGGCACCGGTAGAATACTGACTGGTCAGAAGTTGACATCAGGGCAACAGCCTGCTGCTTGATTGCACCCGCTGTGTTGCGAAATCCCATCTCTCGTGCAATAAAGCCCATGCCAAACACGGCTGTATCCAAAGAAAAAAAGAAACAAACAAACAAACAAACAAACAAACAAACAAACGAAGACCAATAGATTTTAAGCAGTATTTCATGCATGGAGTTGTAAAAATTTAAAAAAAAAAAAAAAAGTTAAAAAATTTACCAAATGTTGCAGTCTGAAATGTTGGAGTTCCGTCGACGAAGTTGAGGCTGCCAGATACAACAGTTGCATCCATTCCATCACCAATCATCATGACGTTCCACTTCGACTTCTCAACCCTTACATTTTCATTATAAACCCCCTTCTTCACGTAGATCACGAACCTCTTCTTGCTCTCATCAGGGACCGCCTTTAGGGCGGCATTGATACTCTTGTAGTTTCCGGAGCCATCGTTCGCCACAACAGCGTCGGCCTTAATTTTCCTTGAAGTTGTATTGTGAAGTAGCCTCCTCCGATCATTCGGAGACAGCCAGTGCGGCATGTCACCATGGGTTAAGCTCATTAACCGTCGTCGTCGTTGTCGTCGTAGCTTTAAAGAATTTGCAAGCTTGGAGAACTCATCGATGATGGCGAGGCTATTGCTGGTGAACTCGGTGGAGTTTTGAAGGTACTTGAACACGCCAGCACTCTTTAGTGCGTCTTGATCAAAACCATCTATGCACGTCTGTTGGTAAGTCCCAGCAGAACTAAGCCATGTTTTTAGATCATCCAAAGCCTCAAATAATGTGGGGTTGGCAGTACTGGACAATATTGAGCTATTGAGATGATCCAAAGCGAGACCCAAAAGTTCACGGCAGCTTTCAAGAGCAGCCGCGGCCACAGACATGTTACCAACGGTGATACCTTTGAATAATATTCCTCCTCCTCCTCCTCCTCCTCCTCCTCCTCCGTAGTTCTGATCAGAGAAGTACTGCTGGGAGGCTCTTGAAAGTTCATTCATGGCCACTTGAATGGATAGCTTGAAGAGCTGTTCAGGCTGCAGGAACTGGCTCTTGCTCAAGTTAAACAGCAGAGGTTCAAGGCTTCTGTAACACGAGTCCGGGTAAAGAGTAACATCACAAGTCGCCTTGATTGAAGAAGAGAGAGATTGAGATTGAGTTGCACTACCAGCTGAAGAAGAAGAAGAAGAAGAAGAAGAAGAAGTACCACCGAAGACTACAGCAGCCACTACAATCCCAAAGAGTGTGATGGAAGATAAGGCGATGATAGTAACACGCTTCTTCTTCCTGGTCCTCCGCATTCGACCAGCCTCCTGCCTCTCGTGATCATCATCATCAGCAGCTCCATTAAGTACTTTCCCATAGGCTTCAAGAGAAGCCATGCATGCATATAATGCTTGATGTGATTTCTCTTGCAGCTTGCTTGCTGGGTTCTGGTTAGAAAGTTCTTTTTTGGCTGACCATTGCTTTCTGGAGGTGTATATATATATATATATATGATAAATAATTAAGGCCAATTTATATGGAAGAGGCACGCGCGAGAGTACTGACTTGCACTTTCTAGTATGACGTGGAATGAATTAATTAACATACGACGTGCAAGCAAGGCATTGGTGAGTATACATTACCAATTAATGCACGTACAACTTAAATAAGAGGAGTGCTCCTCATGTCATGTTGGACGTAGACCAGGCCAATCAAAGACTTTTCCAAATATTAACGTTTAAGAAAAGGGCAAACAAAAAAAAGCAATTTGAATGTTTTGGGAATGAATTTAGAAAGGAAGAGGATGCATGGTGATTACACTACTGAGAGGTCCCATGAAATAGATGAGGCGTGGGCATATCAAGGAGATCATATAGGTATAGACTTTAATGTATATTTATGCAAGTAGTTTTTCCTTTATAATTAGGTGCGTGTAACTAGAGCAATTGCCAGTTCATCGTATAAGTTAGTTTGATAATCTTTTTTTTTTTTTTTTTCTGTTCCATTATTTCTGCATGATACACCAAGAATTATTGCACTTCTGACTGATATCTGGATTCCTATTTGTTGGTTGTCATAGGGCTCATACATAGTTATAACATTCAATGGCCATATATGGTATTTTTTTCGGGGAAATATTATACAAACATAAAATTTATACAAAATATATCAACAAAATTATATGGTTGAATGAGACTCATTTATTTAAAAACAAAACACTCATCATCGTGATTCTTATTTACAAAAATATCACTGCCACATCATTCTGGTAAAATTTTTTATATAAGTTTTTTGAAAGAATAATATTTTTCTTTTCTTTATTATTTCCATCCCTTGGTCCAAATTACTTGTTTTTTTTTTTTTTCTTCTTGAATTCCTTATTTCCCATGATGTCAAGTACTTGTTCCGGGCTAGTTTGCGGAAGCAAATTTATATGGAGATTAGTCAGATTAGCAAATACTTTTGTGAATTTTGTGGGAAGGTATAGTTTTCTGGAGTTTAATTTTAATGAGCGACAATGTAGGATTTTTAACACAAACTAACACCAAAATGCAATACTTGGGTGTGTGAATTTTTTATTTTATTTTATTTTATTTTATGTTATACTTATATTCTAAAAGACACGTATTACATTTTTTGTACCCGCTTGTATATAATTTTTTTTACACAAATTATATATCAAATACAACACGTGTTCATGAATAGCGGTTAAGTGAGCTTTTTGAACTTAAGACTCATAGGATTTAGAGATAATAATGAGTGTGAGCCTCCCCAAGGGGCATTGGTGACAGAAAATTTTAAATTTTTTTATACCTCTTATATGTTTTTGGATATTTATAATAAAATATAGTGTATACTACTAAAAAAAAATAGAGCTTTTGCTATGGAAGTATGCAAAAAATAGTATTTGCGACAGATCATTTTTCATCTCAAATACTCGTCGCACAGTTTGTAGTTGCGACGGTAATGAGAGACATTGTAGTCATTGAACTTGGTTATTTGCGACTGGTATTTGTGACAGCCTTCATTACCATCACAAATACAGTTATTTGAGACGGACATTTGCGGTGGTAGGTGCCGTCGTATATAATTTTAATTGATACGGTGTAGTTTCATGTCAAAAACGGATTACTTCAAAATGACGTCGATTGAATTCATTTTGGAATTGGCCCTTATTTTTTTTCCCTCCTTTTCTTCTCCTCACCCCCACCAAACCCTAACCTATTTGTTCGCTCTCTCTCTCTCTGTGTCTCCCCCTCTCTCTTTGAGGAGTGTAAAATTTGTTGAGACTTTGTCTCTAAGTTTGATTGTATATTGTCTCTTATATGCACTGCGTGGTTCATTAAAGATCTACTATTGATCTATTTTATTTGGATCGCCTGATCAACGGTCTAGATGTGATCAAATATATGATTTAGATTTGAACCAGTGTGTTGAATGAATAGGTGTTATCATTACTTTGGTAGTTATCTCTATTTGTATCATTTTGAGGAGTTAGGTCCTTTTGAAAGACGGTGTCTTTTCTAAATAGACACGTATAACTCTATATATTCTATTATTTCTCTCAAATATAAAAACGTTACAACAAGGATTTTAGAGGAAGGTTCTTCAATTTTGCTGATTGTAGACTTTCATTTTATTTAGGCTTTGTTGTATCCTAGGAACAATTTACTTGAACACAACAACAGACTCTAAGTAGTGGGGGCAAATTACGTTCTAAAGAAAGTGTCTTTAGATATACCTCAAAGTCTTCATTCATATTTGATCTTGTCCCAACAATTTTAGAACGTAATTATGCTTTAAATTGGAGACAGAGAGGAGGGTGGCTTCGATCAAGATGTTGATTTAGGATCTGGTAAATCCATGCTCCGTCTGATTGTCTTTACAATTTTTTGCAAAGAAAAATTTGTTAAAGAAATTTGTTACAGTCTGGTATGTTTTTCTATTTTCAAAGGGAAAAGTGTCGGTTTTTTATGAGCCTTATTTTCAGTTTCTTCCATGTATTGCCCATTGTACTGTCGATGCCTGTAAGCACCCCATTTTTTACCGCTCAGCAGTCTACACTCCATCCAGACTTGTTTTCAAGTCATTATGGACATATTCCAATCGAAACCAATCCTCTAGTCCAAATTCCGTCTTTCCATCGCTTCGCGGGCCTGTTAGGCCCAAATAGAGGCAAAATGACCAAAATGCCCTTAGGGGCACTGTCCTTTCTTATTCCAATTCCAATCCCTCTCTCGAGACAGTTTATTTCTCGAGACGGTCCGAGTAGCGAAACTACTCACAAAACCGTTAGAGTAGCGGAAGTACTCACCAAACCGTTAGAGTAGCAGAAATACTCACACCGTTAGAGTGGCGGAAACACTCAAAACCCAGGCACGTCTCTTCGAAGACGGTTAGACCCCTTTTCCAATCCCACTCTCGAGACAGTTTATTCCTCGAGACGGCTCCAATCCAGGCATGTCTCTTCGAAGACAATAAGACCCCTTTCCAATCCCTCTCTCGAGACAGTTTATTCCTCGAGACGGTCCGAGTAGCAAAACTACTCATAAAACCGTTAGAGTAGCGGAAGTACTCACAGAACCGTTAGAGTAGCGAAAATACTCAACCGTTAGAGTAGCGGAAATACTCGCAGAGCCGTTAGAGTAGCGGAAATACTCACAGAACCGTTAGAGTAGCAGAAATACTCACAGAACCGTTAGAGTAGCGGAAATGCTCACAGAACCGTTAGAGTAGCGGAAGTACTCACAGAACCGTTAGAGTAGCGGAAGTACTCACAGAACCGTTAGAGTAGCGGAACTACTCACAAAACCGTTAGAGTAGCGGAAATACTCACACCGTGAAAGTGGCGGAAACACTCAAAACCCAGGTCAACACCAGTGTCTGTTAGCTCACTTCGGTGAAAAATGACCAGACTACCCTTAGGACCCTTTTCGAGACTTTTCGGTCAAGATGACCATCTTGCCCCTAGGCATCCGAATGCCCCGGGAACCACACCGGCTCTGGGTATCAAACCGGTAACCTCCTGAGAATACTTTTTATAGTATTCTCAATCTTCCTTTACTTTTTCGGATCATTCCGAGTTAGTTCCGGCCAACCCGGTACAAAATGACCGTTTTGCCCCTAGAGGGCCGGTCTCCTTCTTCCACCATACCGGCTTTGAGTATCAAACCGGTAATGACCCGAGAATACTTTTTATAGTATTCTCAACCTTCCTTTACCTTTCCGGATCATTCCGAGTCAGTTCCGGCCAACCCGGTACAAAATGACCGTTTTGTCCCTAGAGGGCCGGTCTCCTTCTTCCACCATACCGGCTTTGAGTATCAAACCGGTAATGACCCAAGAATACTTTTTATAGTATTTTCAACCTTCCTTTACCTTTCCGAATCATTCCGAGTCAGTTCCGGCCAACCCGGTAAAAATGACCGTTTTGCCCTTGGAGGGCCAGTCTCCTTCTTCAACCACACTGGCTCTGGGTATCAAATTGGTAATGTCCCGAGAACACTTTTGATAGTATTCTCAACCTTCCTTTACCTTTCTGAATCATTCCGAGTCAGTTCCGGCAAACCCGGTACAAAATGACCATTTTGCCCCTAGTGGGCCGGTTTCCTTTTCCGACCACGCCGGCTCTGGGTATCAAACCGGCAACCTCTGGGAATGTTCTAAATAATGTTTCCAGAACCCAAGTCTTCTTCCGGGACAGTTTGAGTCTGTCCCGGCAGTTTTTCGGGCCGGTTGACCGTTTTGCCCCTAAAGGCTCGGTCAACCTTTCCGACACATCTTATCCTCACTTTTCAAGTCAAATACCTCCAGGACATTATTTTAAGTGTTCCTGCTCCTTTCCGGCCTTCCGGGTCACTCCCGGCTCCTTCAAATCATTCCCGGACTTTCCGGAGTCACTCCTAGTGAAGCCAGTCTAAAGTTTACATGGTAGTCACTAGTACAGGCGCCCAAATCTAGTCAAAGATACGTTGCTTGCTGACCTTAATTGTTTCCTAAATGGCTGGCGCCACTAGTAGTGGCGCCAAGCCAAAAAATGGCCTGGCGCCACTTCTAGTGGCGCCAGTGTATAATTTGGCCTGGCGACACTGCAACAGGCGCCAGGTTTGTCTTCCCTCTATAAATACAGAGTCTCATTCAACGTGAAAAGGGTCTGCAAACTTAACCTAAAAATCATATATTTCGATATACAGAGCTCGAGCACCTCCAAAAACCCTAGCCTCCCTAGGTTTTCCAAACCCTAGCCACCCTACACAAACCCTTGCCCCCTATACACTAGTATACTCCCCCATACACTCATACACTAGCCTTCAACCATTCTTTGAAGACTTGAAGAGCTGCCATCTAAAGCTTGAAGACAATCCTTGAAGGTTGAAGAAGAAGATCAAGACGAAGACCGAAGACCGAAGACTGCACGGCGCGCAAAATAAACAAGAAACGAGGTAAGCTCCCTATTTAATTTTCTACACTTCCCCCCTCTCTCTTCTCTCTCCAACCCACTTGGGTTTTCTCTATTTTAATCCCCCATCTCTTTCCCCCCCCCCCCCCCTTTCTTTGCATGCTTGAAACAAAGGGACTCCCGGTCCATGTGTAGGATTAGACTGTTGGAGAGTCACCGTGTCGGGGGCTTTCTTCTAGTCTAACCAAAGACCACGTGGGTCCGGCCCCCTTGATTATGTGGTGAAGCCTTAACCTTGTATGTTCACTACCCCCAAATTGCATTGTGCATATCATAGTCTTGCATCTTCCAAAATCCATTTTCAAAAGTTGTTTTCAAAATCGTTTTCAAACTTGATTTCAAAATTGCATCAAAAGCTCTTTTTCAAAAACATGTTTTCAAAATCACAATCCTAGGGTGATTCTAGCCTTTCCATGGCTAGGGTTGCTTTAGGAAAGTGTTACATTAAAAGTGACCTTTTATGGTTTATATTTTCAAATCTTATTGTTTTTCAAAACCGCTTTCCTAAAGTGGTTCTAGCCTTCCTATGGTTAGAATTGCTTTAGGAAAGTGAGATGTTTTTACACCTTCTAAAAACTCTCTTAAAAAATCTCTTCCTAAAAATCTCTTTTTCAACATACTTTCCTAAAACTCTCCTCTCCAAAAGTGTTTTCTAAAAACTCTTTCCAAAATCTATTTTTCAAAATCTCTCTTTTTCAACTCCTTTCCAAAATCCTCTCCCCAAAATCTACTTTCTAAAAACTCTCTCCAAAAATCTTTCCAAAAACTCTCTTTCCAAAATCTTCCTTCTAGAAATTCTCCTCTAGGATTTTCCTTCCAAAATCTACGTTTCTAAAAACACACTTTCCAAAAACTCCCTCTTTCCTAAAATCTTTTTCCAAAAACTCCCTCTCCAAATTCACTTTCCAAAAATTCCTCTCTAGGATTCCCTTCTAGAAAACCTTCGTTTCCAAAAACGCACTTTCCAAAAATCCTCTTTCCTTAGAGCTCAAGTCAAGCCCTAGAACCCACAATTAGGAAACCCTAATTTTCTTTCCAAAAACAAGGTTTTCAAACTTTGCCCCAAACCTAGGTTTCCAAAATCTCTTGTTTTCACATCAAAACTATACATATTTTCAAAACCTATTTTCTGCGTCAAAACTATAATTTTGCAAAACTAGGGTTTCTAAAATCTCCCTTTCCAAATCCTTGCCAAATCCTATCTTCCCTTTAGGAAACCAAATCAAATCTCCCCGTCTAGGAAACTAGATCCCGTCCTCCGTTTTTGGAAACAAAATCAAACTTTGTCTTTTAGAAACCAAATCCAATCCCTTCCTAATCCAAATATTTCCTAATTCAAATACTTCCTAAACTTCTACTTTCCTAAATCTTAAGTTTTCAGAACTTGAACATAAAAATCTTTCCTAAATTTTAAAACTCAATTTTCAAATCTTTCCTAACCCAACCCTTTCCTAATTCAACCCCCTTCCCAAGTCTTAACTTTTCAAACCTAAGTTTTCAAACTCTTCCTAAACTCAAACCTTTCCTAATCTCAAGATTTTCTAAAAACTCTAAAACTTTCTAAATCTTAAAGTTTCTAAATTTCAAATCTTTCCAACTTCTAAAACTTTCTAAATTTGACACTTTCTCAAGTTAAATCTTTCTAAACCTAAATCTCTCCAAAATTCTAAACTTTCCAAAACTTCAACATCTTTCCAAACCTAAAACTTTTCTAAACTCAAAACTTTCTTAATTCAAACATTTCCTAAACTGAAAACTTTCCTTTTTCAAACCTTTCCCAAAACGAAACTTTTCAATTTTCAAAACTTCCCTATTTCAAAACTTTCCTAATTTGGGAACTTTCCTAGTCTTAAAACCTTTCATTCTTCGAAAACTTTCTAAACTCGAAACTTTCCAATTTTCAAAACTTCCTAATTTCAAAACCTTTCCTAAAACAACACTTTCCAATTTCCAACCTTTCTTAAACTCCAAACTTTCCTAATTCCAAAACTTTCCAAAAATGAAACTTTCCAAATTCGAAACTTTCCTAAAATGACCAAAACGGGCCTCTTTCCAAAATCCAATCTTTCCAAATCTTCCAAGTTTAACATTCCCATCTAATCTTTCTTAATCTGAAGTCTTTACTAGGTCTCCTATATTTCTTAAGTCTAGATTTCCTAAAACCGAGTCTTTCCAAATCTATCATTTCACATCAAGTTCCAATTTTCTCAATTTCAATTTCCAATCTCCTCTTCTAATCTCAAATCAAATCCAATTTTCAATTCAATCTCTTTCTTCCAATCCAATCTCTCTCTTCAAATCAATCTATTTTCAATCGGACTCTTGTCCGAACTACGACTGACCTGATTCCCCCAAAGGGATACGCAGGCAACCTCCATAAGTGCGGTCACAATACTTTTCAAACTTTCAATTCCACCCTCATGGGTGCGGTTTCAAAAATCTTTTCAAATCTCAAATTCCAATTTTTCAATTTCAAATTTTATATTTTCAAATTTCTATTTCCAAATTTTCAAACTTTCCAATTTCAATTCCATCTCTTTAAATTTATTTTCAAATCAAATCAATCTCTTTCCAAATCTATTTTTCAATTATCTTATTTTGCACTTGCATATCATGCATCATGTTAGTTTTCAAACATTGTTTTTCAAAGTGGATAGGGTTGAACATTTGTTAATTAAAGACTCTCATAGGTGAATCTAGGGTAGATTGACATGTAGGTACCGAAAGGGAGGGGTAGAGTGATAGCTTAGTGCGTCTTCCCTACACGTAACCAACCTCCGAACCTAGATCACTGATTTCAAAGACCAAACGGAGTTATTTATCTAAAAAATGGCTAAATGTTTTCCAAAGATTGCCAAACAACCTGTTTTCAATTCAAACCTAGTCGCACTCATTCTTTTAGGAGGGTGAGTTCTAACGAGAGAGTACAGCATTTTTCCCGCTTATGTGAGTATTCCTCGAGTGCAAAAAATTTGGGCGCGACAATGCCTTGATATCTCTGTGTGATGATATATATGCATTAGAGAAAGTATAGTGTACAGTCTTGTGCGCTGGTTCGATAGATGTGGGGTTACAAAGTTCATATTAAATCAATAGTCTAAATTCGGTTGTCATGGGTCTTTACGAAGAAGGATCACGTTGCACAAAGTGCTGCAACCCAAGAATGTGTATTATATTCTTCTGGATACACATCTACACACCTATATATATACATGTCTTCCATGGTCAAAAGCTCACAAAGTGGGGGGGCCAAATGACATCATTGAATGTGGTGGCCTCTTTCTTGCTTGTTAGCAACGGTTATAAGTTCAAAAGTTTCTCACATTTAATTGGAGAATGATCTTTTGCCATTGTGCAGTAGTGTTTACACTGAGCACTATTGACACCTATATAAAACAAAACCCTGCGCGAGATGTGTCGATTAAATCGAGCGATGTACTTGACTGTGTTGTTTCGACTGATTTGTTCAATCAGGTGCATTAGTTTGCACATGATTTGAATATTACATGGCTTTTATTTTTCTATTTATTCATTAGTAAAAATTAAAAATTCAATAGGGGCTATGAGAGATTTTCTAAACGAATAAATTTGGTTTTGTGTTTCTTGGGATGTGTTTTCTAGTAAGGTGTATTGGGTATATGATTATTTGGACAGACTTTTACTTGATTAATTTTCTTAGTGAATTTTAATTGCATAATATTTTAATTTCTGCATGGCTAATCATAAACCTGTCCGTATGAGTATGGAAGGGTAGAAAGTCTAAATTTGTCATACTTGGAAGTGTGGAGGTGTTTGGTGAGACCTAGACCCTAATAAGACCAAATTGGGTCATCGGCCAATACGGAGTATTTTGTTGGATATGTCCAATAAAATGGGACTAAAACCATTTCATTAGTCACTAGCAATGGCAACCCAACTTAGAACTAGAACATCACTAGTCACAGGTTTAATGGGTAAGAACAAGTTGTTGATAAGTGATTAGTATACTAATTTACTGTGTGTGGATTCATATTGTCCATTAAGTTAAAGAGGGTTGAATTAGATTCTTAATGAAGTTTCAAGTGTCATAGTAATGGAGACACATAAGAAACTTCACCTATGTGAATGTAGAAGTGGTGCCGCTTCTCATGAGAGTTTCGATTTGCTCTATGAATTATTCATGAAACCAGGAGATAGCACAAAGCCATAATAATGCTAAAGCAGTTTGTGTTGAAATCATTGTAAACAGAATATCGTTATGTGTATGATATATCTGGTTTGTCATTCTAAGAGTACTTGGTTTAACGCTATTGCTACCAACGACTTTGACGAAACTTTGATATATTAATACTAATTGAAGGTTTAAGTTGAAAAACACCATCTTATATCTATAATGATATTTTTACTATTCTGAGAGTTTTTTGCTTCCTATACAATCAAAGTGGGGTATTGTTGAGACTTTGTCTCTAAGTTTGATTGTATATTGTGCCTTATATGCACTGCGTGGTTCATCAAAGATCTACTATTGATCTATTTTATTTGGATCCCCTGATCAACGGTCTAGATGTGATCAAATATATGATTTAGATTTGAACCAGTGTGTTGAACGAATAGGTGTTATCACTAATTTGGTAGTTATCTCTATTTGTATTATTTTGAGGAGTTGTGTCATTTTGAAAGACTGTGTCTTTTCTAAATAGACACGTATAACTCTATATATTCTATTATTTCTCTCAGATATAAAAATTTTATAACAAGGGTTTCAGAGAAAGGTTCTTCAATTTTGCTGATTGCAGGCTTTCATTTTACTTAGGCTTTGTTATATCCTGGGAACGATTTGCTTGAACCCAACAGCAGACTCTAAGTAGTGGGGACAAATTACATTTTAAAGAAAGTGTCTTTAGATACGCCTCAAAGTCTTCATTCATATTTGATTTTGTCTCAACAAAATTCTATTTTCGTTTGCCAACGGAGTCGCGTCCCTTGCTGCCACCATCTTGAACCACCATCGTCCCTAGAATCCTCTGCTGCCACCATCTCAAACCACCATCGTCCCTCAGCGTCATTTGTTGCTGCCATCTTGAACCACCAGCGGCGGGAACAGAGTGAGTTCTCTCTTTGTATGACTCTGTCTCTCTCTTTCTCTAATTTCTTAATGGACTGAGGTTACATTAACATAGGTTGAGGAAGTGTTATATGTATATATATATATATAAAAGGGCATAAATCTGTCAAATAAAAGATTTTACATCGTACTATATTTAAATAAAGAGAATGGATTACATTCGGATATGCAGTGATGAATCTGTGCATACATGCGTATATCATATAGGAACTTTCGGGCAAAAGAGGCATCTAGATGAATCAAACCATGGGTAGCACTATTTTGGGGTAGGAATTGAAAAATCTATTCAAATTTGTCAGATTCAAAATTTCACCATACAATACAAGTATTTTAAATGGTCTAAGGATAACTTATCTTCTTCTTTTTTCGGTGAGAAGGGCTACCTGATTCTCTCTTGCCATGCGGTCATGGCACTAAGAAATAAAATGCTTAGGTCATGAAATTTATGGCCAGGTCAATGAGAGATCCGACTCTTTGTAGTTTGACTTTCCAACTATCAAATGAGTAACTATTTCTCCAATTTGATTCTTCACCAAGGATATGAATTAGTACACATTTGAAAGGAAAAATAGTATCCCCAATGATATGATTTAGTACCCCCACTGCCCTCTGTTGCCGGAACTACCCATCAGGTTAGGGTTTCTCTCATTATCCTTCTCTCATTTTACAAAAGTTATTTAGATAGGGAAAAATAGCCACAGCACTTCTAAAAATTTCCATGATTTTGCTATGGTTTAAATCATCCTTTATTGATTTAATTGTTAGCATGAGGGATGAACCGAGTTGTATGATTATTGTGACTAAGATTTAATAGAATATTCTCTTGATCGAGTCACTTAGTGGCTTAAACAGTGCCTCTCTCTCTCTCTCTCTCTCTCTCTCTCTCTCATGAACAGAACTCTTGAACTCTCTTTTGTTTTTTTTTTTTTTTTTTTTTTTTTTTTTTTTGGTTAACCCAAAACACTAGCCCGACTCGAACCCGGGAACGGAGAGAGCTGGCCAAACTGGGGAGGATGGGGCCTCCTCAGCCCCCATACCCTCAGGTAAATAGCGGAACTTTCAAACGTGGCTAGCAGGGTTCGAACTTGGAACCATACGATCAAGTCGCCCACCTCCTCCGTCCTTACCAATCACGCTGCGCCCCTGGGGTAACTCTATATTTTGTTCTTAGGTAAGTAAATTTCTTGAACTCTTTTTTTTTTTTTTTTTTTTTTTTGAGCTATATGATTATTGTGACTAAGTAAAACGCTCTCTTTTTTGGGTTAGCGCGCATAAGGGATTAACAATACTTTAGCTACGTTAATGGACTTGATAACCCTCCACAGTTCAACACTTCTATTTTTGCTTCTATGACATAACAGCTATGTTTGTATATTTTCTGAAAATAATAAAATTCCAAAAGAACATTTGCATTTTTAACTATGCAAAAGCAAAGCAAATCAATTCATTGATCCAACTATAGAGGGAAATTTTTTTCTCTTGGTTTCCACGTTTTAGTAAAGAATAGAAGGTAGAAGTAATAGACGTTCCAACTAACTATTAATGTAATTAACAGATATATAACTTAATATAACTAGGTTAAAAAAATCTAAAATAATTACATTAAAGATTATCAAACAATGTAATTAAACTAAAGATTTGTAATTGTAAATATTAATTTATTATCAGTTCATTAGTTAATATGATAAAGAATAAATGTTAATTAGGTTGAAGAACGTAAAACACTAAAGACCATAATGAATATTATTGACTTTTTTTTGGCTTTACAATAATAGTTAATTTAATAAAAAGAATAATGATTAAATTGTTTATCCAAATAAAACTAAGAGTATTCTCTTTCGAAAAATAGAAAAATAATAATGATAGAAAAATAATAGTACAATGTTTCTTTTACTAAATGAGTAGAAAAATGTTTTTTTTTAATTATTTTGCATAACATTGTTTACGATATTTGTTGTGTGCATGCATGCATACATACATACATATTTATATTTTGATTAACTCATGCAAGCATGAGTTAATTGAAGTATAAGCATATAATCTTAGACCCGTTCAAAAATTCTTATCAGAGTTAGTGGATTCGCTCTGATGAGATGGTTCTTAAATTGTCCGATTTCGGACAATTCGGGAATGCATAAGTCTATATGGTAGTTAGTGGCTCACCGTTTGAGATTGTTTATCTTTGAAGGTTATTCTGTGCAGCAAATCATGTTGCTCTTCATATGTTCTTAGAAAATTGGTCATAGAGTCCCGGTTTAGGAGTTATTACATTTTTTAAAAAAAATATTTAGGACACTTTAAGTTTCAAGGTTCAAGTTTCGGGATTTTGCGGCCCAAAAAATCTACGAACAATCCAGGAACTGCGCGAAACTTGGCACGTAGTATAGTTTAGACAAGGATGATGTGTGGGGACAAATTGCACGGTCGTTGGAGTCTTGGTTTGGGAGTTATAGAAATTTTCTCAATTTTTAATATTTTAAGTTTATAAGTTCAAGTTTGGAGATTTTGTGGCTTAAAATTTACGAACGGTCTAGGAATAGCGTGAAACTTGGCATGTCACATGGTTTAGGTGAGGATGATGTGTAGGGACAAACGACATGGTCGTCGGAGTCCCGGTTTGGGAGTTATAACATTTTTTCTAATTTTAGGATACTTTAAATTTATAAGTTCAAGTTTCGGGATTTTGCGGCCCAAAATTCACAAAAGGTTCAGGAACGGCGTGAAACTTGGCACGTAACACGATTTAGGCAACGATGACGTGTGGAGACAAACAGTACGGTTGCCGGAGTTCCGATTTGGGAATTATTGTTTTTTTTTTCAATTTTAGGACACTTTAATTAAGTTCATAAGTTCAAAGTTTCAGGTTCTGCGGCTCGAAATCCATGAATAGGCTCGGAATCGTATGAAACTTGGCGTGTTGCCTGATTTAGCTAAGAATGACGTGTGGGGATAAACGTCACGGTCGCCGGAGTCCCGGTTTGAGAGTTATAGCTTTTTTTCTAAAATTATAACACTTTAAGTTTTAAAAAGTTTAATTATTTAAAATAACTTATTCAAATATTGTACTTATGATTGTAGGATGGTAAAAAAGTAAGTTTACTCAGTGTTAAGCTTCCAAAACTCGAGTTGATAGAGGGACTTTTGATTAGTATGGATCCATTGTCAGAAATGAATGAAGAACTATTGGGTCCAAATTTCTACAAAGTTTTTGTTCAAAATGGGAGAAAAGCTAATGCTATTTTAGAAAGACAATGTCAAGGCATTAGAACTGTGAGAGAATCGATTGACCGACATGTTGCATGAAAATCTGTTGATGTAAATTATAGTTTTCTTTTATATATTTTTAATTTTATTATGACATGCATATATATGTATATATATTAACTGGATCAATCATATTGATGCTTGTTTTGTTTTTATTTTTTCAGGTTATTGAGAAAGAGTATGTCTTTTGTAATTATTGAAATTAAAGGGGTGGCTAGTATTTTACTTCTTTTTGTATTTTGGAGTATTGATTGTTAAGGTACTCTTGGAGTTTGGCATTTATATATTTGTTACAAAAACTTTGTTGTACACATTCACACTTTAATTACTTTTTTATATAAAAACTATATCTTGGATACATGATTTGTATTAAATTTTTTGGACGTGGGTTGTGAGTTTTATGGTAAATGGATTTTTTTATTAATTTATTTAGTTTAATTGCCTTTATATACACATGAATTACAAGGAATTAAAAAAAATCAAATTTTAAGATAAAATATTAAAATTTATATATAATATTTGCGATGGCAAATTGTTTTTTGCGACGGCAAAGAGCCGAAGCAAAAGCTCCAAAACTAGCAATAATTTTGGGGCAACAATTTAAATTGGTCACTAAAATTAGGTATTTGTGACGGCATTTCTAATATTTGCTAAGGCTAAAATTGTCATGAATAGTACAATTTTTTGCAACAGTTTTTTGTGACAGTACCATGCCGTCGCTAGAAGGACCATTTGCCACGGAGTCGCAACGAACTAGAGCAGTCTCAAGAAAACCCATCGCACCCATCGCACGTCAACCCTTTTGCAATGGCACTGTTTCCGTGGCAAATAGTGTACTACCATCGCAAAAACTTTTTGCAACGATGCCTTTTGTGACACGCTTCTTGCCGTCACAAAAGGCTTTTTGTGACGGCATTCGTCTTTGCGACGGTATTATACTGTCGCAAAAGGTCGCCTTTTTAGTAGTGTATTGGCCTCCCAAAATTTAAAAAATTTTACCTTGGCCCCCCTCAAGACAAATTATGGGTTCGCCACTGCAATGGGGCATATCCTCACATGCCGCAATCTTTAACCCGACAAGTTTGAATTTGGCCTACTTAAAACATCTCCACGAGGCCCTTTGAAATAGCTATTTTAGAGAGTCAAATTTTAAAAATTACCATCCAATAGCTCTCTGTTTTAGAGTTTCATTTTGGCTCTCTAAATGAAGAGAACCACTTTTGATTCTCTAAATTTCAAATACTACTAGAAGCGGAGGCACATCTGTGTGTCCTACTATCATTCCTAACAGTAATGTCAACCTTGTGGATTGAGTATTTTTAGAAGTACAATTGTGACAGGCTTCAACAAACAAGGTTCACCAAACTAGAGTGTTGGCTTTATAATAGTACTAGAGGATGGAGCACACGATGCGTGTGCAACTCTTTTAAATTCTTATTCTCACTATTGTATTTTCAAATGTTGGGTCTTAACAAAACCACTTACAGTGGTTATAGAGACGTGAGAGGGGGGAAAAATTGAATGGTCAAAATTACCGTTAATCGCTTCAACTAATAAAGTGAAACAAATTTGCAAAATTCACAAATTTTAAGGACATCTATACTATATATCATAGTAATAGTTTGTTGGATTTTTTATGTTGAAATACTCAATCTAATTTTATAGATTTTTTAAATTTTTAAATTATCAATATTACATGTGTCATAATAACATTGGTCCAAGTATAAAATATAGAAACTTTACTTTCTATCAATGATTAATAAATTTTTGCTAAAACTTAGGTAACTTTTATGTTATTTCGAGAAGGTTTTACTAAAATTCAGATACATTAAATTTGTTATTTTAAATTTCTTTCAATTCCACAATTGCACTCTTACAATTTTAGAAAGTTCTTTATTAAATTCAAAATTTTAGAATTTTCCCTTCATTTCTTTTTTAATTTTCCTTTTAAGAAGGAAAAATATTATAAAACTAAAATTGCAATTGCTTATGAGTCAATTAAACTTGAAACATTAAACCTTTTTTTTTATTTTTTAACTTTTATATCATCATATCAGAATTTTTGTTAAAAGTTTATTTAGCAATTATCTATATTATAGTCATCTGTCTATCATGTATAATATAATAATTGGTTATCAATATATAATTAAAAGTCGTGATCTAACGTTTTTAAGTTAAATATATGTATTGATATTATTGGTTCTTTCCAACTTATTACTTCGCTTTAATTTTTTTATTTTTGCTCTTTGTTAATATGGCAAGTTTATCCTTCAAATATCTCCTTCAAAAAGTATTTAATGATAAAAACAATAACAACAATAAATCAAAATTTTGACAAGCCCCAATGAAAACCGTTGTAACCAAATGAATCCATAGACAATTTTTTTAATTCTTCCCAGACTACTATGAAGTCATATTTAACTTTTTATTGTTTACATTTTTAATACCTTAAGAATATTCTAAATAAACTTTTGAAGTATATTATATATAATAAAGAAGCAATAAGGACTTCAAATACTATAATTTTATGACTCTAATATAATTTGATATTTCTTGACAAGCTTAGCAATGAATAATATAACTTTTTTGAGAAGAAATTTTAAATCAAATCAATTTCATCAATAAATATGGACTACCAACAACCCTAAAAAACCTGTATGAAGCTTAATTATTATTATTTTTTGTTGTTATTTATTTAAAGAATGCCTTATGTATTTTTCTCACATAAAATATAATTAAGGTTGAGTTAGATATGTAACCCTATTAGCTTAATCAAATCTGCAAGTGTTTTGCGTATATTAGGCCATTAATAATAAGTCATATATTTCTAACTTAAAATTTAAACAAATTTTCGATAAATTTTCAGTTTTTTATTCTCTACATCCCGTGCATAGCACGGGTTCACTGTTAGTTTTTGGCAAATGAAAGAGATAAACAGCTTTTAGGGTGCTACGTACTTTTGTGTATTAAAATAGATATATAGATTATTTCATCAATTTCTCTCCTTCTCTCTCCTCTTTTTGTCTTTTTTTTTATTTATTGGAGGGTGTGTTAAAAAAGAAATAGTTTATGAGGTGGCTAACTAAAATAGGAAGTATTGGTAAAAAAAATTTCAAAAAGTAGCTAGCTAAAATATATAATGAAGTTTTTAAATATATTTTGACTAACTATTTTAGATAGTAGTATTGGAGATGTTGTTACAATATCCAACGGAGTGAATACTCCCAAATGGTGGTCTTGGTAGGCTCCACCTTTATTTGGTGCTTGATGGAGTTTTAGGTTGGAGCAATAGTTCCCAAATAGTAATTTTTACACATTTCCAAATGCACTGGAATAATTTCCATTCTTGATTTTTTTATAAAGTTTTGAAGATCATACCCGCATGTAAAGTGCTTCAGGAATGACAAGAAGGTAAGGTACGATTGGTATTGCTTTAGGTTTTGAGTTTTTGTTTTTTTTTATTTATGTTAGGAGTTTTTTGTGTTTTAATTTTTGTAAAAAATGAAAATGAAAAATATGTATAGCAATCCCTAAATTGTTATTTAATTTGCTCATTTTTATATTGATAATATTTATTTGAAATATTCATTTAATATATGTTCGGTGGTGGCAATAGGTCATTGCTAGTGGCAGCAATAGTGGGTGGTGGCAACAACAGTGACTGCAATGGTAAAAACGACTACTGTGGTTAGTGCCAGCAGCAGTAGTGGCAGTGATGGGTGGACCAGTAATGATGGTTGATGGTTGCAGCGGCATTGGTTGATGGTGGTAGGTGGTGGGTTGCATCGGCAGTAGTAGTGGCAATGATGATGGGTGGCAGCTGCTGGAGGTTGGTGGTTGTAGCAGCAGTGGTGGTTGCAGAGGCAGTGGGTGGTGGGCTGCAACATTTGTTTCCTCATTGTAAATGGAGTTATGGGAGGTTTCCAGGTAAATCCATAAACTCAAACCTTCAATTCAAAACCAACCCCACGTTTGGGCATTTGGATACTCTCCAATATATGAGGTGTGGCCACCTCAAATAAAAATAAAAATGGAGGGGGCGTCATGCCGCCACATTAAAAGGATTAAAACCAAAGTCCCAAACAAAGTAGTTTTTGTTCACAAAGTTAAATGGAACTGTCCCCCTTTTGAAATCCAGATTTCATTTCCATTCCCTTCACCCAATATTTTGAAACGCAGGCCATTGAGTGAACCAAAAAATGATTGAGTGATGGGTAATTATTAGTTCAACCGTTGATTTAATCAAAATTAAACCGTGATGTCATAATTACATTGTAAATATATTTAAATTTATGTATAAATAAATAAAATAACTACTACTACCATTTTTTTGTTTATAGATACAATCCAATTTTTAGCATCTCAAACCAATTCCCACTTTTCCAGACCACCTACTGAGAAATAGGTACAACATTATATATATCCATACATATAGAGTCCTATACTATCATTTTGTTTTAGTCTTTTCATATCCAATGCGCGGAGAGAGAGAGAGAGGCTCATCTTCGAACAGAGGCTGCTGGATCTAGAGGCCGTGAGAGAGAGAGGCGATCAGAGAAAGGGGGAGACCTTGGTCAATCAGGGACGCGGCTAAGCAAGAAGGTGCTGAGATTGTATTTAGACCGGACAGTCTTGCCAAACCGTTACCGGTTTGACGAACCTCCAATTCAATCACAGTTACATTGATTTTTCAAAAATACACCGGTTTTTGATCTTGAACGGTTTTGTGGGTTGTTCTGGACCGGTCGACGGATCAACCAGCCAGTACAATCCGGTTTTCAAAGCATTGCCCTCAGGACCATCATATCATATGTTGCCATTCCAACACATCACCTATGGACAAAACTAAAGCTGCAAGATCTGGAACTACTACCGCTGCCTTCTAAGCATGAAGATAGGACTTTGTGAGTCACCACCCTTCCCATAATAAAGAAGAGCAACACCCATTTCCAGCCCCAATACTAGTACGAGATCGACCAGCGAAAGCTTCCAACGATAGCAAAACATATTATTATTATTATTATTATTACTTGAAGGGAGGAACTCAAGCTGTCCATTATTATCTTGGAATCACATCACGAGACCCAAACCTCCAGAAATAAAGTTATCGATCATTAAATGTTGCATCAAAATTAATTTTCACTGCTGGTATCAATCAATAATAGGCTAGGAGGCTTCCGCCAATTAACCTCAGTTCTATGTCTTCCTTCCTTCCTCAGCCACAGATGAAGAAGTAGCTAGCTAGCCTGCCTAAGTTACTGACAGTTAGAAGACCTATTCGAAAAACGAACATTCAGCAACCGAATGGTAACAAAGGTTTTGGTTTTGGTTTTGGTTGATCCAAACAAAGAGAGAGAGAGAGAGAGAGAGAGAGAGAGAGAGCGTAATACATAAAATAAAATAACCACTTTCCAAAGCTTCTTTAACAGGAAGAAGAATCTCCTTTAATGCTGCTCATCAATTTCCCCTCGGACCTTTTAATTTCCAGATTGCTTTCCAACAACTGTTAGTACCATTCGCCCCCATTGCTGCTTTCCGCCTCCCATGAGGCCTTTAAGCAAATGCCACACCCAACTGTCAGGAATGGTAGACACAGGCAAGAGTAGCCCAAGAATACTATTCCCATCTTCTTCCACAAACAAACCAGGAACCTCATTCTCCACGTTTGCTCTCTCTCTCTCTCTCTCTCTCTCTCTCTCCTCCTCTGCTATTGTTTGAACTAACTAGCTCCAACCTTTCTTTAATTTCTTGAAAACTGCTTGAATTCTTCAACAAAAGAGCTCATCCGAGCTCTTGATTTAAAGATGATATAGCCAGGATGGTTAGTGATCCAACCACAGTCGATTGGATGAAGAACATATATAAATAGGGAAAGGAATTCACGAGAAACCAATTTTCAAGAAAGTACTTTCCAAATTTTCTGGTGTTTAGTTGCATCTAAGATTGGGTATCACTATGCAACTCTTAATGCTAAGCTCAACCCAAAGAAAAACAGAGAGAGATAGAGAGAGAGAGAGTATCAGTTCAATGCTCTAACACTAGCTGCTTCCCTCTGGGCGATCATTTTCTGGCAACACCAACCATTTTCAACATCAGCTATCAGAATAAAGAAAAGTACACAGCAAGACCTAATGAGTTCATTAGGAAAACAGTACCGTAGAATGTACCATGCAATGGAGGAACAAAATATAAAATTGTATTCACAAAGATTGAAACTATGATGGCTGTTTTGGTAATAGTTAGTCTTGAATCTAGGGAAGGACAATGCTTAACATGATGACATGACCAAATAGCTTCCTATGGTTTGCCTTCAAAAAGATAAGTTCTCGTTTCTTTTATCTCTCTTTTTTTTTTTTTTTTTCTTTTCTTTCTTTCTTTCTATCCAAACAGCTTCAATTTTCTAATGTTCTGAGTCCGTTTGGTATCGAGAAGTTGCATCCTTTTTTTTTTTTTTTTTTGGGGTCAAAACTTGACACACGATGGCAAATGCAGATAAGAGTTATCAATGCTTACAGTTACAACCATAAAATTTCGGAATGTTGTCTTATTCTTAGTTTGAGAAAAACAATATAGTATCAGAGAAGCACTAGGGGGCAAAAAGGCATCATTTTAATTGTTTTGCTAGCTTGTTCTGTAGTGCTAAAGCTAAGCAACGGGTATTCCAATACTTATCCCCAAAAAAAGAGAAAAAGCATCAGGTGTTCCAATGTACCCCCAACTGATTTACAAAATAACCAGACTAATGTTTTGTGCACAAAATGAAATCTGATTTTGTTAAACCTCCTACTTGTTTGGCAATCCAGCCCAATGTATGAGGATGCAGATGCCATGGTGGAATACCCTCCAAGGATGTCTTTAAATTTTGATAATGGGAATATGAACGCAAAAATAAAAAAAACAAGGCGAGGAATATTAAAATAAAGTTTCAATATATATATAGGATTTGAAACTGTGCCAATAGGGATTCTTTATGTTAATGTGGGTTTCCAAAGTTCTCCAATTGATCTGTGGCTATTCCTACCTCAATTTTCTTTTTCATTTTTTTTTTTGTTGATATGTATTGCCATTCTTATCCAAAAAATTAAATACATAATGTCTAACACTGAAATGCAAAATCTAAACCAAAAACACCGACCTGCCCACACAAACAAATATCACACGAAAGGGAGGCATTTACGCAGTCAGATGCAAATGAGAAACTTTGTATGAAACTATAAATTGGTCAAAAGAATATGTACATCCAAACAATCTAAAAAGCTTTCGCTCATAGATCTTTAGAAAATAGAAAATAATATATCTTGTCCCCATGTCTCTATATCTTGGCATGACTAACATCATTCCAACCATTAAACTGCTCATGCAGAGCTTTAGGACAACTATATCATCAAAATCTAAACAAAGAAGACAAAACCCATATCAAGACCGTAAGAAGAAGAGGGCATGGACCTGCCATGGTCAAAATCAGAGTCTCTTGGTCAATAGATGACCCTCACACCTTTCATGCTCAGAATCAACTTGCCTTTGTTGTGTGTATATATATGTATGTAGATAATGTGTACACACATATATACATATGTTACGGACACAGATTATAAGAGTTGATCTCACGCATTCCATCATACCTTTGTTTTTTGACATATTGGTCAAGTTCCTAACATTTAGTTTTAGAGCAACTGCCACGTCCTAAATTTGAGTCACAAAAAGGGCTACTTAGGAGAGGGCTACTTGGGGTAGAATGTAAGCCATCCAAAGAGGAAAAGAACTGCCTGCTACCAAAGTGAAAGCTACCCAGCGTGAGTGTCGTCCTGGACGATAGCTACAGAAGCGTGGTGGTATGTATGTGCTTCTTAGCCAAGATGTCTTCCAGGAAGCACAAACACACCACTCTTGTATGAAGTCACTTGCACCAAAATTGTGGGTGTAGACCACAAGTTCCTTTAGGAATAAGTTTTATCCCCAAGGCCAATATCTGGCTCCAGCACTTAAATACCTCACTAACGCATGCCCTTCAAACCATGAGCAATGGAACCAAGAAAGATGAACCCAATGGTGAATCACAAATCATCAGAGGAAAATCAACTGATATTCCTAATCATAAACCAAATCTATCTTCCAAAAACCAAAAGTTAATAACTGTTCTAAAGGAAATTTTCTTACCAGGAGTTCTGTTATATATTGAACCAAAGCATAAAAAATGTTTGCCAAGAAGTTCACAACCAAAAGGATAATATAATTAATTTTAACCTATGGCACTTCATTCTTACAATGTCCACTAATTATGGTCAGTTTTCCGATTATTCAAATCTAGGAATGTAATGAGAGTTTACAATAATTCATTTCATACGTATCATCCTCTTACAAGACAAGTATAAAGCCCTTTTAAATTGTTGAACTAGTAATAAAAATACTTTAAACATAATAATCGAATTTTGGCATGCAACAACTAGAGTATTTGCTTGTGCAGTCTTATTATTGCCCACAACAAAACAATTGATAGAGAGGCAAACTTTGCAGGCAACAATCGTAGCCAACGGGCATTTGATCATAATATTTTTGGGTTTAAACCAATCCAATCTTTGGCTTACTCTGTCGTTTAGGTAGAGAGAAACCGGATAAAGTCTTGAATGTTGAACCAAATTTTTGCTAGACCCAAAAAAAAAAAAAGAAACTAAACCTCATAATTTCAAAGTTCACTCTCATACCAACTTCAGTTTTGTGCTAACACTTCTAACATATCACAATGAAACAGACAAGCAATGTTCAATCTAGTTTTGATTTGGGGTAGTAGCTTAGTGAAACAAAAACCAAGATGCGTCAAGCATGTCCATAAATGATCCATATCAAATTGCTAAAAATAAAGTAAAAAATATTTTAGTAAGTGAAAATGTATATGAACAAACCATATCCGTCAAAAAATAATCCGAATGGGTTTCAAGTTTCAATAATGTCATTCAGACCATTCGTCGAACATGCAGTATACATAAATTAATGCCCCCATTAATCTCCCCATCAACACAAACCACAAAACCCCTACATCACAACATTTTCAAATCCATTCCATAAAGGCCTAATACAATGAAAATTGGACAATCGAAGTTGGGAATAAAGATACTGCAAAAGAAAGGTTAATGGGATCCAAACCGCCTCTATGATTCGTGCTCTCCAACACCTTCATGGGAATTGGGTGAGCTCTCGTTTATCACAGAATCGACGCCAGTGGGTTCTTCTTGGACGTTCATGATCTTCTCCATGTCTCTTATCCTAGTCCTGGCAACATTGGTAACCAAAACTGCATAACAGAGAAAGTATTATATATATATATATATATATGTATACACAGAGAGAGAGAGAGAGGAGATTACTGGCGGCGGTGCCGATGGTCCAGAGCCACAGTATCTTTACGCCGGGACTCTTGTCCTTGAACATTCTCTCTTGCTGCTTTGCAGTCGTAATCAGAAACTGCGATTCCCAGAACTATGATTTTTCCTGCTAGTGCTATAGATGGCAGCTACTATCGTTAAGAGCAAATTCGGTTGCTTCGTTGGCTAGGATCTCTTGGATTTTTAAAGGGCGCTTAAGACTTCGGCACTTGCCAAGTGTTAGTGTAAGAGTTGATCGCAAAGAGTTGATCGCAAGTGAATTACAAAGTTGTACAATTTTTGTACAAGGATTGTTCATGGTAGTGCCTACAAGTGTCATACTAGGCCGGGCATCAATGTCATGGCCCCTGAAGTTTGCCCATAGTTTTTAGAACTTGGGATCATATTTTTAAAGGTAAATTACACTTTGAACTCCAACATTTTACACTCAATTTTCCTTTAGGACCATTACTGTTTTTTTTTTTTTTTTTGTAGCAATTGGGTCCTCATAGTTCCAAATAGTTACAATGTCAACCTTAACCCAACTTCTATCAGTTTAATGGACGGTTTTTGCGCACATGACAAGCATGTAAGAGTTTTTTATGGGCAAAAATGTAAATTTCCTCTCATCCCTCTTATTCCTGCCCAAAAGACCTATTAAGTCATCGATATACATATACATATATATATACATAATCAGTGGAACCAGAGCTTAGCTCCAGTAAAAACAAAACAAAGTTGAAGATTGGAAGATCAAGATGGAGGGGAGGGTCTATTATTGGAGCATGCCTAGTCGTATGAGGAGATCATGGACTAGTGGCAACCCAGAAAGGAAATTTGCTAGATGTGGGTGTTAGGAATTTTAGTATTGGCTAATTCCGTAGACAAAGACACTTTTTTTGTAATCTTATTTCAAGTTGTATTTGAGTCGAAAAGTTTAAGATTCAAGTTCAAGATGCCAGAGTACAAGCTATCCAAGCTGCAGTACAACCCTTTAAAGCACGCAAAGCTAAAACTTTGGAAGACCATTTCTCTTTGCTCAAGTGTCCATTCAAACTCCATAAGATATGGATTCTGTGTAACTTTTCGAAAGCAATTTAAATATGCGGATAAAATTTCTTGAAGAAGTTCGCTCAAGCAAATTGGTCAGTGTTTTTAATAATGAAATTCTAGAGAGTATCGCTCTTAGTTCTCTAGAGAGATGTCGCATAATCGTGTTTGAATTGAATACTCTCTCATCCAAATAAGTCAAGTTTTGAGGACTCTTTAGCTAGATTTTTTTAGCTAATCAAGAGGTAATTCTAGCTTACCTTCTTAGTGATCCTAAGGATGTTATAAGAGTCAAAAGAATTAATTGTTAGATGAGACTCTGGAATTATGAAAAAGATACAAAAAATATACAAAGAAGAGAAACAGAGAAGGTGAAAATCTTAATAATTATCTGAGCATATAGTGTTTATTCATCATTGATTCTAAACTAAAGCAAATCATATTAAGATCATCTTGAGAGGAATCTGAAGATGGAGAACGCCGTGGAGATTCAGTGTTGAAGTTGAAGCGTGGAAGAGTAGAAACTCGAGGAGTCTAGCAAGTAAGCTTAGACTGGAGTTCGAAGGGATTCAGACGGCAATTGTGGAGTTCAATTTTCAAGAGTTGTAAGGTGTACTTGTGTAAACTGCTCAACTTAATACTTGGCTTCCTGGACGTAATTTTTTTCCTAGTTTGGATTTCCACAATATATTGTTGTGTCTCTTTATTATTATGTGATTGGTTGCTTGCATTGCATTTTGCACTCATATAGGTAAAGGTTAGTTGTGAATCTAAGGACTACGAAATTTTCAATTGATACCATAGCAAGTCACTCCAAGTTATTGATTGAATGTGATCCTATTTTTCATATTCATGGATTTACCTAAGGAGACATTGTCTACTTTAGACCACCACTGTTAGACGACTCTAATTACCCTTACTGGAAGGCTCAGATGAGAGCTTTCATTAAGTCCACAAATGAAATGGCTTGGCTAGCTATTATGAATGGCTACAACATTTCCACAACAACTGTAAGAACTGTGACTGTCCCTAAGACCTATGAATAGTGTGATGCAATTGATTATGCTAATTCCAATTGGAATAGTAAAGCTCTAAATGCTATCTATAGTGCTCTCACACCTAAAAAGTTTAGGAGAGTATCTAATTACGAGAATGCAAAGAAATCTTGGGATATCTTAGAGATAACCCATGAGGGAACCCTGGGTGTAAAATTGTCAAAACTACAACGCTTGACTACTTAGTTTGAAACACTCAAGATGGAAGAGAATGAGTCATTCGATGAATTCTATGTCAAATTAAGTGATATAGTGAATACCAATTTTAATCTAGAGGAGAGGATTCTTGAGAATAGGATTGTCATGAAAATCTTGAGGTCTCTACCTAAGAGATTCCAAGCAAAAGTGATTAGTATAGAGGAAAGCAAAAATGTCGACTACATATGTGTAGAACAATTAGTTGGCTATTTACAAACTTTTGAATTGAACACTCGTCAACCCAAAAAGAGTAATGGAATTGCTTTAAAAACTACTCAAGAAAATTGGGGTGGGCAAAGTGAGGATGACTTTGAGTTTGATATTGATGAAATGGCCAAAATGGTTAAGAAGTTTAGAAATTTTCTTTAAGTATAAGAAGGGTAAAAGCACTAGTGGTTTTAATAAAAAAGATAATAATGGAGATAAATTAAAATTAGGACAAAGGGTTGAGAAAAAGGGTAATAGAAATCACCAACCCCAAGGCATTCAGTGTGACGAATGTCATGGGTTTGAACATATAGTTTACGAGTGTCCTAATAAAAAGAAGAAGAAAGGTGTTGTGGGTCTTGCTACTAGGAAAGATAGTAGTGAGTCTGAAGACTCTAATGAGTCTAAATTTGATGAGAAAGAGGGTAACTACAATGCATTCACTACATTATTAACTAAGTATGTAGAAACTCATGAGACTGATAGCGATAATAAGAGTAAGAAGTCAAAAAAATCAGACAACTCTCACAGTGAAATTCAAAGTGAGACTGGCAAAAAAGAAAAGGACTTAAAATTTGCTCATTTTGAATTGCATAAAGAATGTTTGAAATTAGAGAAATATAAGTTTGATGTAACAGTCAAACTTAGATCTGTTGAAAAAGAAAGAGACATTCTTTACCATGAAGTTTTCTGAGTCTGTTGTTTTAATAAGCCAATTTAAAGCACACAGATCAACTCTTACAAACAAGAACTTAGAACTTGAAAAAGAATTGCGTGCTTATCTTGAAGAGAAAAAGTTACTTGTTCGTAAGATTGCTTTCATTGAATCTGACTTGGCTACTACTCAACATTGTGTTAAGAAAATGAATGCAGGCTCAGAGAAACTTCACAAGATGATTGATGCACAGAAGATGTGTGGTGATCAACGAGGAATTGGTTATGCTGAAGAAATACAGACCAAAGCGAAAAGTGCTGAGAAGGTTCAAATTAAGCCTATCATCGCAAAGCCAAAATGTAATGTTCAGAAATCTAAAGGTAAAGAACAAAACAGGTATGCATGTGCTCATAACTTTAAACCTGTTAACTCAAGACCTAAGTCCAACTGGTCATTACAAATTACACAGTTTGTCCCAATGTGCCACTATTGTGGAATTTGAGGTCATATAAGGCCTCAATGGCATAAGCTCTATAGTCTTCCAGTTGATTACATTAAGAGTAGAACTAATGGATTCCACCAACCTAGGTATGATTATAATTTTGCCAATAATAGATTTAATGTACTTTCTAAGCCTATGCGAGTTCAACCACCAAGACAGAGATTTTCGATGAACCAAAACGCTATGGCTCCACCGAAGGGTGCACCAAGTCAAACTAAACCTAAAACTAAGAAGATATGGATTAGAAGGTTTAACTATAGGTGTCAAGTTGTCCACACTACACTAAAAGCTCAAAATCTGAACATGTGATTATGTTTTTCATAGAGTTTCTTTTTGTTACAAATCTTCTTTTATATGCAAAACTCTAAAAATATTTTCGGTTTGTTTTAAAAGAAAAAATTGTTTTGCTTTGATGATATACTTGAGTAGGTGTTGTGCGATTAAACATAGTTTATATTGATTACACAAGAAAATTGTACACTGAGTCATGTATGATTCTTGTGTATACCAGTCTAAGTGATACTTTTCATATGTTTGTATACACATTTTGCATATATCAGTCTGATTTAACTGGTTATTTGTCTGCATGAGTGATCAAACAATTCTATATGCCTTTCTTGCGATTAATGTAAATCATTTTCTTGTTTGAACATGTGTTGTATGCCTGAATATGTGTTTGGCCCCCTCTATTAAAAAATAAAAATATATTAGAAGTTTGGCATGATGGAAAAGGCTACCTATGAATATATGTGAAAGTCACTATCTGACATGTATTTAATGATGCAAGTAGTGTCAAGTCGGTAGTAAGGGAGGGCTACCATGTTCAAATAGCGTGAAAGCCGCCACGTGATTGCTAGAAAAATAGTAAGCTTCAAAAGTAATCATATACTGGAAGGGAGCATAACTCAAAGTCAACCTAATTATAGGTTACAACATATGTACTCTCTAGAGGTTACTTTATCTTGCAAATGTGATACATCTATATAGATCACTAATTGGATTTGAACGATAGGTTGATCAAGGTTTAATATTCACAATAACACCACTATACATTCAAGAAATTTGGCATCTTTTAACCAGTTATTATGGTTCATATTGCTTGAGTGTATATTTCTTCTGTGATCAAGATGAGCTAAGGTTATGTCTCACATAACCATCTCCTGATATCGGACAAGTGTTGATTTCATACTTTATTATTTTGTGTCTATTATTGGTTTGTCAATTCGTGACAGAAAGGGGGAGATGAAATTAAATATGTTGACTTATGTTACTTATGTTAACTTAAGGGGTTGATTTGAGGGGGAGAAGAGTGATGTCTAGAGCTTGATTTGTGATATTGCATGTGGCTATGATTATTATTTTATATATATGTTGTCTACACTTGCTTTTTACATGGTTGAATTGTTTCTAGATGTGCAACTACAATTTCAACATCTTTGCATTAATCTCAAAAGTCATCTGACTTCATTACATTCTACAACCGTTTTTTTAGTTGATTAAATTTCTTGGGTTGAGATTTGTAATGATTTTGTTTATGTGTTTAAGATTGTTTGGGTATTTAAGTTTTTATCACAGAATTGCCAAAGGGGGAGATTGTTAAGAATTTTAGTATTGGCTAATTCCGTGGACAAAGATACTTTGCTTGTAATCTTATTTCAAGTTATATTTGGGTTGAAAGTCCAAGATGCAAGTTTAAGCTGTCAAAGTATAAGCTGTCCAAGCTGCAGTATAACCCTTTAAAGCATGTAAGCTGAAACTTTGAAAGACCATATCTCTTTGCTCAGGTGTCTGTTTGATCACTTGTAAATAATTTGATTGAAATATGCCAATGTGTGATTGTGATGTAGTAATAACTCGATAAGTCGAGATCGAATCTACAGGGAACAGTTAACAAAACATGCAAAGTTGGAGCTGAAAATTCATCCACAGTAAAAGATAAATTCACTCACGGTAAAAGATTAGATACCGATTAAGCCATGCTAAATACCATAATATTGCAATGGCTTTAGTTGGAATATAAGTCAACCTGTTTGAATTCCACCAAGAATAGTACCGATGAGATCTAGACAGTTGGTGCAGAAAAATAGTAACCAAAAAAAATTGTTTTGTTTTGGAAGGTTTGATTATTATGGAACTAGACTTTAAATAACAAAAATGATCTTGAATCCAATTGATTGGACCACTCAATTCGCTCGAAATATCAATGGATGCTTTGTAACTCAAATCATTTGAAAGATTTAACGATAAAAAAATAATTTTAATAATAATTAAATCTAGAATAGCAAAATTAATGTCATAAATTCATACCATCAATTTGTATATAGTAGCTGCTTTGTCAAGGTGAAAGGTATTACAAACATAGTTAAGAATCTAAGGTTTCTCAAAGATCTAGAATTTAATTATCAAGAAATACCAATTACCTCTGTTGATATCCCAATATCCTCGGATGATCTTCACAATTGATTCCAAGAATAAAATTAGCTACTCATAATATTGAAGAGACTTGACTTGAAAAATAACTTCATGAATGAAATAGTTTATTACAGCAGAACAACGGTACTGAAAAAAATAACTGACTGAAAAACTAAACTGATAACAAACTAACCCCTAAATAAAACTCTCTAACTATCCCTGCTTCTCCTAAAGAAGGAAACAAGTGAATTAAAGCACCCCTAAGAAAAAACAAGACCAAGCAAGCTCTCCCAATGAGTTCCCAACTTCGAGTATATATAGGCCTTTGAAAGATGAACCTTTCTTTCCTTTTGTTAGTGGATTTCCTCCTTTTGCTTTGTTTACTCTTTTTGCACATTACTTTTGTTGGGCAAATCTCTTAAGTGGCCAAGCCATCCTTTCATCTTTTTTAATTCACTTGAGTGATCTTATATATATATATATTACATACACAACACATCACATGCACATCCGCACAAACACACACATATTTACATATTGATATATTATATATACATATAGTGCACTACACACACACATGCACATATATAAATATATAATATAATATGTATATATAATTCATACACACACATAACTATATATATATACATATATATCAAATTAAAATTCGAGTAAATGTTTCTGTGCACGCTGACTTTATTTTGCTCGATTTTAGCTTCACATCTGTACAAAACACAAAAAATGTAAAAGAAACTAAAATTATACTAAAATGATAAATAATATACTAACAATAGTTTATAATTAGGGACTCTAATTATACTTTTTTAGAGTACAAGCACAGTTCAAATTTCATAATATATGAATTTCATGTAACTTTTCGAGAGCAATCTAAATATACAGATAAAATTGCATGAAGAAGTTCTCTCAAGTGAATTGGTCAATGTCTTCAAGATTGAAATTTTAGAAAGCATCGGTCGAAGTTCACTCAAGTGATGCGACATAACTGTGTTCGAATTGAAATACTCTCTCATCCAAGTAAGTCAAGTTTTGAGGACTCTTTAGCCAGATATTTTCAGCCAATCCAGAGGTAGTTCTAGTCTATCTTCTTGGTGATCTTACGAATGCTATAAGAGTAAAAAGAATTAATTGTTAGATGGGACTTTGGAGTTGCGAAAAAGATACAAAAAATATACATAGAAGAGAAATAGAGAAGGTGAAGATCTTAATGATTATCTGAGCATATAATGTTTCTTCACCATTGATAATAAACTGAAGCGAATCATATCGAGATCATATGGAGAACATTATAAAGACGGAGAACATCGTAGAGATTCGGTGTTGAAGTTGAAGTGCGGAGAGCAGAAACTCGAGGAGTCGAGCAAGTAGGTTTAGACCAAAGTTCAAGGGGATGTAGATGGCAATTGTGAAGTTCAATTATCAAGGGTTGTAAGTTGTACTTATGTAAACTGCTCAATTTAGTGCTTGGCTTGTTGGACGTGTTTTTTTTTCAAGTTTGGGTTTCCACGATATATTGTTGTAACTCTTTATTATTGTGTGATTCATTGCATGCATTGCATTTTGCAATCACATAGGTAAAGGTTAGATGTGAATCTAAGGAATACAAAATTTTTAGTGAGAATTACGGGTTAAGTCTCTTTGCTTCTTAGAGATGGTTCAAGTTTGATTTTCTTGCTAAATTTTTATCTTGAATTTGTTTTGTTGCAGCAAAATGGTGGTTGTGGGGATGAAGGTTGCAGCAAAATGGAGGTTGCATATCGATGACCTAATAGGTCCTTTGGGTGGAAATGAGAGGGATGAGAGAAAATTTACGTTTTTACCCATGCAAAGCTCCCATATGCTTGTCATGTGTGCAAAAACCGTCCATTAAGCTAGCGGAAGTTGGGTTAGGGTTGATATTATAATATTTAGAAGTGCGAGGGCCCAATGCTACAAAAAAAAGTGTGGGGCCTGAAGTGGGATTGGATGTAAAGTGCAAGAGCGTAAAGTATAATTTATCCTATTTTTAGTTAGCAAGGTAAAGCAAGACAGGTTTTATAGGCCCCAAAATAATTGTGGAAGGCCTTGGAAATAAGGACTAAAATCCGGCCTGGCTACAAATCGAATATATAATCTATAGTTTTAATTGTTGTTTTTTTTGAAAGAGAATATTATAAATATAATTTGATGGCTTGAAAACAGAAAATTGCATTGGCTATCGTTATTTTTTTTGGCAACAAGGTACATTGAAATGATATCTCCCCAATCCCCAATTTCCTTTTTTGGCCTTTTATCTTACACAAAACACAAGGAGCTTTGGAAATAAAATTTCACAATCCCCTATTTCCTCTCTTATTCTTTATATCTCACAGTTGCATAGATAAAGAGATGGTACAGGAGCCACAAATTATGGCTTGTGTCTTAATTTGCACATAAATGCAAATATAAAAACAGTTGCAGAGCGAAACCAATCTCTCTCTCTCTCTCTCTCTCTCTCTCTCTCTCTCTTTGTTTTACATAATCGATGACATTTTCTTTAGCAATGGTGTGGTGTAGGAGCCACAAATTGATACAATGGCTTGAATCTTTGCACACAAATGCAAATCCAAACCCACTTGCAGAGCAAAATAGAACCATCAATCTCTCTCTTTTTGTCTAGAAAACCGATGACTTTCGCAATTTCTAATTCTTTCTACAAAGCTGTATAAACTAGAATACATATAATGTGTAGATATATGTAATGGCAAAATTTAAATTTTAGGGTGTCAGAAGATAATGTGAAAATGGCCCAATTATTTTGGTTATTATTAGTTATTTTTTGGTTTCAAAAGATTTTTAATTTTAAAAACAAAGGATTTTACTAACACTCATTGGATTAAAACTTAGATTTAAGAAAAGCAAAGACTTTTAACTGATTTTTTTACCTATTAAAACTTAGATTATATGAAAACAAAGGGTATTAAACCAATTATCTTTTTATTAGAACTTTGATTTTACAAATATTAAACCAATTATTTTCTATTCAAAACTTATTAACTGATTAATATCAGATTAATCACTCCATTTTTTTTGTTTTGTCTTTTTTTTTTTTCTCGATGACATAGATGAACTAGAAGGCCCGGAACCAAAAAAAGCAAACCAAACAAAAGAAGAAAAAAATGAAGGGGACAAAATGCATTCAGCCACCAGCTTGATTCACATTCTCAGACTCTCTTCAAAACTAGAAGAGGGAAACTAGAGGCATCCCAGGAGCCAGAGAACTTCAACCTGGAGGCCCATATAGCCACTGGGCACTCTAGGCATGCAAGCAATACATCATTCACTTCTGCTAACATAAAGGACAAATGTGTAATTACTGAATTTTCTCAAGGGCAAAGCAAAAATTTTAAACATATAGACGATCAAAGCTGGAGTTAAAAGAAGTTGAGAAGTTGTTCCTAGCTTCTTGGCTTCTAGATAGCTTTTGGATAAAAAAAAACAGCTTCTAGGAAGCTACAAAATAAGCTCATCCAAAAATAAATGTAATGGGGCATTTGTCTTGGTTTTTCTACAAAATAAATTCTCTCTCTCCTATAAAAAAATAAGCTCAGCCAAATATAAATGTGATGGGGCATTTGTCATAGTTTTTTTTACAAAATAAAGGATTGAATTCTCTCTATTCCATAGGTGGAATGGAGATGTTCATTCCATTTGTTGTGGAGTTGACACTTCATTAATGAAAAAATGAATGTACAAGATGAAGCCACCTCACCTAACCTTTATGTACCTAACTAAACTACGTCGTTTTAATAACAGATTAGTTATTTTTTAAAACTAACACCATCAGTTTTTCATCTCTCAAATAGTCATTGCTCTCCATTCCCTAGCATCCTCTCTCTCTCTCTCTCTCTCTCTCTTGCCATCCATCTCCGTTGGGGGGTTGAATCCCAAAAATCAAAGGCACAAACTCTCTGTCAATTGAAAATGTAGAGCAGACCACAAACCCAATCGATCACCAAACCACCACAGATTCTGACTTCGACTTCGAAAATTGAGAAATTTTTATGCTTTTTCGAACCAAATATATGGAAGATATCTTGCCAATTCTCAGTGGGAAGCGATTTATTTGTAGTGAAGCACTAGGTTCTCTAACAGAAACCTTGGCTAAGACAGATTTGACGACAATCTTCGTTAGTTTGAAAAAAAAAACATATTAAATGATTTTTTCTGATCTGTTATCAAAACGACATAGTTTAGTTAGTTTCATAAAGATTAGGTAAGGTAGCTTCATTTTGTACATTCATTTTTTTATTAATGAGATGTCAACTCCACAATGAATGTATTGGAGATCTCTATTTCATCTATGGAATGGAGTGAATCCAAATCCCAAATTAAACACACACACACACACTCTATCTCTCTCTATCTCTTTCTCTCTCTCTCTCTCTCTCTCTCTCTCTCTCTCATGTGAGGAAGGACTTGTTTCTAGTGAATATGCACTAAATTTAAAGGGTAATTACACTTTACTCCTTGTGATTTGAGCGAAAATCAGATGATTCCCCTATGGTTCAATAGTGAACACATAACTCTCTTATGGTTTAGACTTATCTATAAAAAGATAGAATAGTGATAGATTTGGTAAAATAACAAAAATGCCCCTGCAAAGGGCAACCCTATATTTTGACTTTAAAAGCAAAATCATTTTTTTAATGCTTTATTTTACAGAGATAAAATAACAAAAATATCCATGTGACATAATTGTCGTTAATTCTAACGATTTCCAGCTATTTTGTAGTTAAGCCCAAATCACATGAAATTATGTATTCACTTTTAAAGTACATAGGGGTAACGTGATTTTTGCTCAAACTATAAGAAAGTAAAATATAATTATTCCAATTTAATTTAGATTTACAATGCTAGTAAATTCAATTCTGAACAAACAATTGGATGGTATTTAAGATTTGTTTACGTAGACTAGTTAAGATATTGACACGTGACAAATAAGTCAAAGAGGGGATCTAGGAGGGTTCACCTATCTTAAACTAACTTTATTTTTACTTTTTAATAGCTCCTATTTTTCTTTTTCAAATTTTTTTCCGTTCATTTTTTTGGGGGTTTCCTTAAATATTAAACGTATCCCATTATGGCAAGGCTTGTGTCAGCCAGTCAAGGTCTCTGTGGCAACCCATACAGTATCTAGGGCTTAACTGCTTAGGATTGACAGTTGGGTTTGGGCATTGGGCTATCGTCTCACATTATGATGTTAGGGTTTGTGGGTGAGTATTTAACGGTCTAGGTATAACCATAAAGGTTGGATCCTTTTATGAGTTATACCTGAATTACTATAAATAAATAAAAAAAAGTATCCCATTATAAAATCTAAGATAATTGTACTTTATGTGGTTTGAGTAAATGTGATTTAAAAGTGAACATACAATCCCATTTGGTATGGATTTAAATGTAAAATGAATAGAAACCATTATAATTAACGGCAATTCTGTTATAGGGTATTTTATTCATTTTATCTCTCCAAAATAAAACATTAAGAAGACAATTTTGCGCTTTGTGTCAAAATAAATGACTGTCCTTTGCAAGAGAATTTTTTTATTTCACCAAATTTGTTACAGTTTCATCTATTTTACAAATAAGTTCAAATTGTAGAGGGGTATGTTTTCACTTTTGAATCATAGAGGGGTCATTTAATTTTTGTGCAAACTACAATGACTAAATTGTAATTACTCCTAAAATTTAAATATAAGTGACAATAGTCTAGTCATTAATCCTACCGCACTATTGAATATTTGTCCATTAATTTAGCAGTTATATTGCCCTTCATTCAAAGGCACAAGTATTTATGCATTAAATAGTTTTACTTTATTTTGGAAAATTTTACTTTTGTCCTAAAAATAGCCTTTATTATATGTTTTTGTAATAACACTTATCAAAAACTTAGTAATCTTCTAAAGAAATGAAAGAGGAAAGATCTAATGGCACAGTCAAAACAGCATGGGGCCCATACTTATAAATTATTCAATGTTTAAAGGAGCACCACTTAACCTTACTTCACGTATAAACTCACAGAGGTTGTTTCTAATTGAGTATGCACTACAAAATTGGTTTTTCTCAATATTCTTTTTGAGACAATTTGAAAAATCGAGAAAAAAAGGAATTTTCCCAACCTAAAAAAAAATTGTTGACAATGCACTTACTCAAACATATCGCTAAGAATGCTGCAATTTTTTTTTTTTTTCAAAAGAGCAATACAGCAAGAGAAAAACAAAAAGAACCTAAGCAGCATCCAAATCTATTAGTCGGGCAACACTCGGAGGCAAAGCAGAAGGGTGGAGCGGCACGCATATTTTCCCTGATCTGGACTCTTGAGCCACCCAATTCACACACACATTTACATCTCGTTTACACCAGACAAAGGACCATTGGTCTAGGAGAGCCCAAGACCTGATATCTTCAACCAGAACTTTGATATCAGCAGGACACTGAAGATCCGGTTGTGAGAGGACATTGATGACTTTTAGCAAATCTGATTCTTAGATAGCTATGCTTATAGATAACGCTTTTTCCATAGAACATGCCACTCTAATTGCCTAAGCTTCTGCAGCAAGAGCTGAGAGGACCCTGATCCTTCCAAAGTTGATAGTAGCCACAGCTCCTTTAGAATCACGGGCTACAACCACAAAGGCAGCTGACGGAGTCCTGGGGTGAAAAGCTTCCTCGCAATTGAACTTTGTCCACCCTTCGGGGAGCTTCCTCCATTGGCTTGAAGAGTTGTTCGAAGGGGGGATTGATGGGGACGCTCCACTTTATAGACTGCCTGGAGATAGTCTTTGGTTGCAATACTGGCCTTCAGGATTGTATCTCGAGGATTAAGAGGAGTACCGTTTAAAGATGAAATCATTTCTAGCTTTCCAAATTGCCCAGCAGAGGTTTGCTATAAAGGCTTTTGTCTGATCATCTGAACAAATGATAGGAGAGTCCAAAAAATGTTGTGTGAACCACTGAACCATGGAAATTGGAGGGTCTTGGTCTGCTCGGAAAGACAAGTTACTACCAAACCAAACATTCCTAGTCCAACCACAGCGAAAGAAAATGTGTTCAATAGACTCTACTTCAGCATGACAAATAGAGCAAACAGGATCTCTAAAGCATTTAGGGCGATGAAGATTTTCGTTTGAAGCTACATTATTTGTGATAGCTTTCTAGATGAAGTGGTGAATTTTAGTTGGGATTAGAGCTTACAAACCATATTCCACAGTGCTGGTGGGGTGATGGAAAAAGGACCAAGCTTAATAGGTTTTTTTTTCTTTCTTAAGCTCATGGGCAAGCTTGTAACCGGCATTAACTGAATAGATTCCCGAAGGAGAGAGATGACACACTAAACTGTCTGGTTTATCTGACCATGATAAAGGTATAGCTAGAATTCCTTTTACATCAGTTTTTGAGAATACATTTCGAATAACCTCACCATTCCAATCCGTACGACTGTAAGATATCAGATCATTAACCTTAGTTAAGCTACAGCTAAGAGGTTTGGGAGATTGCACCTTAAAGTTTCTATTTGAGGGAATCCATTTATCCTCCCATATGTGGATACTTTTCCCAGAAGCAATATTCCATCTCAACCCATTCTGAAGTAAGTCTCTCCCATGAATGAGGCTCGATTAGAACCAGGAGGGTCTGTTGCTTATCTTTGCTGTAAGAGGGTGGTCTTTGGGAAGTAGAGGCCTTTGAGGACCTTAACCCAGAACTGAGATGGACTATTTATTAATCTCCAATACTGCTTAGCCAATAATGCTTGATTGAAACATTCCATGTCCCGGAAACCCATTCCTCCAAGGTTCTTGGGAGCTGATAACTCTTCCCAATTGCACCAGTGAACTTTGTCACCTTCATTAGAGCCACTCCACCAAAAGTTTCTCATTACAACATTAATTTTCTTACACAGATAGATAGGAATTTTTAAGCACATCATTGGGAAGGCAAGGATTGTTTGGGCCACTGATTTGATAAGAGTTTCCCTTCCTGCTGGTGAGAGAAATTTTTCTTTCCATCCTTGTGCTTTGCTTAAAATCCTTTCCCTAACAAAGGCCAATGCTTCCTTCTTTGATTTGCCCCATAAGGCTGGAAGGCCCAAGTATTTAGCAGTTTGGTTCATCACTCCCATTCTCAAAGTCTGAAGGATCTCGTCTTTAACTTCTTGGGTAGTATTTGGGGGAAAAAAGACCGAAGATTTCTGGTAATTTATTGACTGACCTGATGCTTTGCTGAAAAGAGCTAAAGTATGAAGCACTTGGTCATAATCTTCTCTCTTTGCATTAGTAAAAATAACTGAGTCATCAGCAAAATGGAGGTGAGAGATGGTTGGGCATCTACTCCGGAGTTTAATACCTGAAATAAGACATCCCTGTTGAGCAGAAATCAGCATAGATGATAAAACATCAGCAACTAACAAGAACAAATAAGGGGACAGAGGGTCTCCTTGTCTCAAGCCCCTCTTCAGGAAGATCTCACACAAGCTTTCACCATTTACTACCACCGAGAGCTTTACCATAGTGACACATTGCATCACGCAGTTTATCCACTGTTCATAGAACCCCAACTTCTTCATAGTAGCTTCTAAGAAGTCCCAACACACCCTATTATAGGCCTTGTTGAGGTCAAGCTTTATGGCCATAACTGCGTTTTTCCCCTATTTCTTGAGCTTTAGAAAGTGGAAAGCTTCCTGAGCCACTATGATGTTATCTTGGATTTGACGCCCTTGTAAAAACATAGATTGTTGCTCGAAAATAATAGCTACCAGGAAAGGTTTTAGCCTATTAGTCATGATCTTTGCCATGATCTTATAGCTGAAGTTGCACAAGCTTATTGGCCTGAACTGAGATACTTCCTTGGGGTGTTGAGTTTTCGGAATGAGGATGATATTAGTATGATTGAGTTCCTTAAGCATGAACCAGATCTAAAGAAACTTCTGATAGCCTCAACCACATCTGGGCCTATAGTATTCCAATATTTCTGGTAAAAAATTCCAGGGTAGCCATCCGATCTTGGGGCCTTAAGGGGTCCAAGCTGGAACACTATTGATTTAATCTCTTCTTCCAGAATAGGAGAACATAGGTTTGTATTCATCTCTGGGGAAACTTTAGAGTTAATGCATCTTAAAGCATCCTCGAAATTCCTAGATTCAGGAGCACTATACAATGACTTAAAATAGGATTCGATGATATCTGCAATAATTGGAGCATCTTTATGCCATTGGCCATTTCTGTCTTTGAGCTGAACTATCTGATTCCTTTGTCTTCTCTGGATTGTAGTGAGGTGGAAAATTTTTCGTATTTCTATCACCAAAGTTGAGCCATTTTACTCGCGACCTTTGATGCCAAAACATTGTTTCTTTCTCCAAAAGGTCTTCGAACTTCTTTGAGAGGCTTAGCTCCTCTCTCATAGACTCATCAGAGTGTTCATTGGATTGTAAGACAACAATTCTGGCCTTTGTTTCTGCAATCAGGGGTTTTAAAGCATGGAAATAGGTTTTGCTCCAGTCTTTAAGCTTGAACTTACAATTATTAAGTTTTCTGGTAAGCTTGAACAGAGGGGATCCCTCTGGATAGCAGCCCCATCCCTCTTTGATAATCACCTCACAAGCATCTTCCGTTGTCCACATAGATTCGAACCTGAATGGGCGAGCTGGTTTACTCAGAGGGTGATTAACATTGAGGACAATGGGGCTAATATTAGAGCCTATTGCTACCTCGTTGAACACCATACCCTAAAACCTTCTCTCCAAGCTACATCAGCACATGCCCTGTCAATCCTCTCCAAAATGAGGGATTGGGGTGATCTTTTGTTCCTCCAAGTAAAGGGCTGACCCTTGAATTCAAGATCCATCAAACCACAATCATTCATCATTACTTGAAATTCAAACACTCTATTATGTTTAAGGATGTTAGCACCAACCTTTTCTGACGCTTCAGCTACCTCATTGAAATCTCCTATGCAAACCCAAGGAAAGATTTCAGAACTAGCTATGGATCGCAGCTTATCCCACACACCTGCTTTCCCTTTTCATTTCGGGCTTCCATACACAAAAGTAAGCACCCATATAGGATTGGATCCTTGGAAGTAATATGGGCATGAATTATATTAGTGCCTGATTCTTCAATATCCAGATGCACCTCTTTCTTCCACCAAACTGCTAACCCTCCAGCTAAGCCAACAGGATCAACATAAGAAGCAAAATCGAATTCAGCTGTCTCCGTAAATGGTCCACTGTCTTCCACTTATTTTTTGTTTCCATCAAAAAGATGATGGAGGGTCAATGAGTGATGGCTAACTCTTGCAAGGTATGAATTGTCAAGGGTCGACCCACTCCTTGATAGTTCCAAGAGAGGACTAACATGGCTGGTGTGGCTGCTTGAGGCCAACCACCACCACCTTTTCAGCATCCTCACCTTCAAAAGGAATAGAGCTTGGAACGAACTCCACATCTATATAGGGTTCAACCTCAACAAACTGCAAACTTCCCACAAGTACTTGTGCTCTATTATTGCACTGAGAATAGTTTTCTCTAATTTCAATATCGTACAAGGGAACATCCCTACACAACTTCTCTTTGTTGACTATCCCCCTCTTATGAGGCTGGACCATTCTCCTCCTAACATTCGGTGGGCATTTGGGATGTGGGGCTAGTTGGGAGCCATCTGGGTCTTCAATATCTTCTTCGAAGAACATAGAGGAGTTGTTGGGGACCCTACCGGCTTCGACGCGTCACCACGTTCATTTCTTAAGCAGAGAGGTGGCGGGAGACATTAAAAGGATTTTCTTGGGGCTTTTCTCTTTAAAGATTCGACTCTATCAAACACCACTGCTAACCCAATGTCTCGCTGGGCAAAAGATCGGTCATTATTTGTTGAGTAGGCCAGTTGGTTCTCCATCATCATCCTTTCCTTTGGGCTTGTAAGGGTTTCCGATTGTTGGGCTTCATTTGGGCTGGTGGAAAGTGCCTGCTTTCTGTTGGTCTTTGAGCAGATAAAGTATTGTGGGTCATTCTTAGCTGGGCTATCTGGGGGCTCTTCAACAAAGTAACTATGGTTGGCACCATGGTTGGTTACCACCGTTAGACTGCGGGCCATTTACCAAAAGGTATTTATTTTATTCAATATATATTAAACCATGGTCACTTTTTCAATATTTACGAAAGAGCGGTTAAACGTCAATCATATTGACGTTTTAGAAATAGCGTCAATTGTGATGACGTTTTCGATTTCAATTTTGAAAAATTCCGTAAATAGAAGTAAAACGTCAATGCAAACGACGTTTTTCGTTCAGGTGTAAAAGCATCAATCCAAACAACGTTATATTTTAAAAGCTAAAACTAAAAACGTCAATCATATTGACGATTTTTGTTCACAAGGAAAAGCGTCAATAAGATTGACGATTTCACTTACGATATAGTCTTACATGTTGACGCTTTTAGGTCATATTTCTTCAAAATCGTCATTACGTTTCCCACTACCAGCGCCGCAGCCCCCTCTCCAGCCAACGACGACGATGATGATGACGAACTGTCCAGCCGACGACGACGAACTCTCCAGCTAACGAAGCCCCTCCCGACGACGAAGCCCTCCATCGTTACATACATGTTGGTCTCCCTCTCTCTCTTCTATTAGTGGAATGGTACAGCGATTATGTTTTGATTTTTTGGTTTATGAGTGAATGATACCTGTTCGTCTCCCTCTCTCTCTTCTATTCGTCTCCAAACTGATTTCCATGAGAGCATTAGTTTGTTCATTTAATATTTCTATGGTGATGATAATAATGAAGATCTAAAAGAAAATGATAGTATTCTTCACTAGCAATGACTGGAAGACAAAAATAAGTTATTATTCATTGCAAATCATTCTCTTGGGTTTCTGGGTTTCTGAGGTTCAATTTTGTGTTAATGGTCATAAAGTTTGCTGCAAATATAACCCAACAATAAGATTAAACTGTAGAGTCAAATCAAAATTGAAAGAGAGCTAAAGAGTAGATACACATCCCTCACAACTCACAAGCCCTTGTACAGTGTACCATACATCAAGTATGTACTTGCATAAATTAGGCAAAATATGAATTCACTTAACATCTGAATTCAAATAGTTAATATGTTATTTGTTTACTAATTGATGGTTCAAAATTGAATTGGATGGTTCAAAATTTTAGTTGGAATTTAAAGAGTGCCTATTGATGGTTAATAAATTAAAAAAAATTAGATAGCATAAAGTTGGGGAGAGAAATAGAACTTCAACAAATTCAGTACATATCATAGTTCTCAAATTTGTGATCTCAAAACATTGATATCAAGATCATCACAAGGAAGTCCACAAGTAAAGTTGAGGAAGATCTCTTTGTTCATATCCTCTCTAAATGAAACGAGTTTGATCGGACCTCTACTTTTTCGTTCTATTACAATCGTTAATCTTGTGGCTGCGTAAACTTAGAAATCAGGACTTGTCAGTGAAACTAAGTATGTGAGGTATTTAGGTTAGAAAATTCCTCTTGTTCATTGTGATGGTTGATAATATATCTTTCCAATGAAGTGTTAGGTTTAAAATGATCATAATATCTATTGATAAGTAGCATGCTGTAAATCTTATTTTGTAAAATTCAAATGAAATGTAACCTCATTTGTAAGGAAAATGCAAGATGTACATATGTTAACTTGCTTTACAACATTACTTCTTATACAATCTATTGTTGAGGTTAAATTGCAGCTTCTTAATTTTAGCTATTCTAACAATCTAACTACAAGTAGTTAAATTGCAGCTATTAGTGGAATGGTTGAAAACTCGAGGAGTTCCAAGTTTAAAAATAAAAAAATTGTTAAAATTGAAAACATAGTGGCACCATATTATAAGAAAGACGAAAATAATGAGGACATTCCCATTGTATTTTGAAATATAGTGTCTGAGTGTATTTTTATATAACTTCATCTAACTTGTACTGAAACTTTATCTAACTACTAATTTCATATGTTTACCTACAGTAAGGTTGATTGAATGGGTACTGTAAAGGTGATGTGCTATTGGGGGGGAACAATAGTACAAGACCCTGACGAAGGCATATCATATGATACCGAAGCGAAGGGGTTTTACACTATACAACGCAGAATAACACTATAAGAGTTAGAACAGTTTCTTATACCCAAAGTTGTAGATGAAGGGGAAAATATTCATTTGAAGTTGATATGCAGACATCCCCATAGACAATGGGAGAGGTTCATTTATTACAAGAAGGTGCCCATCAATGATGACATGACCTTAGATAGTGTGTTGGACATCCCGCCGTGTTTTCCCACACTGAATTATGTTGAACTGTACGTGGAGAAAGAAAACATAACGAGTAGGTTGAATGAACCAGATCCGATGTATTCAAGTTATGGGGCATACAATGTTCCCGGCTCATTCACTAGAATGTTGACTCAGGGGGCATACAGTGGCATTCCCAGCTCATTCACTGGAATGCTGACTCAAGAATCTTACAGGAGGGCTTCACAGTATGCCGATATGTCCCCATTTCCATATTATCCAACGTATGGGTCATACACAGCCGGGGCATCACAGATGCAACACAACATTGGTACAAGTTCAGGAGCTGAGCGTCTATCTCCAATTCACCTATCGACATCCCCAGTTGACAGGTTCCACCAGCCTGTTGACGAGTACGTTGATATGGTTAATGATGGAGCTGAGGGATGCATACCTGACAGTGCAGGTCCTGATCTGGACGTGGACGAAGACATTGACGCTGAACTAATGGCTGATGATGAATCTGATGATGAGGGGCCTGAATTTGGTGAACTTTCATCGTCTTCAGTTGGTATACCCGAACGGTACACTCCTATCCCTTTCTTCACAAACTTGGAGGGGGTTGGTGACCCTACCGTAACTAGTCGGGAGCTTTATTGTCGTGGACACGTATGGACCCCGGAGACCGTAAAGTTCAAAAAGGGGATGATCTTTAAAGACAAAGATTCGGTGAAGTATGCAGTAAAGATGTACAATGTAAAGAAAAGAAAAGAGTATGTGGTGGTGGAAACGGGCAAGAAGGTTTGGGATGTAAGGTGCAAGCATGATTGCAGTTGGAGGTTTCGAGCCTTAAAAAAAGAGAAACATGGTTTCTTTGAGGTAAAGACGTATCCCGATCCACATCATTGTGTGTTTGCAAGATTGCAGAGGGACCACTGTAACATTGATACTGATCTCATTACGACGGTCATACTGGACTCAGTTAAGGTAAACTATATTTCTTTTAAACCAATATAACTTAAAATTAAAATGGGAGTTGTTTATATGTACACTTGAACGTGATCGATGTTTGTGTACAGGCAGATGCGGAAACGAAGGTGGCATCGCTTATCACCACCGTACGAACTGCATTGGAGCACACAGTATCTTACAAGAAGGTATGGCTTGCAAAAACAAGAGCCATTGAGGTCATATTTGGAAATTGGGACGAGTCATACACGAAGCTTCCCCAATACATGACGGCACTACAGACCTTTAATACTGGGATAGTTGTAGACTGGAATGTGTTGCCGTCGACTACGCCGGATGAGGTGGTGTTTAATTATGTATTCTGGGCTTTCAAACCCGCCATCGATGGATTCGCTCACTGCCCTCCTGTTATCGGCATTGATGGAACTTTCCTTAATGGCAAATACACTGGGAAGATGCTGGTAGCTACCGCATCAACTGGCGACCAACACATTTTACCGCTTGCTTTTGCCATTGTAGATGAAGAGACTACAGCGTCGTGGTCATGGTTTATTAAGAACTTAATATGACATGTAGTGTCTAACCGTGAGGGCATCACGTTGATATCTGATAGGCACAGGGGCCTGTTGAATGCTGTTGCGCGGTACTAGGAACATCCGCGTTTGCGACCAATTGGATATCATTGATATTGCCTCAGGCACGTCCGTAGCAACTTCAACAAGAAATTCAGCAACACAAAACTTATGGATTTGGTATGGAGGGCTGGTAGTTGCCATCAAATTTGAAAGTTCAACTTGATTATGAAGGAGATTGAAGATCTTAAACCAGAGGCATTAAATTGGTTGCAAGAGATAGAGGCTGAAAAGTGGACACTTGCACATGATGGAGGTCGTAGGTGGGGGATTTTGACTACAAATCTATCTGAAGGATTTAATAGGGTATTGAGGGGTGCTCAGAATGTGCCCATCACGGCATGTGTGGAAACTACATTGCACCGGCTTGTTAAGTATTTTGACGAGAGGAGAATTGAGTGTATTAAGAATCGGGTTGCTGGTTTGCGGTATGGCCGCAAGCTACAAAAACAAATTGAAAAATACCAGTGCAAAGGAAATACACATTTGTTGAGAGCGTTTAACAGGTAAATGCGCTACCATAACTTTTAAGCTGACCAATATTTTTGTGACAATGACACTGGTTTAAATTTCGTTCACAGGCAAGAAGGTGAATACGAGGTTGAAACAACACACCACGGGATGCTGGGTGGGCACAAGCAGGTTGTAAGACTGAACAAGCCCAGTTGTTCTTGTTCAAAATACATCATCAACAAATATCCATGTTCACACATGCTTGCTGTCACTGCAGACTTAGGCGTCGATCCGTTTTACTTGGTGGCGCTAGAGTACAGAATTGATGTATACCCACGCATTTGGGATTCTAATTTTAGCCCAATGCCCCATGAAGATTACCGGCCCTTGAGTAGTATGCCGACGTTGCTCCCCAATACAGGCCATTTGCGATCACTGAATCCAAAGCCCGGTCGACCCAAAACGGCCCGTATTCGCAATGAAATGGACACCTCTACGCAAAAGCACAGCTACCACTGCAATCTTTGTCAACAAACTGGCCATGACAAGCGAAAATGTCCGGAGAGGCTTCGGCGAGTGGCTTAGTAGTAGTTATTGTTTGGACACCTTAATGTATTTTGGACACCTTAAGTAACTGTATTTTGTTATGGATGTAATTTAGTTTGTTATGTAATGGTAGTTCTGTTGTCTCTATGCATTCATGGACTTAAAATAACATGGACTCATATTACATGAAACAGAAAATCTCAAATATGACCACTACATCGATATGTTATATGGAACATAAGATGGCAAATAGTACCGTTACATATTAACTAACTTCACACCAAACTTAACTAAAAACATGAATAAGCTTTATGGACCATGTTCGTAACAGCACAGTGGTTTTCCAGCAACCGAAAGACTACTAGGTAGATAGTTAATATAGTCATCGTCGCCTTCTTCTTCTGAGAAGTCCGAAAGTTCTGGGTCAGATACCAGCAACGGATCTTCAATAATGTCTATTATTCGTTGTGTTGGATCACCACATTCTTTCTTTGCATGCTCTGTAAAATGATACCTATCCAACCTTCGTTGCATTTGATTAATCTCGCATTCGAGCGCTTTTATGACCTTACTACTTGAATATGACAGACTGCCCCACACCTTAGCTGAACGAGCCTTTGGGACACGAAGGCTATGCCATCGGCAATACATCTCTTGTTCATGCCGTTTATCAAGTAAGTCTTCCCACGGCAACCTCAACCTGTTGCATTGGTCGTCTGTCACACCGCGGGGTGGTCGTTGGGAAGCCTCGCCAATGAATATGTGGCTAACCGGACCCGTCGTATCGTGCATTACGATAGGTTTGTTGTGAAATAGATGTTTTCGGCCATACCATTTGTTACCGATTGCATCCGTGTACGTACCCACCCTAAGGAAGTCCAACGAAGTTCGGTTGTTTAAGTGTGTCTCGTCGCCTGAGACTGTCCGACTGGATGACGCACCGAAAAACCCTTTTCGCTTCGGCATCTTTGTAGGTGTGGGTGAGGTTTATGACTCATTGACGCTATCACACAACTTATATAGGCTATAATGGTTTCACGTGAAGCCTGTAATTGATGCCAATATGTGGAGGACAATGTCTTCGTTTTGGACTCAGTGGTTCACGTGAACTGTTTCGTATAGTTTAATGGATTCATACTTAACACTTGTGATGTCATTTTTCACTTCAGACTTCCATTAACCCCTCGTGACTTGTCATGTCAATTACTACAGCGTGACCAGGTGCGGTGCAATGCCTACAATGGGTTCACGTGATTCTTGAAATCGATTTACACCATAGGGTATGGTACATTCCTTTTCAGGCTTCACGTGAAGCTTGAAAGACCTTAACAATAAATACTTGTCATGTCAATTTCTGGAGCTATTTTCAATGACAGTGAGTAAATACCCCATGAACTATACATTATTCTATTGAACATTGTCCACCGGATTTTACTTGATGGTTATCAACACTGTCCAATGACATTGTTCGTAGATGACATTTATAATATTGTTATTACCATTTACTTGTTGGTTATTAGCATTTATTCGTATAACTTTTTTGTAATTTCTTTTTTTATCTATTAGCATTGTTGTAGTTAATTCTCAGTCATTTTTAGCTAACTTTATAGTATGTCTCCATCACAACTCTTATGGATATAGACGTGGCTGGACTACCCGGACCAGTTCACCCATCAGTTCTCACTTTACAGGAGCATCACAACTCCTCTATTATATGGACGGGTCAGCAGGTTTGTGACTTCGTATTGGCAAATATTACATTTTTCTTGTTATATATTTGTTTAGTTATTTTCTCATTATTTCTTCTTACAGTGTGACCAAGTACTTCATTGTCGTCGTAATGACGCCGCATGCTGGGCTAGACCATTATCCCCTCAGATACTTTCGTACTTGATGCGTGCCGGTTTCTACGGGCTGTACCGGGTTAGTTATATTCAGCTTGATCATCCACTTATCACAGCCTTGGTCGAGAGGTGGCGGCAGGAGACTCATACATTTCACTTGCTAGTTGGAGAGGCCACCGTGACATTACAGGACGTGTCTGTTTTAGTGGGTCTGCCTGTTGATGGTTAGCCGATTGGAGGCGTAGATGGTGGGGGTGACGTACAGCATTGGCGGCAGATTTGCCGAGAGTTGTTGGGCGATGAGCCCAACATCCAGGATTTCAGCGGTGGCCGTCTTAGGCTATCGTGGCTATCTACCACATTTTAGCAGTTGCCAGACGATGCTGACGAGGTGACTGTACAGTACTATGCTAGGGCATATATCATGCAGCTCATTGGGGGGTTAGTATTACCAGATAAGTCACAGAAATTGGTGAAGTTGATGTATCTACCATTCCTTAGAGATTTCGATCAGGCTGGGCGATATAATTGGGGTGCGGCAGCCCTTGCCGTACTTTATCGGATGATGTGTCGGGCGACTAAGACCAACACGAAGGATATATGAGGTATTTTGGTGTTGCTACAGGTATGTGGTCGTTATACAAAATGTTATATCTTTATGACTTTTTATAGGGCATTATTCGTTATGTTCTGCTATTTGTGTAACAGATATGGGCCTGGGAGAGATTCCCTAGGATTAGCCCACGTCGGCGTGTTGTACCGACTCTTGGACAGCAGCCGCTAGACATTGGAGATCAGCAGCACCTACCCGCTGGCCCGTGGGGTGCTAGGTATTGTACTTATAAAAAAATAAAAAATTAGTTACGAAATGTGCAATTACTATTTAACTTTGTATGTTATCTAACTATATTTTCTATTGTTTCAAAAAAAGGTGGAAGAGTAAGTTTGCACTAGATAAAGTCCCCACCCACGTTGTTGCAGTGTATAGAGACCAGTTTGATCGTTTGAGAGATGATGAGGTCTGCTTTTAAGTGCTTACATTTTTTTTCCTGACATTACGTAAACTAAGTACAGTATTAACTATTTATCTCGTAAGCTAACATTTATATTGGATGATTTAGTTTGTGTGGCAGCCTTATGGTCGGCACGGTAAGATCATCGATACCCTCCCCGATTATTGTCGTGCTGGGAGTGACATATGGATGGCTGAGGTTCCACTTATATGTTTTGACGTGGTGGAGTGGCATTTGCCTAGTCGTGTTCTTCGACAGTTTGGTCGTCGTCAGGGCATACCTGCAGCCCCCGACACTGGTATTGGTCTTCATGGCATAGATAGGTGGGGTAGGCCTGCCACAGATTGGTTGCAGTTCCATAATATTTTTGTCACTAGATGGAGAGAGCGACGGCAGCACATTATTGCCGGTAACCTTACAGAGGAGCCTATGTCACGCCACGACCCATACGTAGGGTGGTACCGATCTATCACGCACCCCTTGATGGGGAATCCGACGCACAGGGCTTTGGCTGACTACCTTGGAGTGGGGGGGAGACACGATATTTTGGTAAGAGTATTCAATAAAATATACTATAATACTATTGAATAAAATAAATATATTTATTTTGGATGTTTCTAATATGGTATTCGTTATGATTTATTGCGTTACAGGCCCAGTGTGTCACCCTTATGCAGCAGCGGGAGGCTGACACCATTCGCGGATACGACGCTGATGCAGGTTTAGAGACACTAGTGTTCATCCGTGACATGGGTGACACGACCCTGCACATTATACGAGAGGATTACCGTATACATGCGGCTGGACCTGCTGATCCGGCCATGCCACCTCCCGCTGCAGTTCCACCCCCATCGGATAGAGCTGGCCCTTCCATTCCTGTAGGTCCATCGCCTCCTACAGCAGGGCCTTCTATGTCCAGTCAGGTGACACACCGGTCAGAGGCCGTACTTACTGATGCAGCCGTACCATCTCCCGTTCTAGTGGCACCCCGTGCAGATATAGTTGACCCTTGTACTCCGGTGGGTCCATCAGTTACCACATCGGGGCCATCTTTATCCAGTCAGGTGTCATTGCAGTCCACCGATGTGGGGCCGTCCACAGCTTACATTCGACCAGATCATTTGACGGCCCAGCATCATCATGCGTCCCCGGTACAGTATCATCAGGATTCATTGGCACTGTCTACATCCGGGGGCGACGTTATGGCACAGGCAGTTCAGCCACAGCCGATTGGCAGTGGGAGAGGACGCGCGGGACCACCGCGCAGAGGCAGAGGCAGAGGCAGAGGCAGAGGGAGAGGGATAGATACAGGGCAGGCAGAGGGTGGATCTGAGATACACGAGTTCTGTAGGATGATAGCTACTACGGTTTTGGATAGAGTCATCATACCGACGTTCACCGACCCGTCATCAGATCTTTTTGGGGCAGATGATGAGACAGTGCACCATTCACCTCCACCAGCAGAGTGGGACTCACAGATCACGCAGGAGCACCCACCATCGACTTCACAGGCAGATGAGGCGACAGTTGGGGATGTGCACCCACAGATAGATGAGGTATCACCTGCACAGATACAGGCCCAGCAGGGGGTAGGTCAAGATGAGCAGACACAGGTCTCACAGATTACCCAGGAGCAGCCAGCACCGACCACAGAGGGTGATGAGACGATTGTAGGACATGTGGTCCCACAGGCTGAGGCATCCACAGCGCTCCCCATTGTATATCGCAGGAGCAAGAGACCTAGACGAGCACACGCATGTGGTACATAGGATGTATTTTATATGCTCTCTTGTGGTCATTCGACAGATAATATATATTTTTTTGTACAGAACTCGTGTATATGTTATTAGTTGTAAGTAATATATGATCATATTTTGAAACATTTCTGAGTATTACAATTGTAACACTAACGGCGCATTGAACGAAGTCCCGGTCACGGAGTTATTGCATTTTTCTCCGCCGGAGACTTAGCGATTTGAAAAACTTGGAAATCGGGGTTCAGGAATGCCAAATCTTGCAAACGGCCTCCGTTCGGCACGAAACTCGACACGAAGCACGGCCTCGGCAAACTACAGCTGCAGGCGCTGACGGCGCGTCAAACGGAGTCCCGGTGGAAAAGTTACTGCATTTTTCTCCGCCGGAGACTTAGCGATTTGAAAAACTTGGGAATCGGGGTTCGGGGATGCCAAATCTTGCAGACGGCTTCCGTTCGGCGCAAAACTCAACACAAAGCACGGCCTCGGCAAACTACAGCTGCGGGCGCTGACGGCGCATCAAACGGAGTCCCAGTGGAGGAGTTACTGCATTTTTTCCCCCCGGAGACTTAGCAATTTGAAAAACTTGGGAATCGGGGTTCGGGGATGCCAAATCTTGCAAACGGCCTCCGTTCGGCGCGAAACTCGACACGAAGCACAGCCTCGGCAAACTACAGCTGCGGGCGCTGACGGCGCGTCAAACGGAGTCCCGGTGGAGGAGTTACTGCATTTTTCTCCGCCAGAGACTTAGCGATTTGAAAAACTTGGGAATCGGGGTTCGAGGATGCCAAATCTTGCAAACGGCTTTCGTTCAGTGCAAACTCGACACGAAGCACGGGCTCGGCAAACTACAACTGCGGGGGCTGACGGCGCGTCGAACGGAGTCCTGGTCACGAAGTTACTGCATTTTTCCCCCCCGGAGACTTAGCGATTTGAAAAACTTGGGAATCGGGGTTCGGGGATGCCAAATCTTGCAAACGGCCTCCGTTCAACGCGAAACTCGACACGAAGCACAGCCTCGGCAAACTACAGCTGCGGGTGCTGACAGCGCGTCAAACGGAGTCCCGGTGGAGGAGTTACTGCATTTTTCTCCGCCGGTGACTTAGCAATTTGAAAAACTTGGGAATCGGGGTTCGGGGATGCCAAATCTTGCAAACGGCTTCCGTTCGGCACAAAACTCGACACGAAGCACGGCCTCGGCAAACTACAACTGCGGGTGCTGACAGCGCGTCAAACGGAGTCCCGGTGGAGGAGTTACTGCATTTTTCTCCGCCGGTGACTTAGCAATTTGAAAAACTTGGGAATCGGGGTTCGGGGATGCCAAATCTTGCAAACGGCTTCCGTTCGGCACAAAACTCGACACGAAGCACGGCCTCGGCAAACTACAACTCCGGGTGCTGACGACGCGTCAAACGGAGTCCCGGTCACGGAGTTACTGCATTTTTTCCCCCGGAGACTTAGCGATTTGAAAAACTTGGGAATCGGGGTTCGGGGATGCCAAATCTTGCAAACGGCCTCCGTTCAGCGCGAAACTCGACACGAAGCACGGCCTCGGCAAACTACAATTGCGGGGACTGACGACGCGTCGAACGGAGCCCCGGTCATGGTGTTAGTAGTGAAGGAGTTTATTCAATGTCAACAGCCCAAAAAAAAAAATTACTGGTATGAAAACGTCATCCTTGTTGACGTTTTTATTTGTAAATAGAAAACGTCATTTTGTTTGACGATTTTAGTGCACCCTTGAAAACGTCATTCCGTATGACGCTTTTTAGTTGGTTATTTCTAAATTTCATCGTTAAATAGAAAGCGTCGTTTGATTTGACGTTTTTTGTTAAAATGTCATTCATAATGATGTTTAACTATTATTTTGTAAATATTCAAATTTTAACTCCCATTTAATATATATTGATTAAAATAAACCTCTTTTCATAAATGGCCCGTTAGACCGCCTCCTCTGTATAGGGTGGGTTCATTGTCGTTTGCCCTAGTTCCACTCTTTCTGCGTCTTCTAATTGGGAATTCAATTCCCTTGCTGATGAACCACCCTATTTCATTATCGCATATAGGGCTCCTCTGTTGCTGCTGTGCTGTGCTGTGCTGTGCTGCAGGGACAATCTCCAATTGTCGCGTTGCATACGATGGCACCTGGACATTGTGACATGTGTCACTCGCTTCTGCCAAATTCCTGACATTCGGTTGTGTTGCGCATCCTCTTCTCTGCAACAACGGACTTGTCGTATGGTCAGGTACCCTTGTACGCTCCTCTGAGCTGTGATGCTGACGCGCCACCGCCACCGTCAACGTCGGACCATCCCTCTTCTGCCCTTCCTCCGTATTCCTTACTATCTGAACTTGGGATGGGTGGTTGGTCTCGATCATCATATTTCTGGGACTACGATTTGACGAGTGACTGGGCTTAGCGAATATGGCTCTCAGCTGCGGTCCGAACGACCAAGTATTTCCTTTTGTTTGAACTTTGCTTCAACATTCATCATGTGTGTGAGTGACCAATTCGTCCACAATTATAGCAAAAATCAGCTAATCTCTCATATGATATCTGAGCTTTATCCAGAGAAGAGATCCTCCATACCTGCTCCTCTTTTCATCAAGAAGCCTTTCCGTAGAGGTTTTGTTACATCCATCCGTCCACACTCTTTTAACTCGAAGAAAACTTGTCACCATGCCTGAATCTGGTCCTGGTTGCTCTGCTGTGATGACCTCGCCTAACGATTCGGCTATAGTTTGAGCATTCTTTGAGTGCAAATGGCTGTACAAGAGGGAGACCATGAACTTGTATCCAAAAAGGGCGGGCTGTACAAGAAGTCAATATATCCTCCACTGAGTGGTGAGCTTCCTATCTCCTGAGAATCAGAAGACCTCCCTCCCATAACGGATCATGGGGGGGCGTCTTGTGTTGTAAAATTTTTGCTATGTCTTCCTCAACGCTGAGATGGAGAATTTCTCTCAAGAGTTTTCCAGGCAGCATTGAGAATGTTCGATAAGCCTTGCTTATTTATTGATCGTCTTTGACAAGATGATCTTCCCAACTAAAACTAATTTCTTTGTTGGGTTGGGCTGATGTCAACCCCAACCCCACACTCTCTCCTCTAGATCCAGTTGCAGCTCTGGTTGTGCCTCGGTGAGAGTATCATCATCCATGGCTACCGTAAATTCTCAACTTTATTTATTTATTTATATATATATATATAACATATTCTTGGTTTTTGCAGAAATGTATTTTGAAAGAGGCAACTTTTATGATTTCACCTCTTTGGTGAGTATACTACTTTGATCTCATTAGCTTAGTGTTTTTCCCCCCCTAACCATGCATCACACTACAAAAAAAAAAACATTATTGGTTTTTACTCTTTAAATTCTCTACTTTCATTGTTCTTATTGATAATTCCAAATTGTGCTAAAGCTTTTTCTTAACTATATTTTCCCACAGTAAAAAGGGATTACTTCCTTTCTATCCGCTAGTCCTTTGTTTTATTGTTTATAGTTCGTGAACTGGATGTTCCCGGTGAAGTATATGAAAGGAAGACATATCCTTTTGAATTTTCCACGGTTGAAATGTCAGACGAAACATACAATGGAGTGAATGTGCGGCTCAGGTAAGTTAGCCATTAAGTCTTTATCTGTTGGCATTCTTTTTTAGCCATTCATAATTAATAGTATGACTCCTAACTCTTGCTTTATTAAGATCTGTTCTGCATGCCATTGCTTTGCTATGTTCCTTTAGTTTTGTCCTTTATATACTTGTTAAACCTTTGATTAAGGAATTGTTTGAAGTTCTTAGAGAGTTATCTTGGCAATCATCATCATTTGTTATGTGCAACTTGGCCTTAATGTGGTTGTATGCTTCATGACTCTATTTAAATTTGAATCTAACCCAGGCTGTGGGGCATAACCACAGGTCCACAAGAGTGCAACCGTTTGATATTTTAGACAGGAAATGATTGTTTCTCTTACTGCTCCTTTACTCCTTTTTGAATATCCTACAATACCAAATATATAAAAAAACAAATCCCTTTTTCTCTCTCCACGCACCCGGGGTTGGGGGGTGGAATTTCTTTCTGGTTTGGGTTGAGAATCCCAAAGCCCTAAGCCCAATTAGACAATCTGTAGTTATCCCATCACTTATCCCGAGCCCAAGACATCCAACGGCCCCTTAGTAGCATGTTGTAGGAGATAATAGGTGGAGCCAACTACCTACTGAGATGCCAGCGGTATGATTGTCCGGACAGAGGCTAGTGCTGCTTCCTTCCCACTGCATCCTTCCTTGTCTATCCATGAAATGAATGAAGCCTATGCTGCTAGAATGCAAATGCTAATTTGTATTAGTTTAGATGTTCTGTTTATAAACTCTATACTTTATTTCTTATCAAAAAAGCTCAATACTTTATTTCAATACATTATATGAGTCACTACTTTATTTCTTATCAAAAAAGCTCGATAACTATAGAATCTCAACAGATTATCAAAAACTCAAGGGAGAGGCTGGTTCATAAAGAATCAAAGTAGATTTACGAATGAATCATGAAATGTTATGGTTCTTGTTCCAGATAGTGAAAGAGTCGTCGTATGCTCCGGAAGATAGATTATTACAAGCCATACTTGGGTGGGGCTGATGTCACCCCCACACTCTCTCTCCTCTAGATCTAGTTGCAGCTCTGGTTATGCCTCGGTGAGAGTGTCATCATCCATGGCCACCATAAAGCTAGGTGGAATTAAGGGTTCAGTAAAAAGAAGGGGAAAGGGCTCGGTAAGGGACAGAAGAGCTGGGGGAAGGGATGGAAAGGCAATGTATTGGTAGATTTCAAAGACACACAATACTACTGGGTGGGTTAAGGCGAGAAAACCTTATACCGGAACAGAGGGCGGAGGAGAGGTCAAGGATTGGGAAAAAATTAGAGGGAAGGGTTCGGGAGAATACAGATAGACAAAAGGATGGGGTATTAAAAGAGAGTGAAAGACCCAAAAAAAAAGATTGGGAGGGACCAGGATAGTCACCATGCTCATGTAGTTTTATATAATTTTTTTTATGGTGTTTGTTTTAACGCCCTATATAATATAATGTACTGGCTGCTTTCTAATTTCGCCGCAATATTTGAGTTTTGCTCACCAGAAATTGAGTTTAATTATATATCAAGTCAATACAATATTGTCGTCATACTCAGTGGGAGTTTGTGAAATCAGTTTTTCTTTATTTCAGCAGATTTAATTTCATGAAATCAGAGATTCACATATATGTCATCGCAGCAGCAGCGGTAGCAACCCATCATCACCTTTGTCCTTCATTATGGTTATCAATCATCACCAGTATGTTTACAACAATTGTTCACATTCCTTTCTAATATATATATGCACTCCACCACAAGCACAACAGTTTCTCTCTCTCTCTCTCTCGATCTTTTAGGTTGTGGTTATGGTTATGGTTAAAGCTGTGTTCTCCTTTCTTCTCTTTCTCCACACACACACATATAAGTATTTTAATTTATTTATGTATCTAGTTTTAGGTTTCTCTACTGAATTTATCCATGGTTCAATATCAGGTTCCATGTATGAAACTCTACTCAACCGAACAACTCTAATTGTTATTTATCCCATGGCAATAAAAATCTTACGAACAACTTTTGGTGTCCATGTATGAAACTTTCTACTCAAAATTTTATGAAAAGCAACTCTAATTGTTATGGCCAATATGGCCCCCCCCCCCCCCCCCCCCCCCCCCCCCCCCCCCCCCCCCCCCCCCCCCCCCCCCCCCCCCCCCCCCCCCCCCCCCCCCCCCCCCCCCCCCCCAAACCAAATTACATTGACGTTATTATGAATTAGTGGAATATATAGCAATGGCTAGTATTGGACTGTTACTAGTAGATAACTTATCCTCGAAAAAAAATGGCTAGTGTTGGCTGGTTCAAAAGGGTATGCATTAAGTTTCTGTCTAATTTTAATGCTGGTACCAAGCATGGTTCATATATATATATATATATATAACACTCAATTTCATGCTCCAGAGAATAATGTCTGTCCTCGCTAAGACAGAGAGAGCCATTTCTCTAACCTGCAGAGGGCATTGTGTTTGTACTTAATCCCAACTACCTCAATATATAATTTCCAGAGCACCATTCCAAAGCAGATCAAAGGATTTTATCAGTTCTCTCCGAAAGGACTACATTTGCAAACATTCAAGGCGGGGTCTTTTTCTCCACTGGTGCTTTTCTTATAGGTCATAGGTTTAATCGCCCACTCTTTTCAATTACATAAGTCGAGAAAGTGGCGGAAAAAGTTGTTGCGGCACAAGTTAATTTTTTTGTATACTGCGTCTGAATCAAAGATTTTGTGAGGGGAAAGACAATGAAAAAATATAAAAAATTATATAGTATATTTAGTTGTTTGAGGAAGTAGAGGGTAAAAAAATATAAAAAGAAAATGAGTAAGGTTTTGGAGTCTCTTATTTTTTTTTCTCTTTTTCTCTTTTCTCTCACTTTTTAAATTTTTTTTTAATAAATTCAAATTTTAAATATAGTAGTAGTGATAAATACGCTATGCTCTTGAAGTACTGAATAATATCTCCATATCTACCACTGGTGGACCCAAAAGCTTTGTGGAGGAGTAGAGATAAAAGTTCTTAAATTTATCATAAATATTATAAAAAAACTATATAACCTGATAAAAATGGAAGAGTCAATACTTTATTTCTTATTAAAAAGGCTCAATAACCATAGAATCTCAACAGATTATCAAAAACTCAAGGAGACGGTACTCGTTCGTAGAGAATCAAAGTAGATTTAACAATGATTCACGAAATGTTATGGTTCTTGTTTCAGATAGTAAAAGAGTCGTCGTATGCTCCGGAAGATAGATTATTACGAGCCATACTTGGCATTCAGGTATCTACTTCAAAGGAAACTTGCCTAAAACTACCTATGGGTGGTAGGGGTCGAGTTATTGATGTGACTACGAGAAATTATTTAATACTCTTAATAGGTGGATCTCACAACTATGTGAGTGGTGGAGCAAGACAACTAGTGCTCCAGGCACACTGAATAACTTTTCCTTACCTATGCATATATTTCCTCCTCTGATACCTACTACCAAATTTTAATGCCAATACTATGACAAAGTTTATTTTACAGTATAACTTGGCTTTGTAGGAATGGACATTAAGCGAGGTGACCAGGCTAGAGTTAATTTTCAAAATCGCTCATTAAACTAATTGGACTTAAAAAAAAAAAAAAAAAATCAAGCTCTAAAAATTATGAGCGGATTTGGGTAGGCCAAGCGGGCCTATGACCACCCTAGCTTCTTGTGTTCTCACTTGTTTATTTCACGCTGAATTATTTTTTTTGAACGTTAGTCGGCATCCGACAACTGCAGTAGTAGAATTCAACATAGCATTTCAAACTTTTTGGCAAATTGGTATTTTTCCTGAAGACAAACCAAAAACAGGATTTTGTATTCCAAACTATCATTATCATTGGAGTGTCATGCCTTTTGGCTCGAAGATTGTTTCTTCTTTATTTCAGAAAGTCATGATCAGAATTTTTGAACCCCTCTTGCCAAATGCCTCGATCTACATTGTTGAAATCCTCCTTTTCTCTCTTGACATTGATACTCATGCTGCTCTCCTAGTCAAATTTCACTTGTTGGTCCTCCAGCATAGAATTATGCTATCAGAGAAGAAAATGATCATTGGAGAGTCATAAATTGATTTTCTTGAAATGTATATTTCAAAAGAAAATTCTCTCTTAATTGAAAATTTTTCCTCATGAAAATCTCACCTACAAACGGGTTTAATAGTTTCTTGGTATTGTGAATTACATGGCTGATTTTATTTCTAAACTTGCCATGTACAAGACACCACCAGATGGCAAATTTGACTGGTGACTATTTTCTCACTAGAATTGGTGGGGTATAGAAGGTTTATTAGGGTATTGCTTTAGCATATGGTCAGAGAAGTACACAATGGTTCAACAACTAATCAGCAATGCTTTGGATTGAATATGTGGTCTTATTTGACCACAAAATCCTTTTTTTTTTTTTTTTATAGTTGATGGGATTCAAATATTGGCGTCAGCTTTGCAGTAGTTTCTATATTTTGTAATGTATTCAACATCAATCAAGGTGGCAATAGTACGGATCTAATAATCTCCTTTTAACTAATGTCAAAGTGGATTGATTAGCAGAAAGTACGTACATTCTATCTTCAAGCTCTTTTGTTCCAAAACAATAGAATCCAAATTTAGGGTGTGCACAATGCATAGGTCTGTTTGGTCCGCATTCATGTCAAATTCAGCACCAAAGCAGTATTAGTCAGTTCCAACTTATTGGATCCAAAATAAAATTGATCATTCATGGAACAGAGCTGAATCGGTTTTGTGGGGTCTGTTCCAAGATTCAAGTGGGATCGGATCGGAATCGGTTTCAAGTCCATTCATGTATAACGCTTGCGGGTCCATCTATGTATAACGCTTGATTTATTTGAGTAAAAATTTATGAAAATAGACTTAATTTTTCATCTTCAATTTCTCAAAAAATTAAGAAACAACATAAAAAGAAATCAACATAATTTAAGTACAACTAATGATGATTTGAAGACATATATGCAGCATATATGTAAATTTTATAACATACCTAGTTCGGGTCTTGATTTTAGAAATATTAACTGAATAACTTAACAGAGGTTTGACCACTTTAAGACCTAGAATCAACTTCGAACTCCTAGTAGTCCCAAAGCAAAATGACCTACAGAAACCGATTTGATTAGGTTTTCAAGTTTTTTTCAGTTCTTTTGTGCATCACTATCCCAAAATTAGTTGGATCACTCCCTTTCAATATATTGTATAGTTCTCATGTTTTGAACAAAATTTTGTAATAATAAGTATACTTCAAATGTTAAGTGCATTCTTCCTCTTCCACAAAAAAATTCCATAAGATGATTAATTGTCCAGCTATTAATTTTGCATCTATAATCTCATCTCTAGCAAAGTAGAGTCGACTGACACAACAAGGAGAATTGTGTTATACTGTAATGTTAATGGTGAACTGCTAGATATTTTTGATAAATATATATAGGAGTAACTATACATGACCCCTTCTGGCATAACTAAAAAACACAACTCTTTTGTCATTTAAAAGTGAATACATAGTTTTTTAAAAAATATTATTTTTTCAGAAAAATTTATACAGAAAACTCACCAGAATAATGTGATTATAATTAAGAGTCATCAATGTGAGTGTTCTATTTTAAAGTGAATGACTCTTATCTAACCACATTATTGTGATGATAAATTTTATATGAATTGTTTTTTGCTGTGTAGCATTACCCTAACTTCTTGTATACTTTGGAGTTTGCAATAAAAAAATCAAAATGCCACTAATATATTAAAACTCACTTCAGCCAGCGTTGGATTCATTCATCACTCGTTGCTTATTCATCCAGCAAAGGTTCGAACAAAATGGTTGTAGCTGAGGCCGGTCTTGAGGTAAATATATCTACTTGGGCCAGATATATAGACACACACACACACATATATATATATATACATGTACGAAAATGCTCCATCTGGGTTCTCTAAAAAAATCCTACTAGTGTGTAGAGTTTTTTCTTTAGCAATGGGAAAAGAAAGAAATTGAAATTTTCCCCGGCTGCACTTTGGGTTGTGTTCGTCCAAAGACGTGGGTTTGTACAAGGTGGGTCTTCAATATTGGAATGTTAGAGAGAGATGGGATGGCCAGTGAGGGTCTTCTAGAGAGGCAAAGGAAGAGAGAGAGAGAGAGAGAGAGAGAGAGAGAGAGAGAGAGAGAGAGAGGATCAACTTAACGAGATGAGAACAAAAGCATTGCTGAAAGGTAAAGACAAAAATGTTTGTTCAGATCTTGTTCTTCCGTTGGAAACTATATATGTCTTTTGTGCACTTCACTAGAGCTAGCAAGGCTTGACATATAGCTGATTATTCAATGCATGTGTTTTGTAGGAGAATATAAATGGTTTACGAAATACTTTATGCGAATAACAATACGATGTACGGATTATCTTTATTTACTTTACGAGTCCTTCACGAAACACATGCAATACATCACGAATGAGTTCCAGATCTTCTTTGTGCCTTCCTCATCGTACAATAGAGGATTACTAGAGTCCAATACGAAGAACACACGTTCCAAATCCTAAGGCACTGAGATTGTAATCCTAGAGAAAACTAGAGAGAGAAAGTAATTTAGAGAGAGAGGCAAATAATACGTAAGTCTTCTCCTGATATATTGTATGTATAATATATATACATTATAATAAAGATAAGACCCACTTATCTTTATCTTCTAGGAGTTTAAATCTGATAAGGATAACTCATTATCTTCTTATTAATAAAATGTGAAATATATACTAAATATATATCCATGTGCCCATATGGACATACCGTGAGTCCCATGCAGCATCTCCCACTTGGACACAAGGGGTATCAATAATCTCATCTCATAAATCTCTCATCTTGTTCAACTCCTCATACCAAAAATAGAATGTTCGACAGACGAGAAATGTACTAGTGAGGAATATTATATTAAATTACCATCTAACTAATATAACACTACAACTCAATCATCTCATGTATACTCCAAATCATCAAACCACACCAGATTTTACACCTCTAACCCTTCCTCTAACTAATACAGAGTCATGCAAGACCTCTCAATGCATTTGTGCTCATGATCATGTCAAAACTAATATTAACATGATCACTTGGGCTATGAGCAACAAATCATGAGTGTGATATCAAATAATCTTTTCTTAACCACTTATGTCAATCCATCTAAACTCAACTGCTTTCCTAGACATGCTCTACTGGATCGTATTCCTCATAACCCTTGGATAACATGCTAAAGTAGTACCATCAAGCTTCAAATTCACGACATAGTGCTAAGCCTCAAAAGGTATAGACTTGGACTTAAAGTCTATTGGGCTCACACAGTGACAAAGCAGGGATCTATTTTTTCACTCCCACAATGGTCGTTTTATAGCACATACAGTATGATATGTGTGCTATGATGGAGCTCCCACTCAGGGTCTATCACATTCTAACACCATACGAATCTTAGTCTAGTAGCTCTTACCAGCACCTAACTTGAGCTTCTCGAGAATCTCTCATTTGGCTTTTAACAGGCTTCATGGAGGTGTGGATAACTCCATGTTCGACTCATATAGTCTTATCTTAGCTCTTACTAAGGCAATATTTTAAATAAACATCAACCCTCTCGCTTTCTAAGCGCCAAGGAGATCACATTATCATGGTACCTATATGATCATTTAGTGTCTCATCCTGCTCATTATCTCAGCGCTAGGGCGATCGCCCGTGTCAGAGGGCAGATCATAAAGTCTAGTGACATCTACTCATGCTACAAGATATGTGCACTAACTAAATCAAGTATCAATCATGCCCTTTAAATGAAAACTCATCTCATAATGCATAAGATATTATCCAAAGCGTCCAACAAAATAAGCATATAAAACCTTACGTAATCCCAAACCCCTAACATGCCTATGAAAAACATCTGTAGCAATGGGTTTGGTTAATGGGTCAGCAATCATATTGTTGGTTGAGACATGCATTAGGACCACTTACCCTTGCGCAATGATGTCTCGAATGAAATGATATTGAGTATCAATGTGCTTAGTCCTACCATGGTACTTGGGATCCCTTGTATAAGCTATAGCAGTTGTGCTATCACAATGAATCATAACAGCCTCATCAAGATGTCCTGTGATGCTGAAACTCTGCAAGAATCTCCTCAACCATATAGCCTCCTGAACAGCAGCGGTACATGCAATATACTCTGACTCCATGGTGGATAGGGAGACACACTGCTGTTTCTTGTTATACTAAGAAATAGCTCCACCTCCGAGTATAAAGGCGTAACTCGTGACGGATTTACTCTCATCTCTATCAACAGATCCATCTGCATCCCTGTAGTCAGCCAATCTGAGACTACCACCTTGGTAGCATAAAACGAGGTATGTAATTCCTCGCAAATACCAAAATATCCTCTTAACTACAACCCAATGTGTAGCTCCTGGATTACTTTGATATCGGCTGACCATACTAATTGCAAAATATATGTCAAGTCGAGTACACATTATAGCATACATCAAATTGTCGACTACACTGGCATATGGAACATTTGCCATTTGCTTCTTCTCTTCCTCTGTCTTTGGACACTGCTCAAAACTAAGAATTTTACCCTTGTCCATTAGAGTGTCTATGGGTCTCGAATAGTGCATATGAAACTATTCTAAAATCTTCTTTATGTAAGTCTCTTGAGACAAACTAAGAAATCTCTTAGATCGATCTCTTGAGATCTTAACTTCAAGCACATAATCTGCCTGACCCGCATCCTTCATCTCAAATGTGGAGGACAGCCACTCTTGAGTGGTAACAATCATTTCCATGTCATTTTCAGCTAATAAGATATCATTCACATGAAGCGAGAGAATAAGAAACTTATGTTGAGTCAATGCCTTGATTTTTATGATAACAAAACATGGCTTAATGATCTAATAATTCTATTGAGTGTGCAGATTAATCATTAATGAGATCTTGACTTGAAGCTTATCATAATAGAGGATTTGTGATGCAAAGATTATAATGAAGAATGAAAAGTATGATGAGATGGCATATTCAACAATGGTGATCTTATAAGAAAATGAAGATAATAGATATCAATGAAGAAGAATAAAAATGCTCAAAGTCTTGATTGAAAAGATTGAAAACTTTGAAGACTTGAAGATATCTTACAAAAATGGAAGAAGAAGAGACTCACTTAAAGACATAGAAGCTTTCTTAGAAGTTTTGAAGATGTCTTGAAAGTATTGATAAGAAATTACAAGAGTTGGAAGCTTTCTTGGAAGATTGGAGATGTCTTGAAGACATGGAAGAAATCACAAGACTAGAAAAACTTTCTTGGAAGATTTTTAAAATCTATGGAGAAGTTATATTGATTGAAGAATCCTAGAAGAAATCAAGAAATAAAGATGTTCAAAGAATGATAGAAAATCAGTTGAAGAAATGAAGATCTTAAGTCTTGAAAGCTCTCTTGAAGATAATGAAGAAGACTTGGATCAATTGATGAAGTAATGATGATTGAAGAGCTCTACAAGTAATTAAAATGGAGTTAATTCATCTAGAATGGATTGAAGATGTTCTTGGAGTCATCTAACCTTGAAGAAGTATCTGCAAGCTTTAAAAAGCCTATTTGAATGATCCTTGAAAAGATTGGAGATTTTGGAGAAGATTGGATAAAAGCTACAAAATCAACCTTTTTGATAAAAAAAAGTAGACTCCTCAAGTTTCATGAGTTAACTCTTTCAAACAGAGCCTTGGAGATCTGCTGGAGACTCAAAAGAGTCGACCCCTCATCATTCAGGAGTCGACTCATTTTAACAGAGAGTAAAAATTCTAAAGACTGCTTAAAAGAGTCGACCCCTACTGTAAAAAGAGTCGACTCATTGGAGCAGAGAGTTGAGTTTGCAAATTCTGACCAAAAGAGTCGACTCTTTTAAGTCATGAATCGACTCCTGAAGGCAAAATCCTGAAGCAGACTGCAAAAAGAGTCGACTCATTGTAAAAAAAGTCGACCCCCGATAATAACGGTTATATTTCTAACAGACGGTATAGGGCAATCTGTAACAAAAACTTCTCTCAAACTTCTTCAACGGCTAGAATCGATCCATAGCTTTAAATACAAGATACTTACTGCTTCTATAATTATGATTAGAGTGATTATACCATTGCTATCAAGAGCTTGAAGTTGAAAATCTCCTGTGTCATAACTGCCACATATTTTTGTTGAGTGTTTAAGGTTATTCATTGAGCTGTATTTGTTCATATACTCATTAGGAGAGTTACCTATTGTATAACCTTTATTCATTTCACTTGGGTGGGTTTGTAAACCTGTAAGTTTGAGTGTTCTTGGGTAAAAACACTTGTAAGTTTGAGTGAAAGTTGGACAAAATCACTTGTAAGTTTGAGAGAAGCTTGGACAAAATCTCTTGGGTTTTAAAAGTTTGGGAAGAAGCTTTTGTAAGAGTGAGCTAGGCACTTGTGGCAAAACCAACAACTGTGTAAAAAGTGTTACATAGTGAAATCCCTTCGAAAGGATCGTAAAAGAAAAGACGTAGGCAAGGTTGGCCGAACCTCTATAAATCTAGTGCTCTTTTTTTCTTGCTCTGTTTTGCTTATTTGCTCACTATACATGCTTGCATAAGTATATACATTGATATATACTTTACCTGCTTGATATATATACTTTGATTAATTATTGTTGAAATACATAAACTTTTTTTAGTTGCAATACTTGATATAAATTCTATAAAACCCAATTCACCCCCCGCCCCTCTTGGGTTGCCTTTTTGGGCCAACAGTTGGTATCAAAGCTAGTACTCTAGTTTAAAAGCTTAACATCCTTAGAGTTGATCCATGGCAACTATGTTTAGAAGCTCTCTAGGTCAGGGTTAATCTACCAACGGACCTCCTATATTTAATGGTATAAACTACAACTATTGGAAGAATAGAATAAGAATTTATATTAAATTTGTTAACTATGAGTTATGGATGATTATTGTTAATGGTCCTAAAACTCCCAGCAAGTTTATTGAAAGAGAAGTTATCCCTAAACCTAAAAATGAATGGGATGAAAATGGCATGAAGCTTATGCAATCTAATGCTAAAACTATGAACATTTCATATTGTGCATTAGACCCAAATGAGTTTAATAGAATTTCTATTTGTGAATCTGCCAAAGAAATTTGGAACAGACTTGAAGTGACTCATGAAGGGACCAATCAGGTTAAGGAGTCAAAAATTAACATTCTTGTGCATAATTATGAATTATTTAGAATGAAATCTGATGAGTCCATAACCAAAATGTTCACTAGATTCACCGACATTGTTAATGGTTTAAGGTCTCTTAGAAAAGTGTATCCTAACAATGACCAGGTGAGAAAAATCTTAAGATCACTGCCAAAGACATGGGAAGCAAAGCTGACAGCCATTCAAAAAGCTAAAGACCTTAACACTCTACCTCTTGAAGAACTTCTTGGCTCTCTCATGACCTATGAGCTAACCCAAAAACAGAATGCTCAAGAAGAAGAGGATAAGAGAAAGAACTCTGTTGCATTCAAGTCCACCACATCAAAAAATGAATCTGGAAGTGAAGAAGATGAGGAAGATCTTACTCTCATCACAAGAAAGTCCAAGAGATTCATGAAAATAAGGTGGAAGGGAGGAAAGAAGATTGAAGCAAAGGGTGAATCCAACAACAATGATTCAACCATTATATGCTACGAATGCAAAAAGCCAGGACATATGAGAAATGAGTATTCCCAGCTGAAAAAGAAAGGAAAGAAAGAAAGAGGGAAGAGGGCCCTAGCTGCAACATGGAGTGACAGTGAAGATTCAAACTCAGATGAATCTGAAACCCATGAAGTAGCCAACTTATGTCTTATAGCACATGAAAAAGATATAGAGGTATGTCTCCAAGCTAACTCCAAAAAGGATTAATGGCACTTGGACAGTGGCTGTTCAAGACATATGACTGAAGATGAACTCAATTCACTTCTCTCACACCAAAGGATGGAGGATTGGTTACTTTTGGAGATAATAGCAAAGGCAAAATCATTGATATAGGTAGTATTGGTAAAAATTCTTCAACCTCTATTGAGAATGTTTTACTTGTTAAAGGTCTTAAGCACAACCTGCTGAGTATTAGTCAATTGTGTGACAAATGTTGCAAAGTAGTGTTTGAATCTTCTAAATATAATGTAGTAAACATAAATGATAACAAGATCATATTGACTGGTCATAGACAAGGCAATATTTACACTTTCAATTTAAATGAATTATTTTCTTATAAAATCAAATGTCTTACTACTGTAAACAAAGAGGATAGCTGGTTGTGGCATAGAAGGCTTGGTCATATTAGTATGAGCATTCTTTCAAAAATTTCAAAAAAAATGAGTTGGTAAATGGTCTTTCCAAACTCAATTTTAAAAAATACAAAACTTGTGATGCATGTCAAATGGGAAAGCAAACTAGAGTTTCTTTTAAATCTACAAATATGCTCTCTACTTCTAGACCACTTCAACTATTGCATATGGATTTGTTTGGACCAACTAGAACTCTAAGTTTAGCTGGTAAACAATATGCTCTTGTCATTGTTGATGATTACTCAATATTTACATGGACATTCTTTCTAGCTCACAAAGATAAAACAATTGCTTTCTTCATCAAATTTTGTAAAAAGGTTCAAAACTAAAAAGAATTTACAATCACAGCAATTAGAATTGACCATGGTGGTGAGTTTGATTACAAACCTTTTAAAACATATTGCGATGAAAATGGTTTTGAACACAATTTTTCAGCACCTAGAACTCCTCAACAAAATGGAGTTGTTGAGAGAAAAAACAGAACTTTAGAAGAAATGGGGAGAACATTGCTTTGTGAAAACAATTTGTCAAAATATTTTTGGGTGAAAACTGCTAACACAGCTTGCTATGTTTTAAACAGAGTTTTGATAAGAAAATTTTTGAATAAAATCCCATATGAGCTTTGAAAAAATAAGAAACCAAATGTTTCAAATTTTAGAGCTTTTAGATGCAAATGCTTTGTGTTGAATAACAATGAGGACAACTTTGGTAAATTCGATACAAAATCTGATGAAGCCGTCCTTTTAGGATATTCCTCACATAGCAAGGCCTATAGAGTTTACAATAAGAAAACTTTAGTTGTTGAAAAATCAATTCATATTATCTTCGATGAACTAAACTCTTTGTCTAGAGAGGCTGTGAATGATGATATAGATGACGTGGAGAAGAACTTAGATACGTTGAACATCGATCCAACTCAAAGTGAAGCTCCACCACATGAAAAAGGAAATCAAGATGACTCTTCAAGCCAACAAGATAAGAATGAAGGGTTGCCAAAGGATTGAAAATTTGTCCACAACCATCCAATAAAGCAAATACTAGGTGATCCAACACAAGGGGTAAAAACAAGATCATCTCTTAGAAATGTATGTAATCATTTTGCTTTTCTTTCACAAATAGAACCAAAATGTTTTCAAGATGCTGAAAATGATGAGTCATGGATTATGGCTATGCAAGAAGAGTTAAACCAATTTAAAAGGAATGAGGTTTGGAATCTTATTCCTAGACCTAAAGATCATTCTGTAATTAGAACCAAATGGGTGTTCAGAAACAAGATGGATGAATCTGGAACTGTTATTAGAAATAAGGCAAGACTTGTAGCTCAAGGCTATAGTCAAGAAGAAGGAATTGATTTTGATGACACCTATGCACTTGTAGCTAGATTAGAAGCTATCAGAATGTTGCTTGCATTTTCATGTTTCAAGAATTTCAAACTTTATCAAATGGATGTGAAAAGTGCATTTTTGAATGGTTTTATATCTGAAAAAGTGTATGTTGAACAACCTCCTGGTTTTGAAAATTCTTTATTTCCAGATCATGTTTTCAAACTTACTAAAGCCTTGTATGGTTTAAAGCAAGCCCTAAAGGCCTGGTATGAAAGGCTAAGTAAATTCTTGACTGAAAATGATTTTATGAGGGGAAAAGTTTATACAACTCTTTTTATAAAGGTTAAAAATCATGACATGTTACTAGTGTAAATTTATGTTGATGACATTATATTTGGCTCTACTAATAAAAAGTTTTGCAAAGAATTTGCTAAGTGTATGCAGGGTGAGTTTGTGATGAGCATGATGGGTGAGCTAAATTACTTCCTTGGACTTCAAATCAAACAATCAAGGGAAGGAATTTTCATTAGCCAAGCTAAATACATCAAAGATCTACTCAAGAAGTTTGGACTGGAAGATGCAAAACCATTAAGCACCCCTATGAATACTTCAACAAAGTTTGACAGTGATGAGAAAGGTATTTTGGTAGATACCAAGCTATATAGAAGTATGATAAGCTCATTATTTTACTTAACTACCAGTAGGCCTGATATTATGTTTAGTGTATGTTTGTCTGCTCGCTTTCAATCTTATCCTAAGGAATCACATGTTGTTGCTGTTAAACGAATATTTAGATACCTGAAGCACACGCCTAATTTTGGATTGTGATATCCTAGAGACACATCTTTGAATTTAACTGGTTATTTAGATGTTGATTATGCTGGTAGTAAGGTTGATAGAAAGAGCACTAGTGGCTCTTGTCAATTTTTTGGAAATATGCTTATTTCATGGTTTAGTAAAAAACAAAACTCAATTGCTCTTTCCACAGCTGAGGCTGAGTATATTACAGCCGGAAGTTGTTGTGCACAAGTGCTTTGGATAAAACATCAGCTGGAAGATTTTGGTTTAACATTTAAACATATTCCAATCAAATGTGATAACACAAGTGTCATCAATCTAACCAAAAATCCTATTCAACACTCTCGCACAAAGCACATCGAGATTAGACATCATTTTATACATGATCATGTGCAAAAAGGTGATATCTTGCTTGATTTTATGAGTACTGAACATCAATTTGCAAATATCTTCACAAAACCTTTAAATGACGAAAGATTTTGTATGATTAGGAGAGAATTGGGAATGAACAATCCTTTATCTTGAATGCTTAGATGTCTATATATATTTTATGAATGCATATGTACCTTTGAAATTGATTACAAACTTGTTTGATGCTTTTCATAACTTTTAAAAACACATCTTTGCATTTCTGGAGAAAAAGAGTTGACTCATGCCTCAAAAGAGTCAACCCCTGGACTCTGGAATTAGCCCCAGATGTCCTCTGTTAAAAAGAGTCGACTCCTCTTGCCAAAAGAGTCGACTCATTTGAATAGAGAGCTCAGAAAGCTTTCTTCGCTCAAAAGAGTCGACCCTTTTAAGCCATGAGTCGACTCATTTAAGCCAAAATTGTTTTAAAACTGTAAAACCCCTGTTTTATTTGAATCATTTCAAAACTTTTGTTTTCTCTCTTCTCTCTTGTGATGAACCGTCACCTCCACTTCCAACCACCGAAAAGCTCTCTCTCAATCCCTACCTAACCCATATTTGATCATCCTAGAGATTTCCTAACTTCCTTCAACTACCATTTTCAACCTTCTATGGCTCCAAAATCTGCTCCATCAAAGAAGGGTAAGAAAACCCTAAAAGAGCCGACTCCCAAATCCAAAGGAGGAACGAAGAGAATGACAAAAGGGGAGTCTTCCAGGCTTTCAAAAAGGAGAAAAGAGAGGCAAATTAAGGAGGAGGAAGATGAATTTCTCGACAACACCATCTACTTTGAGAAGAAATCCAATCGAGATAAGTATGAAAAAATCTTCTCTTCTAAAGTTATTTTAAATGGAAGATGGATGGATTATGTATTCTTTGCCAAAGAAAAGTTTGCATTTGAACCTAAATTTGAAGCCCTTGGTTGGAAATCCATCACCTTGTTAAAGGATAATGTATACCCTGAAATTGTGGGACAATTCTATGCCCATGTAGAGAAGGAAGATGGGGATGTTAATGTGATTAGTTATGCGAAGGGTGAAACCATTACACTCACTAAATGAGTGATTTGTCAGATTTTAAGAATTGGAAGTGGTGGGCAAATGGATAAGAAAGATGTTAGTAGAAAAATTGCTTTGTCTGCCTTATTGGGAAGGGAGATTACTGATGATTCTTTCCAACCCATGGCCAATGAATTACCTTTGGAACTGAGATTGGTGCATCATTTTATCTGTCACATTCTCATTCCTAAAGGTGGCAAGTTTGACTACATCACTGAAAGGGAATTGTTTTTCCTTTGTGTAAGCACCCCATTTTTGACCGCTCGGCAGTCTACACTCTGTCCAGACTTGTTTTCAAGTCATTGTGGGCGTATTCCAATCAAAACCGATTTTCTAAGTCTAAATCCCGTTTGTCCATCGTCTCGCGGGCCCACCAGGCCCAAATAGAGGCAAAATGTCCAAAATGCCCTTAGGGGCATTGTTTTTTCCTTTCCGATTCCAATCCCTCTCTCTCGAGAGTTTATTCCTCGAGACGGTTCCAAATCAGGCACGTCTTTTTAAAGACGATAAGACCCCTTTTCAATCCCTCTATCAAGACAATTTATTCCTCGAGACGGTTCCAAATCAGGCACGTCTTTTTGAAGACAATAAGACCCCTTTCCAATCCCTCTCTTGAGACAGTTTATTCCTCGAGACGGTTCCAATTCAGGCATGTCTTTTCGGAGACGGTAAGTCCCCTTTCCAACCCCTCTCTCGAGACAGTTTATTCCTCGAGACGGTTCCAATTCAGGCATGTCTTTTCGAAGACGGTAAGTCCTATTTTCAACCCGTCTCTCTAGACAGTTTATTCCTCGAGACGATTCCAATTCAGGCACGTCTTTTTGGAGACGGTAAGTCCCCTTTCCAATCCCTCTCTCGAGACAGTTTATTCCTCGAGACGGTCCAAGTAGCAAAAATACTCGCAAACATCACAACCGTTAGAGTAGCGAAAATACTCACAAATAGGTCGATATAGGGAATTGCCAACAAACCCGTGTCACGACGACCGCTGTCAGAGTGGCGGAAACACTCAAAACCCAGGTCAACACCAGTGTCTGTTAGCCCGCTTTGGTGAAAGATGACCAAACTGCCCATTGGGCTTTTTTCGAGACTTTCCGGTCAAGTTGACCATTTTGCCCCTAAGCATCCAAACGCCCTGGGAACCACACCGGCTCTGGGTATCAAACTGGTAACTTCCCAAGAATGCTTCTTATAGTATTCTCAATCTTTCCAGATCATTCTGAGTCAGTTCTGGCCAACCCGACACAAAATGACCGTTTTGCCCCTAGAGGGCCGGTCTCCTTTTCCGACCACACCGGCTCTGGGTATCAAACCGGTAATCCTCTGATATTACTTCTCATAGTATTCTCAACATTTCCTTATCTTTCCGGATCATTCCAAGTCAGTTTTGGCAAACTCGGTGCGAAATGACCATTTTGTCCCTAGTGGGCCGATCACCTCTTCTGACCACACCGGCTCTAGGTATCAAACCAGAAACCTTTGGGAACATTCTAAATAATATTTCTAAATCCCAAGCCTTCTTCTGGGACAGTCCGAGTCTGTCCCAGTAGTTTTCCGGTCCGATTGATCGTTTTGACCCTAAAGGCCCGATCAACCTTTCCGACCCATCTTATCTTCATTTTTTAAGTCAAATACCTCCAGGACACTATTTTAAGTATTCCTGCTCTTTTCCAACCTTCCGGGCCATTCCCGGTCTCTTAAAATCATTCTTGGACTTTTCGGAGTCACTCCTAGTGAAGCTAGGCTAAAAATTACATAATAGTCACTAGTACAGGCGCCCAAATCTAGTCAAAGATACGTTGTTTGCCGACTTATAAAGTTTCCTAACTGGCTGACACCACTAGTAGTGGCGCCAAGCCAAGAATTGGCCTAGCGCCACTCCTAGTGGTGCCAAGAGCAATTTTACCCTGGCGCCACTACAACAAGCGCCAGATTTGTCCAACCTCTATAAATACAGAGCCTCCTCCAACGTGAAAAAGGTCCGTCAACTCAGTCTAAAAATCATATAATTCGATATACAGAGCTCGAACACTCCCTAAACCCTAGCCTCCTTAGGTTTTCCAAACCCTAGCCACCATACACTAAACCCTAGCCTCCTATACACTCATACACACTCCCATACACTCATACACTAACCTTCAACCATCCTTCGAAGACTTGAAGAGTTGCAATCTGAAGTTTGAAGCTTGAAGAAAACTCTTGAAGATTGAAGACGAAAATCAAGACGAAGACCGAAGACCGAAGAAAGTAAGGCGCGCAAAATAAACAAGATACAAGGTAGGTTCTCCATTTAAATTTCCGCACTTCCCCCTCTCTCTTCTCTCTCCTAACCCACTTGGGTTTTCTCTATTTTAATTCCCCATCTCTTTTCCCCCCTTTCTTTGCATGCTTGAAACAAGGGGACTCCCAGTCCATGTGTAGGATTGGGCTATTGGAGAGTCACCGTGTCGAGGGCTTTCTTCTAGTCTAACCAGAGACCATGTGGGTCTGGCCCCCTTGATTATGTGGTAAAGCTTTAACCTTGTATGTTCACAATCCCAAAATTGCATTGTGCATATTATCGTCTTGCATCTTCCAAAAGTCGTTTTCAAAGTTGTTTTCAAAATGGTTTTCAAACTTGTTTTCAAAATTGCATCAAAATCTCATTTTTCAAAACATGTTTTCAAAATCACAATCCTAGGGTGATTCTAGCTTTTCCATGGCTAGGGTTACTTTAGGAAAGTGTTATATTTAAAGTGACCTTCATGGTCCATATTTTCAAACTCTTGTTGTTTTCAAAACCGCTTTCCTAAAGTGGTTCTAGCCCTCTTATGGTTAGAATTGCTTTAGGAAAGTGAGATGTTTTTATACCTTCTAAAAACTCTCTTTTCAAATCTCTCCTCCTAAAAATCTCTTTTCAACATACTTCCTAAAGCTCTCCTTTTCAAAGTTGTTTTAAAAAACTCCCTTCAATAATCTATTTTCTAAAGCTCCCTTTTTCAACTCTTTTTCAAAATCTTCTCCCCAAAGTCCACTTTCTAAAAACATTTCCTAAAAATCTTTCTAAAAAACTCTCTCCAACAATCTTCTATCAAAAATCATTCTAAACTCTCTTCCCAAAATCTTCCTTCTAGAAACTCTCCTCTAGGATTTTCCTTCTAAAATCTTCGTTTCCAAAAGCAAACTTTCCAAAAACTTCTTCTCTTTAAAATCTCTTTCTAAAAACTCTCTCTTCAAATTTACTTTCCAAAAATTTCTCTCTAAGATTCCCTTCCAAAACCTTCGTTTCCAAAAACGCACTTTCTAAAAACTCTTTCCTTAGAGCCCAAGTCAAGCCCTAGAACCCACAATTAGGAGACCTTAATTTTCTTCCCAAAAACATGGTTTTCAAACTTCGCCTCAAACCTAGGTTTTCAAAATCTCTCGTTTTCTACATCCTAACTATACATGTTTCCAAAACCTATTTTCTATGTTGAAACTATAATTTTTCAAATCTAAGGTTTCTAAAATCTCCCTTTCCAAATCCTTGCCAAATCCTATCTTCCCTTTAGGAAATCAAATTAAATCTCCCCGTTTAGGAAATTAGATCCCGTCCTCCGTTTTTGAAAACAAAATCAAACATTTGTTTTTAAAAACCAAATCCAATCCCTTCCTAATCCAAACCTTTCTTAATTCAATTCCTTCCTAATTTCCTACCTTCTTAAACCATAAGTTTCTTAAACCTAAACTTTAAATCTTTCCTTAAATTTCAAAATCTAAATCTTTCCTAAATCGAATCCTTCTTAATCTTCTCATTTCCTAAATCTTAAATTTCCAAAACTTGAATATAAAAATCTTTCCTAAATTTTAAAACTCAACTTTCAAATCTTTCCTAATTCTACCCCTTTCCAAATCTTAACTTTCCAAATCCGAGTTTTCATATCTTTCCTAAACTCAACCTTTCTTAATCTCAAGGTTTTCTAAAACTCAAACTCTAAAACTTTCTAAACTCAAAACTTTCTTAATTCAAACCTTTTCTAAATCTTTCCTAATTTAAAATCCTTCTAAAACTCTAAGCTTTCCAAATCCAAAACTTTCTTAACTTGAAACTTTTCAAATTCTAAACCTTTCTTAATCTAAACTTTTCCTAATTCAAAATATTTCTAAATTCAACACTTTTCTATTTCGAAACCTTTCTTAAAACGAAACTTTCCTAAAGTTAAAACTTTCCTAAGTCGAAAACTTTCCTAATTCCAAAACTTTCTTAATTCGGACTTTCCTAATTCAAAACTTTTCTAATTCCAAAACTTTCCTAAAATGACACTTTCCTAATTCGAAACTTTCTTAAATTGGACCTTTCCTAATTCAAACCTTTTCTAAACCCAATCTTTCTTAAACTCTTGAGTCTTTCCTAAGTCTCATCTTTTTTAAGTCTAGGTTTTCTAAACCTCAATCTTTCCAAAACAATTCCAATTTCCTATATTCTATTCTAAGTTCAAATCAAATCCTCTTTCCAATTCAATCTCTCTCTTCCAAATCAATCTCTTTTCAATCGGACTCTTGTCCGAACTACGACTGACCTGATTCTTCCAAAAGGATACGTAGGTAACCCTCATGGGTGCGGTCGTAACATTTTTTTAAATTTCTATTTCCACATTTTTCAAATCTCAAATTCTACAATCTTTTCAAATTTTCAATTTCAAATTTCTATTTTCAATTTCTAAAACCTTCTTTCCAAATTCAAACTTCTATCTCTTCCTTTTCAAATCAAATCAATTTCTTTCCAAATCTATTTTTCAATTCTCTTTTCTTACACTTGCATATCATCCATCATGTTAGTTTCTTTTCAAAAATTCCTTTTTAAAAGTGGATAGGATTGAACAATAGTTAATTAAAGACTCTCATAGGTGAATCTAGGGTAGATTGACATGTAGGTACCGAAAGGGAAGGGTAGGGTGATGGCTTAGTGAGTCTTCCCTACACATAACCAACCTCCGAACCTAGAATCACTATTTTCATAGATCAAAACGGAGTTACTTTTCAAAAAAGGACTAAATGTTTTCCAAAGGTTGCCAAACAGCCTGTTTTTCTTAAAAACCATCTCTTGAGGTGGTATTTTCCAAAACCTTTTTCAAAAACCCTAAGTGTAGTCTTTGGATTATTCTTAGTTTTTAGGTGACCTAACTCACCTTAATCAAATTAGGTGGCGACTCCAAATTTTTCAAAAGCCCTTTATTCAAATCAACTTTTCAATTCAAACCTAGTCGCACTCATTCTTCTAGGAAGGTGAGTTCTAACGAGAGAGTATAGCATTTTTCCCGCTTGTGTGAGTATTCCTCGAGTGCGAAAAATCTGGGCGCGACACTTTGGGCTTATTTGACAGACACCAAGATTAATTTGCCTGAATTCATTCTAGAGCACATTGTCAAGGCTTCAAGAATCAAAGTTAGCCTACCCTATGGGATTCTCTTGACCAAAGTTTTCAAGCACTTCAACATAGACTTAAGGGGTGAGAAGAAGAGAACTCCTGATCCAAATTTTGATGAGTATAATCAGAAAACTTTGTCAAGAATGGGCTATCACTTCAACCCACAGAGCAAGTCCTGGACCCCTAGAAAGGAGAAACACATTGATAGTGGGACTCCTAAAATTGTATCCATTGAAAGAGGTGAACCGTCCAGTGCTATACCATAGAGTGGTAAACCCTCTAGACTTGCCCCTTCTAGTGCTCCAAGGGAACTCTTCCCCATGAGCATTATTCCAAGTGGTCAATTTGTGGATATGTCTATTTTGATGAGTATGGTAAGAGATTTGAAAAGGCATTAAGAAGAGATGTTCACCAAGTTAGACAAAAAAATTGATAATGGGGCTACCAGGTTATTCTTTATTAAGAAGAAGGTGAGAGAATTGAGCAAGGCCTTTGTGTCTGAAGGAAACAAAATAAGGGAGAAAGTTGCCAATGACATTGCTCTTTCCACCGAGCATATTGGTAAATATATGAAGAAGCTGATTGGAAACCAATACTAGCCTCTCTTCCCTTCAGCAGCAGAATTTGCAGCAGAGGATTCTAGCACAGAAGAGTTGGAAGGATCTAGTGAAAGGGAGCATACCTCTTCTCAGCCATCACCTGCAGACCTCTCTGATCCCTCTGACCAAACTCCTTCTAAGCCCTTTGTTGCATCTCACAAATATGGCCTAAGATAAAGACCTTCAAGCAACAAATTTTCAAACACTACTGATGATCCAGTTGATCTCTCTCAAACCCCTTCTCCCAAAAGAAAATGAAAACCTCTGCCTCTGAACTTTCTATTTTCTGTTTTTGAACAAGTCATTTTCTAAAGCAATATGTAATATTTTGTGGATGGTTCTCTTTGTTAAACTCACTCAATATTTCTTCATGAATGAATGATGTGTTTTGGACCTCATTGTCTTAATATTGTTCTTTTATTTGTAAATGTTGAATGAGTGATTGCTTTAACTGACTTAACATTGCTATTTTACTTGCGAATGTTGAATGAGTGATTGCTTTAACTGCCTTAATCAATGTCCTTCTCATAAACATCATTTTATTCTTTTTTTTTTTTTTTTTTGGTTAGACAACAAAAAGAGAGAGAAATTTTTTCTCAAAAAAATTCAAGAGAAAAGAACACTCCTCAACACTCACCTCTCCATGACTTACTGAGCATCATTGACATACCATATATGTTATTATGTTAGCTTTTATTATCTAGTATTAAATGAGTGCAAAGGAGATGTAATGCAATGGACCATCAACTGCAAAAGAAAGGGGGAGCCTTTGTTTGCTGTGAAAGGGGAGCATGAATATAATGCAGTGGAGCATGAGCAATGCAGCATCAAACGAAATGAATCAAGCATGAATATTCTAAATTTTCATATGCCTACATGCCCTAAACATCTGAAAATACTCTAAAGCACAAAGTACAAAAGTAAGGGGGAGCAAATGTTCGGTATGAAAATCTCACTTTCTCTACATTTTTTTTTTTTTTTTTTGCAGATTATTGATCTTCTTAAAAGTTTGAGCATATTGTCTATACTCATAAAGGTTTCTTTGTATGAAATATTAAAGAAAACTCCTTCATTAAGGGGGAGAGATATTTTTTTTCTTTAAGACTATGAATCTGCGGTTTCCATTCTATATTTGCATTCCATTTTTGTTGTCCCTTTTTGAATGATTAACAAAAAGGGGGAGAAATACTTTATATGAAAAATATATGAAAGCATCATGTTCTCATACATATTAATCCTTATTCTTTATATTGAGCTTAATTGCATATATGTTTAATGTTTTGTCACCATTAAAAAGGGGAAGATTGTTGAGTCATTGCCTTGATTTTGATGATAACAAAACATGGTTTAATGATCTAATAATTCTATTGAGTGTGCAGATTAATCATTAATTAGATCTTGACTTGAAGCTTATCATAATGGAAGATTTGTGATGCAAAGATTATAATGAAGAATGAAAAGCATGATGAGATGGCATATTCAACAATGGTGATCTTATAAGAGAATGAAGATAATGGATATCAAGGAAGAAGAATAAAAATGCTCAAAGTCCTGATTGAAAAGATTAGAAACTTTGAAGACTTGAAGATATCTTGCAAGAATGGAAGAAAAAGATACTCACTTAAAGACATGGAAGCTTTCTTAGAAGTTTTGAAGATGTCTTGAAAGTATTGATAAGAAATCACAAGAGTTGGAAGCTTTCTTGGAAGATTGGAGATGTCTTGAAGACATGGAAGAAATCACAAGACTAGAAAAACTTTCTTGGAAGATTTGTTGAAATCTATGGAGAAGTTATATTGATTGAAGAATCCTAGAAGAAATCAAGAAATGAAAATGTTCAAAGAATGATAGAAAATCAGTTGAAGAAATGAAGATCTTAAGTCTTGGAAGCTCTCTTGAAGATAATGAAGAAGACTTGGATCAATGGATGAAGTAATGATGATTGAAGAGCTCTACAAGTAATTAAAATGGAGTTAATTCATCTAGAATGGATTGAAGATGTTCTTGGAGTCATCTAACCTTGAAGAAGTATCTGTAAGCTTTAAAAAGCCTATTTGAATGATCATTAAAAAGATTGGATAAAAGCTACAAAATTAACCTTTTTGGTAAAAAGAGTTGACTCCTCAAGTTTTATGAGTCAACTCTTTCAAACAGAACCTTGGAAATCTGCTAAAGACTCAAAAGAGTCGACCTCTCATCATTCAGGAGTCGACTTATTTCAACAGAGAGCAAAAATTCTGAAGACTGCTTAAAAGAGTCGACCCCTGCTGTAAAAAGAGTCAACTCATTTGAGTAGAGAGTTTAGTCTGCAGATTCTGACCAAAAAAGTCGACCCTTTTAAGTCATGAGTTAACTCCTGAAGGCAAAATCCTGAAGCAGACTGCAAAAAGAGTCGACTCATTATAAAAAGAGTCGACCCCCGACAATAACGGCTATATTTCTAACAAATGGTATGGGGCAATCTGGAACCAAAACTTCTCTCATACTTCTCCAACGGCTAGAATCGACCCATAGCTTTAAATACAAGATACTTACAGCTTCTATAATTATGATTAGAGTGATTATACCATTGCTATCAAGAGCTTGAAGTTGAAAATCTCCTGTGCCATGACTGCCACATATTTTTGTTGAGTGTTTAAGGTTATTCATTGAGCTGTATTTGTTCATATACTCATTAAGAGAGTTACCCATTGTATAACCTTTATTCATTTCACTTGGGTGGATTTGTAAACTTGTAAGTTTGAGTGTTCTTGGGTAAAAATACTTGTAAGTTTGAGTGAAAGTTGGACAAAATCACTTGTAAGTTTTAGAAAAGCTTGGACAAAATCTCTTAGGTTTTGCAAGCTTGGGAAGAAGCTTTTATAAGAGTGATCTGGGCACTTGTGGCAAAACCAGCAGCTGTGTAAAGAGTGTTACATAGTGGAATCCCTTCGAAAGGATCGTAAAAGAAAGGACGTAGGCAAGGTTGGCCAAACCTCTATAAATCTAGTGCTCTTCTTTTCTTGCTCTGTTTTGCTTATTTGCTCACTATACATGCTTGCATAAATATATACATTGATACATACTTCACCTGCATTATATATATACTTTGATTAATTGTTGTTGAAATACATAAACTGTTTTTAGTTGCAATACTTGATATAAATTCTATAAAACCCAATTCACCCCCCCTCTTGGGTTGTCTTCTTGGGCCAACAACTTATTCTTATTGTTTTTAATATACAGGCAATAGTCCTTTTCAATCATCGTGAAACCCATAGAAATAATGGCTCGATAAAACTAAAAATACCATTGCCTAGACGATTGTTTCAGCCCATAGATGGAGCGCTTCAAGCGACAAACCTTACGCTCTTGTCCCTCTGCCTAAAAACTAATGGGTTGATCCATATAGATCTCCTCGTCTAGATCTCCATTGAGAAATGATGTCTTCACGTCTATTTGGAATAATTTCAAATCTAAATGTGCAACGATAGCTAGAATTAGGTGAATGGAGGCAAATCTCACCACAGGGGAGAACGTCTCCTCATAGTCTACACCCTCCTGTTGGGTATAATCTTTCACCACAAGACAAGCCTTATACTTGTCAATTGACCCATCAGCCTTGTGCTTCATCTTTAAGACCTATTTATTGCCAATGGCCTTACGCCAAAGCAGAAGATCAACCAACTCCCATACATTATTCTTAGTCATTGAGCTCATCTCTTCCTGCATAGCAACTAACCATTTCTCAGAAGCAGGTGAAGTTATAACTTCAGCATACGAAGCTAGCTCATCAACATCCACGGATATGCTTACAAAAGACTCTCTTTCAATATCGAAGCAGCGACGAGGAACTATTTGCCAAGTGCTTATATGTAACTATGAATCATGAGAGTCATGTAAGGAATTGCTCCCACTGTCTCCAACAATTACAGGATGAGGTTGGCATTCCTCATCATACCAATGAGATAAAAGTGCGTCTTCGTGGGGTTCCTCTAACTCATAGAGTTCAAGATCCCTCTTAACTTCACCAATGCTTGGGAAATCCTCCTCTAGGAAATCAACATCGCATGACTTAATCTCAATTATTCCCCCATCTAGGTGTTCACCGTACATAACATAGCACTTAGAATGTTCTGAATATCTAATAAAAACACATTTATTAGCTCTAGGGCCTAATTTCCCATACTTATGGGAGGAATTGTGAACATAACCAGCAGATCCCCATAGGCGCAAGCCATTCAAGTTAGGTCTCTCGCCTTTTTCATAACTCATATGGAGTGGTAGAAACTGACTTTGAAGGCACTCTGTTAAGGATGTAGGCGACAGTCAAAGGAGCATCTCTCCAGAAACTTATTGGGAGTTTTGTTTGCTCCATCATTGACCTAACCATATCTAGAAGAGTACAATTCCTTCATTTTTCAACCCCATTTTATTGTAGAGTACCAGGAATCGTTAACTGTCTGTGTATTCCCTTTTCTCTACATATATCTTTGAACTAATCAGACAAATATTCTAGACCTCTATCAGTTCAAAGAACTTTTAAAGTCTTCTCTTTCTGATTCTCAACCTCTACTACAAAGCGTTTGAAATAATCCAAAGCCTCGTAGCAGTAAGACAACAGAAATATTGAACCAAATCGAGAGAAGTTATCTATAAATGTAATAAAGTTGAATGAGTCATGTCGTGCCTTGACATTCATTGGTCCGTATATGTCAGAATGGGCTAGCTCTAACGGATGAGAAGCCCTAATTGCCTTACTAAAAGGCTTTTTGCATAATTTTTCTGCTAAACAAGGCTCACAAATAGGGAGGCTTACTTTGGCAAGAGAGCCCAAAAGCCCTTCTCTAGCTAGTCTAGCCATTCTTTCTTGTCCTATATGACCAAGTCTAGCATGTCATTTAATTGAATCAGACATCACATCAGAAAAAGAAGAAGATGCAACACAAATAACAAAATTATTTAAATCCAAATCTAACATAAAGAAATCATCCTTTAATGTACCATGACCATAAAGCTCACTACCGATATAAATAAACAAACTACTGTTCTCGAATTGGAAAGAAAATCCTAACTACAATAATGAGATAACTTAAAGTAGATTATATCGGACAGTAGGTACATAAAGCATACTACAAAGGAGCCAATTGTGCCTAGTGTGCGTCTTGAGCTGATAAGTTCTAACTCTTAGGACATCTTCCTGCGCTCTATTTCCCACAATCACCTGGTGTCTACCCACTGGAACCCGACGGTAATATACATATCCAGATCTATCTTTCGCTACATGTTTGGTTGCTCTTGTGTCTACAATCCAACCAGGGAGATAATGAGTCACAAAGACATTCAAGCAAACAAAAATTTTAAGAGAGCTAGAATCAGGGTTTACCGTCTTCAGCTCAGTACAATTCTGAGCGAAGTGACCTTTTTGTCCATAGTTATAGCACTTCAGCTTGGGCTTATCTTTCTTTCCACCACGCCTACCTCTACAATATTTGGATACTTTGCCATTTTTTGGCGCTAGATTCTTTGGGTTTCCTTATCTAGTTTAACCTCGTTGTCCATTACGTTGGGGTTTGTAACCCCTACGATGTTTAGCTTAAGCGACAAGTGCAGTGCTGCGGATTGCATCAACGCTCTCTACTTCAAGCTCCAAATGGCGAGATATGTCATCAAAGTTCTTGACCCCCCCATTGTGCATGAGCACAAGTTTCGCCTGTCCCCACATAAGTTCAGGTAAGGACCAGATGACAGCTAGAATCTGTTGCTCGTTTGTGAGATCATTGATAGCTACTTTCATTTTTCTGATCATAGCAGACGTCACCCTAAGGTGCTCAGTCATAGCATGCTTTGGGTCCATTACATACTGATTGAACCTTAGAGTCAAGACATGTAGCCAAGTGGAAGTGGTGCCACCATACTTAAAACGCAACTGTTCCCATATTTTTTTGACAATGAAAAATTTTTCAAATTTTTTCACGAGGTCATCATGCATGCAACTAGCGCGCAGTTCTGTCCCTCTTAAACCAAGTGTCATAAGTCTGTTCATCACAGCGATGCTGGGCCATGCTACCTGACTCAGGCGGAGTCATACTGTTGGTCAAATGGTTGAGCAACTCTTACTCATTGAGGAGGTAATGAACCTTCCTCTGCCAGATATCATAGTTCTTTCCATCAAGTTTCTCTCCCTTATTAAGATTTGCAATTATGTTCTTTGAGACCATTGCACTACATACATTGCGTAGGAAATTAATTAGGCACATATCTTTAATATTTTATCCTAAATCCAATTAGACCACAAAATTCTTTCTTACATCAAAAGATCAAAAATTTTACATTTTTAGGTGCTAGTAATCATCTCATATGATGTAAGTTAGAATTAAATGTCCAATTAATTTAGAATAAAATATGGAGAACTATTCCTTCTTTCCATAATGTCAATTTATAAGCATACAATAAAAAAATTGAGCCCAAGTTAGGACTCCATTGGTAATTTTGTGCATCATGCCAAAATAATTCAATAATTACAAATTTGGTGTGAAACACATCCCCTTACAAGGCTTCTTATAAATAATGAAAAATTACATTCCGTCTTTTACAAATGAGAAAAACCTACTACATCAAATCTAATAAACAATTGAGCAAATAGGGATGCCACACCTCCTTTGTATCCAACGAATTATTTTGTAACAATAATAAATAAATAACATAAATTCATCACATGAGCACCTCAAAATGCCAATGTCACCTTCATTCTATTTCATACATGAGATACATTGGTCACTTGAATGGAGGGCAACCACACTCACCACCTATGTAAATGGATATATGGTCCAAAAATAATACTAAGGTGTCAAAACATAGTATACTCATGTGTTAAAAAAAAATATTATTTATTTATCTAGAAAATAATAAAATATTTTTAAAAGATATTTACGTTAAACAAAATGCACAGTTGTGACGTACATGTTAAAACGAGTCCATAATAAGAAAACAGAGTTCAATAAGCCCCACACAGACAACACGCACAATCAATGCGCATGAATTTTGTAATGGTAGCTTCTAACATTGAAGTGCCATGTGTTATGTGCTTATTGGCTCTAGCTACAAAGATGCCTCACTTATGCTGCGAACTTCACATGGACGTAAGTAATAGGGCAAATATTCACTTACGATGATGCAAGCAATGACATCAACAAAGGGGCAGATTGTCAGTCAGGCGCAACGGGTTGTGCCATTTAGTATGGTGGCTCGCGACTAAATGGCTTGACAGCCAAGCAACTCATGTTGCTACCAAGAAAAACACAAACTAGGTGCAATCAGTGGACAAACCCAAATTCTGACGGATTCGGCAATCTGCGAGCACTACTTTGAGCTTTTGTATATTACTCATCTAAGATCAGTTTTTCATAAAAATTATATAGTCAGAAAGCTCTCGTGACATAGAACATATCTATATAAAATTTGAAGTTTGAAAAACTGATTTTCTAATCCAAAAATAAGGCCAAAATTTCAGGTTTAAAACAAGTTTTCAAAAACTTTAAATCAAGATTTCTCTCAAACCGTGTAACGAAAAAATACGAAATTTTAAGAGTGAGTTCCTAACACTACAAGGAACATTTTGATATAAATTCCGTCACTTGAAACTCAATAAACAAAAATACGCTATTAACACCCAAAGGTATACATGCATGCAAAATATAAATATTCATGGCATATTATAGGTGAAAGACAAGCATAATAATGTTCTGATACTAATGTAAAAATATATATATGGCATACAGAATACCTTATGCAAATAACAATATAATGTACAGATCGTTTTTGCTTACTTTACGAGCCCTTCATGCAGCACGTGTAATACACCATGAATGAGTCCAAAATCTCCTTTGTGTCTTCCTCGTCGTACAGTAGAGGATTACTAGAGCCCAATACGAAGAACACACGTTTCAAATCCTAAGGCACTGAGATGATAACCCTAGAGAGAACTAAAAAGAGAAAGTAATTTAAAGAAAGAGACAAATAATACGTAAGTTCTTCTACTGATATATTGTGTTTATAACATATATACCATGATAAAGATAAGACCCATTTATCTTTATCTTCTAAGAGTCCAAATCTGGTAAGTATAACTCATTATCTGCTTATCAATAGGAAGAAAAATATATACTAAATATATATTCACGTGTTTATATGGACATACTGTGGGCCTCGTGCAACATGTTTCATATCAACAATAGCTGTTGTTGTATATATTGTTGCAACTTCTACTAGGAAGAGTAAACTTCATTAATGCTCTAACGCAAACCATTTTTCCAAAAGAGAGAGAGAGAGAGACTGCCACTAGGGAGTGTCGGAGTGAGCCACGACTGACTGGAGGAGTTCGTCCAAGGTGATGAGGTCTTCTATTTTCAAATGTTAGAGAGAGAAACAGGGGAGGGATAGCCAGGGAGGGTCTTTTAGAGAGAGAAAGTTAGGGTATGGAGTGGAGAGATGGCTAGTTCTGCGATGGAGATTTCTAAGCAACTATAATGTGTGTGAGAGGAGATGAGAGGAGAGGAGAGGAGAGGAGAAAGAAGCTGGTTCAGCCATGTGTTTTGTGGGTTGAGAGAGAGAGAGAGCGCCTTGACTTGACTGAAGAGAGTAGGATATGTGTTTATTTTTAAATGACAAAAAAATTATGTGCCTTTTAATCAAGAGAGGAGAGTATGTATTTTTAAATGGCAAGGTAATTATGTACTTTTTAATCATAAAGTTTAAGTATATCTAACCTATATTAGTAAAAATTGACTGGCAGATTATGATTGGTGAAGGAAGGGGAAGAACACGTGGGTATCCACTCTCTTGTCCGTCCGGTTGTGACGTCCCGTACTGAAAAGAGGATCAAAGTTCTCGTGTCCCTCGACCTAGTCGTCGGGGGTATCATAAATATTTTATTGGGAGCAGCTGTGCCCCAATAAAATGTATTTGTATGCACAGCCTTAAACTCTACAATCTTGATGCTTTACACATGTATGGATATTTTCAAAAATTATGTGTGGATGGTAGAAGTAGAGATGTAAAAAGAAAATATTATGATGTCCCATGTCTCCATCGTTTTGACTTGAAATATTATTATTTGCTTTACTATTCAATTAAGCAAAAATATTAATAAATAATATTTAAGTAAATAAATACTTAACATAATCTTACTCATATAATAAAATATCATATGAGTTCAAGTCGGACTCATTCAAGATATAACTTATCTTTTAATTATCATTCGTTGTTTTAAGCCATTTGATTCCAACTTAATAAAATTGAATGAGATTCTATTACAAATTTAATCTAAGTGAATATTTTTGCTCACAAAAGTTGAGATTGTACCCATTTAAGTAGATTGCCTATGTATTCGAGTCGAAACAGATCCGAACTAAAATAAAGTGAACTGTAGTTCTAGAAATGATTGATATTTAATCAATGCCTTAAAATGTATTTAGACAAATTTAACTTAACTGAGCTATTTTGTTCACAAAAAGTGTTTACTATACCCATTTGACTAGGTTGCCTATATATCTAAATCAGGATAAATTCAGACTGAAATCAAGTCGACCACAGTTCTTAAAAAATAATATTTGTTTAATTTAATTGGTCTTTAATTTGAGTGAATATTTGGGTCCACAAGTTTGTGACTATACCCAATTTAATGAGTTGCCTATGTGTTCGCGTCGAACCAGTCCGAAAGTCAACATAGTTCCAAAACATAATATTTGTTTAATTTAATTTGGTCGGCGACTTTCTGTCTTGGCTAAATTTGCTCTAGCATAAATTTTTATAAGCAAATGTTAACATATACCCTAAGGCTATATGTTAAGGAGCATTTATGTACTTGGTTTTCACTTACACTCACATCTTTCTATGTAATGCTTTTATGAAAGTAACTGCTACCAAAACATACGTATTTTAATTAATTTAAATGACAAAATTAACCTTCTAAAATTATTAGACTAACACTCCTAATTCGGTAGAATATGAACCGTTAATGGACCCACCTATTTAATGCGGCTAGCACAACCAATCCGCATTTTGCATACTTTAAGCAATGGGCTCGAACGTGTAAACCGATCCAAGTGCCTTATTGCCCATTTAATTCTTCACCATGTGTAATGTCACTTTCATGGTAGTATATTATTCTCTTTTTTTTTTTTTTTACTATTTATTAATTTACAAAATATCAAATGCAAATTTTTTTTTTATGTTTTTCTTATATAATCCGAAACCCAACCCAAAATGCTTACCAGTTTATTTGTCAAATATTTGTATAATAGTCGTATTGTTATATCTTCATTTTTTTACATTTTTATTTTTTATGTAGATTTTTTTAAGAAAATTTAAATTATTCCTTTAGGTATTACATATCGATATTTACCTAGACCTATACGTGAGAGTTTTAAAATGTGTTTCAAGTTAAAGCTAGCGGTTCACTCCCCACCACCACCCATCCACTCTCCTCCACCATCGGTTCACTCCTCCCCACCACCCGTCCACTCTGCCCCCACCACCGGTTCAATCCCTACCCCCCCCCCCCCCCCCCCCTAGTTTTCTCACCTCCACCACCAGTATTCTCACCACCTCCTTCAGTTCACTCTCCTCCGCCACCAGCTCACTCCGAATAAATAATGGATTGAAATTTTAATAAAAACATATTCTAGGAGTATTATGGTCCATTTTGAGAGAGAGAGAGAGAGAGAGAGAGATTAATTTAAAAATATTTGATGCGGATGAAATATAAAAATGAAATAGTTATTATATGGTACACTAAGCTCAGGTGTTTTTTAGTGTGTTAAGCTATATGGCACAAATTAAAAAAACAGGTAATTTTGTTAAATTTGGAAGCAATGCAGAAACATTAATTATTTCTTCACTCTTTTATGACATTGCATAACTATCAAGGTATTATTCTCGGTAATTAAAACATATTTTCTAGTTTTTAATCACAATTTGCGGATGTGTAACAAAAAGTATTATCTCATCCTTTTATTAATTATGTGTCTAGAATTAATTTTTATTTTAATCTTATCAAAGGATAAAAACCCAAAAAAAAAAAAACCCATACGCTACGATTTTTTCATACGGCTGGAGGTTTTCTACCACGTACATTTACGATGGTGGGTGGTAAATTTTCATCTACATTTTTAAAAGTTTATTTTTGTCATTGTAGTAAATGAGTTATAAGCATTTATTACTTAACTTTAAATAATGGTTCAAATGTTTGGAACTTGATGTAAACGTGGCTCTTATTATATTAAAATAACATTTTTCAACTATCTTAAAATGTGTCCTTATGGTACATGTTAGCACAATCCAGGCTACCCAGCATGTTTACATTTTTTTTTTTTTTTGTTGGTATAATGTAAACCTGTAGCTCTAGTTTTGATCAAAAAGCAAAAAGAATGACTATAACGAATTTAACCGTCCCATGACGGGTCAGAACATGGTCCAATTCCTCTTCCTTTGATCTTATTACATATCCCACTTAATCTACTTGAAATACAAGCTGTTGTGGGCTGTGAGCCTTTTAGGGCCTTAGTCGATTGATGTTGGGATCTTTAAAGACCAAAATTGGGCCTTTTAGTAGGCTGAAAAAAAAAAAAAAAAGAATTATGTATCACCATCACTTCCAGCAACCTATTTATTGGGTTGGAATTTTGGATTTTTAAAGATTTGGAAATTTGGGCCTCAATAATAGTCAATATTTGGGCTTTGCATGTATTGCATAATTTAAGACTTGTTTAAGTCTTGTGTCTTAAAAAAAATAGAGATCTGGGCCAATGTTATTGGGTTTTAAAGAGACCTATTGATTGGGTACATGTATTACATTGTTTAAGACTTGGGTCTTAAAAAAAATAGAGATCTGGGCCAATGTTATTGGGTTTTCCAATGTAGTTGGGTTTTAAAGAGACCTATTGATTGGGTACATGTTTTGCATAATCTAAGACTTGGGTCTTTAAAAAAAAATAGAGATCTGGGCCAATGTTATTGGGTTTTCCAATGTAGTTGGGGTTTAAAGAGACCTGTTGATTGGGTACATGTTTTGCATAATCTAAGACTTGGGTCTTGAAAAAAAATAGAGATCTGGGCCAATGTAATTGGGTTCTAAGGAGACCTATTGATTGGGCCAAAAGAATCTGGGCCAACAAAGTTAGAGCACCGGTCAGTAGTGTGCATTTAGTGGCCTGAAAAATGAACCATTACTGGGATATGATTTCAGCCTTCAGAAGACCTGTCAATTTGGGCATTTAATGAAGACCAAGAATCGTCTTTTAGTGGGCCAAATTGTAGTTTTGACATTTTGAAATTGTGGGCTCATATAGGCTTGCATTACAGCTTCGTCAACCGAACCACACATTTTTCGTGAGTTTAATTTGAAATTCTTATCAATGATAGATGAAGCCCACCCATGTATAAAGGCGTGTCCAATGTACATATTGCTTCATATCTTCCTTTGATGCCTCTGGTGCAAGAGTACAATTATTGTACTTAATAAAACAACTGAAGAGCTTTTTAGGGCCTTAGTGGATTGATATTGGGATCTTTAAAGACCAAAATTGGGCCTTTCAGTATGCTGAAAAAAAAAAAAAAAAGAATTGTATATCACCATCATTTCCAGCAACTTATATATTGGGCTGGAATTTTGGATTTTTTAAAGACTTGGAAATTTGGGCCTCAATAATATTCAATATTTGGGCTTGTACATGTATTGCATAATTTAAGACTTGGGTACGGGTATCGCATAATTTAAAGAGACCTATTGATTGGGTACATGTATTGCATAATTTAAGACTTGGGTCTTAAAAAAAATAGAGATCTGGGCCAAAGTAATTGGGTTTTAAAGAGACCTATTGATTGGGTACATGAATTGCATAATTTAAGACTTGGGTCCTATTAATTGGCCCAAAAGAATCTGGGCCAACAAAGTTACAGCACGGGTCATTAAAAGACCAAAAACTTGTGCATTTAGTGGCCTGAAAAATGACCCATTACTGGGATATGATTTCATCCTCCAGAAGACTTGTCAATTTGGGCCTTTAAAGAAGACCAAGAATTGTTTTTTAGCCCATTTGATTTGGTTTTTTTACAGCTTTTTTAATTTTACTTTTTTGGCTTATAAGTACAAAAAAAAATTAGATTTTTTCAGCATTTTTGCTTTTAATAGGATAAGATATGCAAAAAAATAAAAAAGCTTCAAAATTTTGACTTTTTTGCTTATAAGCAAAAAAAATCAAGTCAAAAAAATAACTTATAAGCCAAACCAAACGGGTGAGTTTTACAAAATAAGAGCGGTTGAGTTTTCATAAGACATACATACAATATTTCCTAGGCGGTTCAAGAACCAAACCCCAAACTCCATTATCATGTGTTGGGATAATATGATTTGTAAATGTGATTTTTAACATGCATTGGTGAGTGTGTGCATTTTTTGGTTTCATTTCTACTGCATGTCGGGCTACCCCAGTTACATGTAGCACCATATAAAATATAGTTTTAGTAAGCCCTTAAAGTTAGAAATAGTAACAGACGATCACTATGGTTAGTCATGTGATTGACGAGGTACAAATATCTATTCTAATATAAAAGGGAGAATTCATTTGGTGTCTTCGAAGCTAATGACTTTCTTTTATTCTCAAATTGTCACAAAAAAATTATTTAATTACTATTTAAATCACTTTTATAAAAGTTAATTGAAAGGATAAGCATGCACTACAAATACCCACATTCTGATAACTCCTTCGATTGTTGAAGGTTTGTGGACTCAACTCTCTCTCATTTTTTGATTCTCAGCGCTTCTCTGTCTAAAGCTAGATTTCTCATTTCTCTGTCTTTACTTTGGTTTTTATTTTTTGAATCTATGCTGCTAAAATTATTTTATTTTCTTTCTAAAACCCATTTGGGTTTCTATGGTTTTTGATTAAATTTTTTAGATGCTTCACTCTGCTTTCGTTCTCTGTTTTGACTTTGCGTGAATCATGGAGACTTTTGTTTGTTTGTTGCAACTCTATTGTCTAAAGCATTTGAATTGTTTGAGGAGTTTATAAGATTTGTGGGTTTTGTTTTTCTTTTTCAAAATTTTCTCACTTATTTTGAGATTTTGATTTTTTGGGACACTTTGTTAGTTTTTTTCAACGAAAGTCTAAGAAAGAAAGAAAAGTTGTGGAAAGGAGGGTTGGTTAGTTTCTGGAGTAGCCACTGTTAAGATATGTTAGGATCTAACTGGGAAACTACCTATCATCGCGATGGTAAATCATAGCACTCACATTTTTCTTTTCATGTTCATTTTCGTCTTACTGCAGTTCACCTAGAGTGGGTCTATGAGAAAGTGGGTTCCACCATTAATTCGTTTCTAAAGAAGAAAAACTTTTCCAATTGGGCTGGTAATTTGAAGGTGTTTCCTTGGTCCGTTTCTTCATTGTGCAAAATCTTTCACTCAATTGTAAAAAAATGTTATGCCGTAGTTGAATCTAGAATTTAGTGAGGCAAAAAGAGTAGAAAAAAATATGAAATTTTAGTTGTTAGAGAAGTTATGAGATAAAATAACATAAATTACAAATTTGGAATTCCCCATCTTCTTTTTTCTCTCTTTTTTTGCTTTTCGTTTTCTTTTCCCTTGATAAATTCGGGTTCTAATCATAGCATTAAATATGCTAGATTAGCTTTCATGTTGTTTTTTTTTTTTTTTTTTTTAGGACTTGGGTTCTTTTGAAATACAAAGTTTTGATTTTTTGTTGTTTACAGGCTGTTGGGAACTTGAGGGATGGAAAGGGAGGGAAGGGAAGGGAAAGGGAAAGGGAGAGAGAGGGAAAGATAATTGAAAATTTTAAATCTATTTATCTCTTTCTTCTTTTCCTCTAATTTTTTTTTTTACAAAATCAAACAGGACAATAATAGCAAACAGTATTTTTTCTTTCTTTTCTTTCCCTTTCCCAAGTTCCAACAAGACTGTTAATTTGTCTAGTTAAAAAAGCCAAAATAAACTCAATATTCTCATTCCTAACATTTCAATTACCTACTTTTGATCGTCCTACATTCTGCTGAGTAAGCAAAACCATTGGGCTCATGCTTTGTCTATGGCTTTTGGCATCATAGCAGCATAAGCAACTCTATTTTCTTTCTCCTTTATTATTTTTTATACGTTGTTATTTTTTTCTTGGAGGTTCCTCTATTTATTTGTAGATTTTTTGCTTTGATTTTTTTTATTTCAGATTTTTTTTATTTAATTTTAGTTTGTGTTATGTTTTTTAAGTTTTATTTTTTAATTGCACGCGCATTGTATGTGCCTCATCCTCTAGTATATATACATATATATATATATATATATATTTCTACCACTTGGAGGAAATTAAAATCTTAAATGTTAAAAATTGAGGACACGTGAGTCATCATAGGACTTTAGAGGCCAGAAATGGTGAGGGCTTGAAGGCTGTCATGTAGCGTTGAAACTTGAAACTTGAGGGCACGAGAGCCATTATTGAGTCATAGGGGCCTGAAATTGAGGGCATGAGAGTCATCATTGAATGAACCAAGACCTTAATTTTGAACTCTGAGGCCATGAAGGGATAAAAGTTCATAAATTAAAATTTCGACAGTAAGAGAGAGACAAGTATATATACATATACATATAGAGAGAGTATATATAGATATATACTAATTAAAACTAATATTTATTTTTCGAATTTGTATATCTATATATATATATATAAGTACAGAGTCCTTTTCAAGTTCAAAAAGTATTTTGTTTTTAAATAAAACTGGCTTTGAAAATTTATAGAGTTCAAAACAAATTCAAACTCTAAATTTTTTTTTATTTTAAAACTCAAGCCAACGTATATATTTATATATATAAATACCAAAAAGAAATCTTTTTAAAGAACTTCAAGAAAGAAGAGAAAGAACTAGAGATTATACCTATGAGAATCCGAATATGAAAACTTTTTTTTCTGTCTATGTATGACTATTTTTTTTTCTAACTTCTCTCTGCTTACCTTTTTTTTTTTTTTTTTTGGTATCTTCTTACTTGTATAACCCACTGTACTTTTTGTTTTTCTTTTTATAATGCTTCAACAGCGCCCATGTTCTCTATGCTTCAAGGATTGATTTCATGGATAGTTAATTAAAATTATTATATGTTAAACTTGTATAATAATTGAAATTATGTACGAATTTATATAACCTGAAATAATAATTATTATAATTACGTGGCACAGAAAAAAAAAAGAAAAATATAAAAAAAGACCAAATTGGAATCATAAGAGCATGTCTTCCTCTAAAACTATCCATAAAAACAGAATTCAAATATAATGATTATTATAATAACTTGACACAAAAAAAAAAAAAAAAAAAAAAAAGAAGACCAAATTGGAATGAGCATGTCTTCCTCTAAGACCATCCCATGAAAACAGAATTCAAATAAGTGTACAATCTGCAATAGTATATCGTTATATCAACGCTTGAGTGGACTAAAAAACCAAAACGCAAGAATTATTCGTTTAACTTGGTTGCAAATGAGATGCCATGTGAGATAGGTTGGCAACGATAAGTGATGTAAGCCTATAGGGTTTTGCATGTGAACTCACACAAATCATAGGTAAATATGTATTATCCGGGGGGATTTTGACTGTTGGGAGATCGATTGGATGTCCAGCGGAGTAAGCCTGTGGTGTGCACAGGAATACAAATAAAAAAAAACATCAATAATAATAGAAAACGAGGCTTTTATTGACCGTAACGTACTCTTCGTTTCATAATAAGTTCATATATGCTTATAAGTCACTATCGTGGGCTCATGGCTCATCTATCACCGTATATTAAAATTGAATTGGTCATTAAACTGATGAGGCTATTAATTCACGATTTATTAGTTTAATCAGTAATTTAGTCAGTTTAATAAGTGTTATAAATTAAATGTATTTTATTTATATATATAAATATATATTATTTTAAATATAATTTATATTGTAAATTAAAACACAAAGAATTAAGTAAAGCAGTAGTAAGTGTTGCTTAATTCTATCCTTAGTTTTTAAGTTCAACTCTTGGGAGTAACAAATATATTAAATTTTTAAAAGAGAGTTAAAAAGTCAAAGTTAGTCAACGAATTTTTCAGTTGAACTAGCCGGTTGGTTCACTGATTTTTCAAAAAACTGCTGGTTTATTTAGTTCAATCCAATTCACATGCATTGTGAGACCCTAATCTCATAATTTCATAAGTAGCAAATTACGTTTATTGCATGACTTAATTGGTATGTAAAATTATGTGGATGCATATGTATGTAGCATGTGACAATTGGTGAGTTAGATGGTGAGTTGAGTGGAGAGTCATTAATGAGTGTGTGCATAAGATACCTAAGAGTGTAAGATACACTCTTGTATCTATTTTGACTTCTAGTCACAATAGAAGTCAAGAGGGAAGAGAGAGCTTTCGGTGAAGAGAAAGAGAGAAAAGATAAGAAGGGGATAAGGTTAGTGGGGAGACAAAGAAAAAGAAAAAAGAAAAAAAGGAGAGAAAGTCAAAAGTTGTTGTTGGCTACCATCATAGAGAGAGAGAGAGAGAGAGAAGAGAAGAGAATTTGAAGGGAATTTAAGGGGAAAAACTTGTGTCCAACTTATATTCAACATTTGAAGTAAGATTCATCATGTTCTTACTTAATCTATTTTATTTTTATGATTTAGTACATGCTAATATGTTTGATGTCATGAGAGGAGGTGGAGGAAGATGATGGAAGAAAGGGGTGTTTGGGGGTTTCCATGGTGGAAGCCTAAAGTCTTCATATTTGTGACGAATTGATTTAGCTAAGAATATTACAGTTGAATCTTTGAACGCTCGAATTTGGAGTTATAATAGTAATTTGAGTTTTGATCTTGCTAAAAAATATTATAGTTTTGAATTATGATGAATTTTAAAAGTTAAACTATTACTGCTAAAATTTGTTACTCTAATTTGCGATCCTTATCTTAACAGCAACATCAGACCAAGTTAGAGTAGTCAAAACGTTGTGAAAATTTTAATATATCTATTATAAATGTAGATGAGAATATATATCAAATTTCAAGTTATTTTGATGTCGTTTGCTTATGTTAAGAATCGCTAAAAATGGACCATTACATCTGAATTTTCACTTCTACAGTACTATCCTATTTTATAAAATACCAAATAAATACTTAGACTTATTCAAAAAATACAAAATTTAGTCTAGATATTCTCTGAGTGTCTATTTAGTATTCCCCAAGTTTTAAAATTTTTGGTATAAGTTCACGAAGTTGTATCCATGTTATGCGGTCTGTGGTAGTTTTGGCAAATTAGAGGGCTCGGTAGATTTTGGCACTTTTAAAACTATTTTCAAATGATTCAAGGTGTATATTTAGTGTTGGAGTTTTATTTATGAATTATTTTTTTATGTTCAATATTTATTAATGAATTATACAATATAATTTCGAAACTAACATTGTTTTGGTAATAGAAGCTAAACGAGGTCAAGAACCTTTAACATCAACCAAGGAGTAACTTCATTGAGTATGTGTGTGGTGACAGGTGAGAATATAAGATAGTCTTATTCATATTAAATAGATTGTTTGTTTTCTATATGTATGGTGATTGTGAATTCATATGAGGTGTTAATGTTCTTCGTATATGAGGTGAAATTGATGTTTATGCATATGAGAAGTTATGTAGAGACATTGGTGATTATAAATATATAAGGTAACATTAATCACGGTGAGTTAACCAAAGGCTTAGTTATAGTGGACTAAATCAGAGTGTCACGGTCGACATTCCTTAATAAGGAGCCATCAATATATTGCGTCAACGCTATCTAAATCGCTCACACATTCAGGTTTTTCATGCATTGCATCGCAAGATATCATTTATTGAAATATTATCTATTGATAGCTGATTTTGTAATTATGTATATAACGTTCTTTATGAGTTTAATTATCTATCGTAAGCACGTTGACAATTAACTTATACTCACACAGACTGTTTTGGTAGGTAGTATGGAGATAACAGTTTGGTTAACTATAGTCTTGGTCTTAGCTGCGGTGACATTCATGTTGGTGTCAGGATGTTGTATCTCGAGACTTGAAAAAACTCTTATTACTTTACTTTCAGTTTATTGTCATATTTGTATAAGACGTTGAGATTTGAGTTATATTTGTATTTTGCTTTATGTTAACTTGAGTTTCATGAGAGTTTGCTATGTACTTATATTTAAAAGATATGTATAAACTTATGAGATGGTTTACTCTGATATAATTTATATTTATTTATGGTTGGTACATGATTATATAAAACAATGATGTTTATTCCGCTGTATTCTATTTTCAAATGTGGATTAAGGTATCATTTACAGGTACGGTAACCTGTGTGATTATACCTAATCTAATGTGATATTAATGATATCTAATGGAGCTGTGATATGTATTTTTGATAAATTAATTAAACCATACCATTTCAAGGTTTGGTTCCGATTCGACTTTAATAACTATGCCTGTCACTCTCGTTCAGTTTCAAACTAAAGCGACTATATAAATAGTATAAATAGAGACACAGTGAATGGACAAAAAAGAAGAAGAGATTTTAACAAAGCTATCTATGATACAAGCTGTTTTAATAAATTCTGACTTTCTAGGAACGAAGCAATGATAACTTAATTACGCATTCGAAATTTTGGTTAAAGTCTTTCTAACAATATTCAAATATAATTAGATAAATGAATAATATGGTAGAGACCCAAACGGATAGGCATTTAAAGTTCAGTCCCAGCAGATAACCATTGCAAGACAGACCCAAACTGATTCAATATCAAATTAATATACACACAATAATTGTTTGTGTTGTATACATTATGAGCATGAACAGTTACATAATTAGCATGCTCACACTGCTTCTTCCTCTCCTGCAATTCTTCATTTGTTCTTTGCAATGCTTCTCAATATATTGCTTAGCCGTAACAACCTTTCATTAAGAAAGCATCCTCCTTATTAATTTTCAGTATTAAAACTCAAAAAAAATAACAAATGATGCAAAAGAATAGCATGTAATACAAAATACCAATAGATCCAGCTCTCAAAACACTAAAACACAGTGGGTGTATAAAAAAATATCACCCTTTTAGAAGGCAGAACAATCATTTATTCAGACCAGCATGAGTTTTATATCAATCCGAGGGCCATTATCGTAATACCTCATCCCTCCCAAAGCTGCCACCGCCACCAATGCAGAGTGACTCTTCCAAGACCCTAGTTTTTGTGTCCCTCGCCTCGCCTCCTCGCCTCTGACTGCTTTGCAACAACAACCACGTTCTCGTTGACCTTATTTTAAGAAAAAAAATAGGAATACAAATTGGGATTTAAAAATAAAGATTATAGATTTAAGAAATGGAATTACCTTCAAATTTTGTAGAGATTTTAGAAATGAATTTGTTTTAAAGGATTACAAACATCTCGGCATTAATTAAAGAGAGATTTTGAGTTTTGTGAGATATTTTGAGAATGGACTATCTAATCAATTAATGAAATAATGATATGAATTTTAAAATTTAAATTTAGACGAAACTCTAAATTTGTGAGAATTTAAAATCAATGTATGAGAATAAAAAGAGGAAAGAGAATTGAGAAGTTTGAGATGAGTAGAAGTGGCACGGGACATTCTAATTTTAAAATTTTTAAAAAATTAAAATTAAAATTTTAAAAGCCTTAAAAAGAAGGGTAACTACATTTGCATGATGCACACATGTTGGGTTATGCAATGTGCTGCCACAATCATGTGGCGCACCTTTTTTAACATCCATTGATTTGACTATACTCTAGAGTAATTCGTACCTTGCTTTGGACATCAGAAAAATTGGAATGGGCCACACCCTAGCACTGACCCCCCTTTTTTATGCATTTATTTTAAACAAAAAAATACACCCCAAGTGTTATCTAAAGTTTGTCAGAATGTATCATGAACTCAAATTTCTTTTTATAACTTTATGACACATTATGATATTTGAATATGATGGCATACGATATGAATATGGTTGGAACGGACAACTGCATACTTATTATTATTATTATTATTATTATTTTTTAACACTAGGATTTTGATTAATTTAATTTTAATTATATCCCTGTGTATAAAATTTGACTTTGTGGCAAACTATCAACCAATAATTAGTACTTCTATTTTTGTTTTGTTGTTTTTTTGAATAGTTAATTTATTTATTATTAGTATAATTTAAATATTTTTTTGATGAAAAATAATAAAAACATGTACCAAAACAAAAAAAAAAAAAAATAGAGAATAAATTGATGTCAATAAGTGATCAGAGTCAGGCCAGGGAGCCGATATCAACACTGATGGCGAGCAATTTGTGGCAAAAGAGAAGACCTCGTAGTCGTCGTTAACCTCTCATTTAACAACTAGAGTCTTATCTTCGTCCTTCCCTTCGTCCCTGTCTCACAAATCTTTCTCTTCTTCTTCTTTTTCTTCAACAACTCTTCTCACAAACCCGCTCAATTTCAGACTCCGACGCGGAAGCAGTAGCAGGAGAAAGCCTCTCTCTGTCCCCCGCCGCCTGTTTTCCTTCGCCTCCGCCGCCACCACCGTCATGGGTGACGCCGCACTGGTGCAGGGATGGACGCTGTCCAGAGGCCTCTCATGTTCGAAGACGAGTCAGTAACATACCCCCACCCACCACACTTTATTTCGCTAATGCAACAGATCGCGCGATCTGTGATTGATTTGGATTGTTGATCTATTTATTTTGTTATGTTGTCTCGTTTCTGAGAAAATTGGAGTAAGGAAAAGAAAATAAGAATTTTGTTTTAGAAACAGTTGTTGATCTGGCTTTCCGGTAATGAATTTGAACTTCCCTTCACTTGAGAGCTGAGTCGGATCGTTTCCTACAAGTGGGTTTGCTCAGCAACTGAACGGAACACTATTGGACTCAGATTGCTCTCATTTGTTAGATTAATTTAGTAGCATCCCTCCGTGAGTTTGGGTTAAGAAGCACATGCATATATGTGTATATATGGCTTCTCTACGTATGTGTTTTTGTAAAATACATATATTCTACCAAATGAATAATCGTTAAAAAAGAGCTTTCATAGTGAATTTATGCGGCCTGTACAATCATGGGTCCCACATGTGAGGGTGAATCAAAACGTGAATGTTGCTGAACAAGGTGATTACTCTGAAAAGAAGAATGGGAAGAGAAAGAAACTAGTGGGAGATGTTATTGGTAACAAATAAATAACTAAATAAATTCAGAGAATGTACCCTTTTGTTGTGTAAGTTACAATGGTGGCAAAAACAATTTTTTTTGGTTTTTTTTAGAAAAGGAGCTTTTTTGCTTGTAGAAATTAATTTATTCTTTTTTGAGAAAAGGGCTATGTTTTGGGGAATTTTTAGAAAACAACTCGCATAAACATGATTTTGTGTTGTCTTTATTTTATTTTGGAGGAGGGAATATATATGATCAGTTATGAACTAGAGACCCAATACTGGGTAAATTGGCAGCGAAAGTTGGACTTTCGGTAGATTTAGTGGTGTATGGAATTGGTTGCAGGGCACTGGATACAACTGAAATCATGGTGTTGACATTAAATAGGTCCCACTTGGGAAGTGGTGGTGTTTTGGATTTGAGCAATGGGAATTAGTTTATGGTATCAAAGTATTCTGGTGGTCCTATATCGTATTTGGGACTTCAATGTTATGAGTTTGCTTCTGTTCTTTTTAACTTTCTTAGAACATTAGAAAGTACGATATAAATGAATAATCTGGATGCTTTTGCTAGGTTATTATTTAGTTTGAAACATACTATATGTAAAATTCCTTTTTTTTTTTTTTTTTGAGGACATTATGTAAAGAAATACTTCTGAATACTGAAATGATTCTTTGATTTTGTTTGCGTTATTCATTAGGAAGGAGCCATTGGTCTGTATTTAGCTTGTCTTCAAAAGAATGTTAGTTGCTTCCTTGGTTTTAATAAAAATACTTCCACCCAAACTTTTGCAGGTGTATTTTTGTGGATGAAAATGATCGTGTTGTTGATCATGACACCAAATACAATTGTAAGTAGATTTCCTTTTAACAATTTATCAACAATAAATAAATGAATAAATATTTCTTTCCTGCAATTTGCTGGGGTAAATAGTTTGTAGTGTTCTGAAAATTGAATTTAGATATTTGTATGTATTTACTGTTACTTTTTTGTTTTTGGGGATTTGGAGTCTATTGTCTTCTCATGTTGCACTACAACTTGACTATTTTAAATATCTTGATGAATGTCGTATTTAATGTAATAATAATGTCCACTTTAATGCTTGGAAGCTAGAAAGCGCGGATACTCCATTGGAGGAGCCGTAACCTTGTCGGACACCAACACACATAGGACACTCGCGAACATGTGTTGGACACTCCATTTTACGTGTCTGATTTTTTATTTATTTATTTTTACATTAGACACTCCATGGACACGGCTTGGATGCGCGTGTCTCATTTTAGACACTTTAGGGACACGGTGGGACTTAACTATAAATTTTAAAACTAATTGTTAGATCGAAGAAGAAAAAGAAGTACAAGTATGCTACTAATATTATTGGTTAATTTGTTTAAAGTGTTCTTTGTGGATTTTATATTAGATGACGATGGATAGTTGATAATGTGTAATGACGTTTTAATATTTTCGGTAGTTTATGACATTTTTAGGGACATGGTGGGGACTTAACTATAAATTTTAAAACTAATTGTTAGATCAAAGAAGAAGAAGAAGAAAAACAAGTATGCTACTAATGTTGGTGGTTAATTTGTTCGATGTGTTCTTTATGAATTTTATATTAGATGATGATGGATAGTTGATGAAGTGTAATGACGTTTTAATATTTTCGGTAGTTTATGACTTTATAGTATTATGTATTGATGGAACAACTTTTTCATTGGTAATGTGTTTTTTACTTTATCTTTTTTGATGGAATGTAATTGATTAATTGTGAATGATTTGTTGTCGATTACGCAGTGAAATATATTATTTTTTTTATTTTAATTGGTGTTATCTTTATATTTTTCACTTCTTTTGTCAAATATTTATATATATGACATATAAAAAATATAAAAATATATTCTTTTGCTGTGCCATGTCTTGCTTTTTTTTTAGAAATTGCCGTATCTACGTGTTTGACATGTATCGTGTCCGACACTCGTGTTTGTGTCTGTGCTTCTTAGGGTGGAAGTGCTACCTTTTCCCAAGAAGAGACTTCCATTAAATGTTCTCTTCACAGAGCTCTTTTTCTGTTAGGCAATTTGACATATTAGACCTATAAGTATAGGGTAATTCATGAGCAATTACGGTTAAGGGCATTTGGTTCTAGTTTGGGTAAATGAGAGGAACATCAATTTAACAATTTTCCAGGGACTAATGCCTAGATTAGCATCGTTAAGCACAAGATTAAATTTACCATATTTTGCAGTGTACATTTTGTTTTCCCAAAAGTTCTTTTTAAAAAAAACAAAATAAAATAAAATTCTACCCCTCCTTTCTTCTTCTTCTTCTTCTTCTTCTTTGTCTCTGTTTTTTTTTTTTTTTTTTTTTTTTTTTTTTCTTTTCAATTAATTGAATTGTCTTCCCCTTTCTTATTGCACTTTCCTTCCACTAGTCGAAGTGTTCTTTATCTGCCATTATCTAACATTTTGAGAAAACTGCTGCATTTTTATGCTAATATTTGTTTTAGTTAAATAATCAAAGTGCTCGGACAAATTCCATATTTTTTTTAATTAAATAATCACAAGAATGATGATGTGCTCTGGGTGCTAGTAGAGCTTGCACATCCAATTCTAAGGCACTTCTAATTGTGGCATTGTTTATTGCCCTAATTTCTTGCATCCTTCTAAATCTCCAATTAACCATGTTAATCTCATTCTAGATAATCTCTTTAGAGGCTTTCAGCTTCATTGGAAATGCTTGTTTTCTTTAACAATATCTTCTCGAGGAAATTATTCTGAAAACATGATCTAAAGAATTTGCAGTATGTGAGATTGCAAATTTGTTACCACGTTGATGACACTGTCTTCTGGGTTGTAATTTCAAGGGAGTGTAAAATCAATTACTAAACCTATAACTTTCTTCAATTAATTTAAGTACTTGATAAGGGTTGATTGGGTTGCATCACAAAAAAAAAAAACGGCTGCCAAAATGGTGAGAATTTGTCATTTTTCTTTTAAGTGTAGAAACTGCAAAAACCTTGAGAAAAATGACATTTTCTGTTTTCCCATTTTCTGAGAAGTTAGCAAATAATTTAAAATGAAGATGCGAGAAGTATCTTAAAGGAACTTCTAAAACAGACTCTATTTAGAGGTTCCTGGGAAATTAAAATAAAAGGGAAATATACTTATGAACTTGCCTTGGGGCCCCACTTTATAATCTTAGAGCTGGCTGATGTTGTATGTCCTTGAAAAATTCTCCTTTCTTCTTTTTCAACTTTTTAGTTGTGAACTTGTTTTGAACTAAACAAAGCATCAGTTTGCAAATTTTCCTCCTTGCATGCTTTTGACATATTGCATATAGTCACTAAATTCTTAAGAACATGGATTAAATTTGTATGTTTCATCTTGTTGTTGGATCCTCATTAGGTTTCTAACATGTCCATTCATTTCACAGGCTGCTTGATGGAAAAGATTGAATCTGATAATTTGTTGCACAGAGCTTTCAGTGTGTTTTTGTTCAACTCAAAATATGAGTTACTCCTTCAGGTATGTGTTAAAGCTCTACTAAAAAGTTAAATGACAATCTGTAGTATTACACAACATAAGTACGATGTTGGAATGTAATTGTTTATTTATGTGTACATTTCCATTGCAATTGATTTGTTTGGAAGTAATCTGGTGAGGTACAATTTTGATTCTGGAAAGATTTCCTTATAAGACTAAGATGTTATAATTTATGCAAGAGAAATGCCTATCTTTTTTTTTTTTTTTGAAAAGTAAGCATTTATAAAAAAAAGGAAAAACTAAAACAAGATTACAAGGGGCATACCCCAGGTGTACAAATAAGATTGGTGGCCATCACCAAATATGATGGAAACCAAACACATGAAGACATCAAGCAAGATCAAAGGAGCTTACAAAGTGTTACATTAAAACCAAAAAACAAAAATTCTGCTAAATTAAAACCATCCTAAGCAAGATACATAGATACTATCGCCCATCTCCATCGAAACACTGGTAGCTTTACAAATGCTTCATAGACAAGATTCCTTAATTTCTTAGCACAACAACACAGCCAAAAATACCATCAGATACCATGATCTTCTGGTAGATTCCATTCCCTAACCCACCATCTACTACTCTGTTCAAGTTTCAAATCTTTCCATGCCATTAATTTGGATCTAACACTCATTTCAATCTCTTTTATCACCACTGTCACAGGTCTTTTATGTTTCTCAAAAGTCCTATGATTCCTTTCCTTCCAAATATGATAAACAATGGCTGCCAAACATAGCTTTACCACAATATTTTTGAATTGCTTACCTCTCCACCTATTGACTGCCCATTCAAAGGTGTCTTTCCAGCAAAGGTTTGGCCATTGGCTATTACAGTTGGTTTGAAAAAATAGCCAAATTCTCTTTGTGTAGATGCATCGGAAAAACAGATGGTCATGGTCTTTCTCATAGTCTTCACACAGTACACATTTATTTTCCTGAACAGTTCCGAAAACCACCAGTTTATTTGAGTGCTCAATCTCTCTTTCATTGCAATCTATAGAATAAAGCTAAATCTTGGAATTGCTTTGCTATACCAGATCATAGAGGACCAATGAACTCTTTTATTTTCTACTCTAGCTTTAATAATTGGTCCACATGGCATCCAATTATTCTATGCGAGTCAAATTCCCATCCCCAATGTTGTGCTTTAGCATAGGCCAAACACCATCTCTCAACCCTAGCAGCTTTCTCCACACCCAAGAACATACCAGGGGCATTTAACCTCCCAGAGACTCTTATCCTTTAGTAGTTGCAGTTGCACCCATTTACACCAAACAAAATTGTCTCTGTTGTTGAATGTAAACTAAATGTGCCTGGTAATAGCAGCCTTATTCCAATCTTTGAGATTCTTGAAGCCCAAACCACCCTCCTGTTTAGGAAGGCACACAACCTCCCATGCCACTTTTGCTCTTGTAGGTTTCATCTCAGTACCATTCCACAAGAATTGCCTAAGAATTTGCCCAATTCTTTTAAGAACCTTGATTGGTAATATTAACAAGGATGACCAATACACTTGCATAGAGAAAAGAATTGAGTTAATTAACTAGATCCTACCTGCATACGACAGTGATTTATTTGCCCAGGATTTCACACGAACTGTAATTCTTTCCAACAATGGTAAACAATCATCAGCTTTTAACTTGGACGTAATTAGTGGCACCCCGAGATAGCTCACTGGCAGTGTTCCCTCTTTGAAGTCCAGCTCTTTAATTTTGCTGTCCGTCACTTGTACATCCACTCCAGAGTAGTAAACATTACTCTCCCTTGGGTTTGTGTCATGCCCCAAAATCCAGTCTATACGGATTTAAGGTACATGACCGGCCAGTAGTAAGGCTACCCAAGACCGCATTACATAAACTGGTTGATCATCTGTGCATGATCATTTATAATGATGCATTTTTGCGGAAAATAGAACTTTTAATAACTTGAAAACATAATCCGTGTCATACATGATAGAGTTGTGCCTAATCCCAAACATAACATACATAAGGACCAAATCAAGGTCCACAAAAGTTATAGCAATATATATCATTACAAAACATTGGGTCCAGCCCTCAAACATTATGCAAAACATAGGCCTGTGGGTCGTAGCTCAAATCCACATATGGCCTCGCTCTAGGGCTTCCCGAATTGACTACTTGAAAATCATTTGAAAAAACGTAAGCTAATGCTTAGTGAATAACAATGATGCATGAGCGAGAATATATCATGGACTAGCAATTATATGCGACGTAAAAGGATCGATAATCAGTTATGCATAAGGAAATGAGCTTTTAAACGTTTAAAGCGTAGGCTTGAAACTCATAGGTAACTTAAACATCATCTGAAACGTTTCAACATTTCAAAACATAGTATTATAAGAAGAGATGCAATATAACATTATTCTTGATATAGCATTTCATAACTTGTTGTAAAACATGTGAACATATCATGGTTCTCGGTTCAAAACATAAGTGTGCTACAACTCGGCATATGAGCTAGGCTCTATAGTAACCATATAGGTCACGCTAAGGCTCTTTAGGCCAGGGACGTCTCCCAACATAGATAGTTTATTTCTCGTCCCCTATCGTAGGACTATCGGGCTAGATTAAGGTCTTGCCACGAGAAGACCCGAGTTGGCACCATACATTGAAAACTTTGCATCTCTTTTATTTAAACATTATAGTCCATGGTTTCCATGCATAACATAATATAGCTTGCATGCATTTGAAATATGACATTTGTAATTGAACATAGCATTGATGCATTGAAATGTATGGAAAACATTCATGATATAGAGGTGAGCTTAAAACATATAGAAAATACTAGAGTTTTACTCATGGCGTATCGTTACTCACCTTTTTCTAATTGGACGGGTGACAAACAGGGTATTCCTACACAAATGCACATAGAAGCAAAGAAACATCAATACAAGACTCTAAGGCAAATCAATAATACGTAAGTCAAGACTAAGCACGTAACCCACTTGACCCCAACTTAACAAAACCTCATTCTCACAACGGGAGAGCAATGCTAAACTCTAGGACAAAGTCCTCAATGTAAAATAAGAACATGGGGTCGAGATTTGAACATGAAAGTCGGGATGTTGACTCCTTTATCGAGTCCCAAGCCCCTCTCAACGATAAGTTCACACCCAAGGCTAGTTCCATTTGAAAATACGCTTAAAGGTCTTTATTTTGATAGGTCATGGGCCAAAAACACACTTTGGGTGAAGAAGTTATGCTTCACGGAAGGTGGACTAAAATTTTGGAAAACGATGTTGTTGGCATGGATTTTGGGTCAACTTCAAACCCCTATATCTCTCAATATATAAGGAATTAGAAAACAAACTTTATATGGGTACAAAGTTCTATGAGTATAGTTTCTAATGCTTCAAACGATGCATCAATCCGAGTCTTCTAGAGAAAGTTATGCCCGTTTTACTAAACAGTGTCCGAGCTAACAGGGAGTTCGAACGCCCAATCGGGAGTTCGAACGTCTATGCAAAATGAACTGGGAGTTTGAACGCCCAAGTGGGAGTTCCAACTCTAAGAAGAAAATTTGAAAAACCCTTTCTCTGAGGGTTCGAACTCCCCTCGAGGGAGTTCAAACGCTCAGGCTTATTTTCCACCGTTCGAACTCCATATTGGGAGTTCGAATGCTCTGTTTTGGGCAGCACTCGAAACTCAACCAAAATACAACCAAAACTCCTCCAAACATAACCAAACCAAACGTTCTCAATACTCTTAGGGCTCAAAGATTAGCCCACAAGGATGATAATAACTCAAAATGGGGGAGGAAGAACAATTAAAACAAAGGGATCTAAAGAAGGAATCAAAACCTTAACATTTCACATATTTAGGGGTTTCAACCCCCAACTCTCCAATCCTCCAATATTGAGCTTCAAGCTCTCAAATTCAAAGTAATTGAGACTCAAGGAGTTCTCCCAAGACAAATTCAACTCATATATATGCATACATACAAAGACCCAACAAAATCACATAAGATAGATACATATATATATAATTATATAGAGAGAAAAATGAAACCTTACCTTCTTCAAGCTTGGTGAAGTCTTCAATGGTTTCAATCCCTTCCTTCAAGCCTTCTTCTTTCAATTTTTCCTTCCTTCTTCCCCTTTCTTTCTTTCTCTCTCTCTCTCTACCGATTTGTGTGTGTGTGTGTGTGTTTTGTGTGTTGTAAGAAGATACATATGGGAAATAATCCCATGTGTCTCACACCTCCAACACAAGTTACAACACAACTTCTCATTGGTCATTTTTGACCCAAAAAAAGGAATAATTAACACTAAAAATTACATACACTACAAATTCTCATTAATATAATTAAATAGAGGTTTGAGATATCACAATTTGGGCATAAACCAGATAAAGCTTGAAATTCTTTAAGAAGACTTCAATTCCCCACTACAAATGATCATTAGGTCGTTGGCAAAATAGAGGTTGACAACCTTCGTCTTTTCACATCTCCAGTGGTACTTGAACTCAGGATCATTTGCTTTTGCTTTCAGAATTCCAGCTAGCACTTCCATAGCAATCACAAACAAGTAAGGGGACAATGGGTTCTCTTGTCTCAGGTCTTTTGCTCCTTTGAAAAACTCATTCAGTTCACCATTGATATTTGTAGAAAAGGAGGGAGAAGTGATACATTCCTCCACCCAGTTCAGCACCTTCACAGGGTTATTCATGCACTTCATCACATCAAGCAGGTAAACCCACCTCACATTATCATAGTCCTTTATCAGATCAACCTTCATTGCAAACCTTGGTATTGTAGACTTCTTATGGTAGTCACGAAGCAGCTCCTGAGATAAAAAGATATTATTCACGATTCTCCTATCTTGAACAAAAGCAGATTGAGATACATCGATAAGATCAGGCAGAACATGCTTAATTCTATTTTCTATAATCTTGGATATACACTTATAAAGGGTATTACAACGTGATATAGGTCTAAAGTCACTTATCTTCTCTGGGTTTGCCACCTTTGCAATCGAGGTAACAGTTTTAGCATTTGCTTCCTTCAGCAGTTTCCCAGTCATGAAGAATACCTTGATTGCATTTATGACATCCAGTTTAACCACCTCTCAAGCATGCTTGAAGAAACCAGCGGAATAACCATCAGGCCCTGGGGCTTTGTTTACTTTAAGGGATTTGAACACTTCTTCTATCTGCCTCTGTAACTTCAGCTTGAAGGGCTTCTTGCTGTTGCTTGTTTAACTTCCTTGTAATATATTTGCTCACTGAGTTAATACCTGGATAATGGTCATCATGGGGCCTGCCAAGCATATTTTCATAGAACTTCACAATTTCAGTCTTTATTTTATGGTGATCATCAATCTTAGGGCCATCTTCTATTTTGATAGATACAATTCTGTTTCTCATCTTCCCCTTTTTTATGGCTTTGAAAAAGGAACCAGTGTTTTTGTCCCCACAAATTCAGCCATTGCTCTCTAGATTTGTGTTTTACATACTTTCCTGAGCTTGACTCAACTCAATATATTTCTGGCACAACCCCTGTTCCATTTCCTTTAGCTGGTTATCCTCAGGGTTCTTGTCCAACCATCCGTGGCATTTTTCCAGCTCATCTCCAGCAGCCATATCTCTCGCAGCTACATCACTATATTGCTTCTTGCTTCTTGTAGAGACACTTGTATTAGGTCCTCCATATAACCGGGCCAGCTCTTCTGCCCCCCAATCCTTTCATGAACATATCTGATGGCGTTAAAATCCTCCAACAGAATCCATGGAGAGTTCCCAACTCTAATAGCAAGACTCTCTAATTTCTACCACAAAAAGATTCTATCAGCATAGTCATTCCTGCCATACACAAAAGTGGCATAATATTTGGTTCTTGAGGCCTTAAAGGTGACACTAGAATGAATCCATTGAGGATTAGTTTCAATACATATAACATCATATTCGTAAGGGTCCCAGCTAGGAAGCACGGACATACCGATTAGGGTGCCGTATGCGTGTTGGACACACCGTGGACACGGATTCTTCTCGGACATGCCAAAATACGTGTCGGACACGCCAGGTGGCGTGTCCAGTTTTTTTAATAATTTTTTAAGTAGTTGACACGTCTGGGACACGTTTGGGACACGACAGGGGTTAAAGTGTAATTATTAAAACTTTAAAATGGGGCATATTTTGTAATTTTTCAAATCAACTTATTTCAATCGTTGGAGGCTTGTATGGAGCCCTAGCTGCTGGAAAAAAGAGGGAAAAAGAGAAGAGAGGGGAAAAGCAAGACGCATCACGCCACTACATCCTCACACGGTAAGCTCTTCTTCTTCTTCTTCTTCGTTGGTGCAACTGTGCTCACTGTTGCTCTTCTTCTTCTTATTTTTTTTTCTTTTTCTACTTGCGGACTGCTCTTCCTCTTCTTCTGCTTCTTCGAACACAGTTGCTTCTCTTTTTTTTTTTTTTTTTTTTTTTTTTTTTCTACTTATGGACTGCTGATCTACCCATAATTTCTATTCCTTTTCCTTCTTTTTTTTTTTCCTTCTTCTTCTTCTTTGAACCTCTGCCCAAAATTTTGTTCTTGTTCTTGTTCTTGTTCTTCTTTTTGTTTTCGGATTTTATTCTCTTTTCTTCTTCACTCCCAGACTCTGCTGTTGCCCCTCTTCTTCTTCTTCTTCTTCTTTGATATTATTTTTCTCCTCTTCTTCTTTTTGTCTTTTGATTTTATTTTCTTTTTCTGTTCTTCTTCGCTGCCCCTGCTGCTGTTTGTTTTCATTGCTGCTTTCATTTTATGTTCAATGTGCATACTGTCCTGCAAAATAAGACTAAATAAATTGTGATATTATAAAATTTTACATTGAATATTTTAAATTGTTAATTTGTTGTCTTATAAAAGTAAACTTGTATGGTCTTTTATCTTGTTGATTTGCTTGATGGATGATGAATTGATGACCTATTATCTATTTTGTTGGGTATTGACTATTGAAATATAAATGCTTTTCATATATGTCGTGTAATAGGTTATGGCTTATGAATTATGATTGATGAGATAGTTTTCTTTTACTTTGGTACATGGAATGAGTTTTTTTTTAATATTTTTGTTGGTATTTTGATTTTATATTTATATATAGGAAAAATAAAAATATATAAAATAATAATAGTTGTTTGTCATGTTTCTGCCATATCCGTGTCCTCCATTTTTCAAAATTACCGTGTCCCATGTCCGTGTCTGTGTCCGTATTTATGTTCGTGTCTGTATCTGTGCTTTTTAGGGTCCCAACATGCTCAGATTCTACCTGAGGGGTCACGCTCACGGTCATAGTCATGGATCACTGCCCAATCATGACAGAGCCCCAAAAACATTTGCAGCATTTGCTTGTTTAACCTTTGTCTCTGTCATAGTTACCAACTTTATTTTCTCTTGCTGATAAACTCTCTCACGTCCATTTTTTGGATGAGGTCATTTACACCTCTCACATTCCATGCAGCAAAACCCGTAAGAACAAAAACTATTTACACAAAAAGACCTTCAAAAACACACCTCAAGTTCTGCTACCTGACCCACTATTTTATTCTTCTTATTCTTCTTTCTAGAGCTATTTGTTTCCTGTTATCACTGCAACATTTGCCTTATTTACTTCCCCTTTGGATGGGGTGTAACTTGGTTTATCACTGGTGGCTCACTCTGCCCCCACACCCCCCAAGCACCACTTGCCTTTTCTTCTACTCCATTGGTTAGGATTATCTCTGTTGATTCTTTTTGCCCTCCACCACTTTTATAATCGCTCTTATCTGGGGTTCTATGGTCAGTTTTGTCCCTAATCCAACCTTCTCATGACATGTCTGTTCCGCCCTACTCTGTTTCAGCAGTTGAATCTGGGTGGATGAAGATGAGCAGGCCTGGTTAATACACACCTTCTCAATCATTTCCCTGCCTTCACTTTGTTTCCCTTTCCCTTTAGATTTTACTTATTGCCACTCTCCACCGCTGTCTTTCTTAACTGTGTTCTCATTTGTTCGTGCCTCCCTTTTCTGCATAGCAAGCTTACTATGACAGCTAGGTTCATCATGACCAAACACTTTATAATGAAGACATTTAGGTGCCACCCACTGGTATTCAACTTCGATCTGTGTTTCCCCACCATATATATGAGTCTTGATCATTAATACCAAGTCGTTGAGAATAGTCATCCTTGAATATTAACATCAGTATATAAACATAAGAGGGATTTGAAAGGCAAGTTGAGAGGGAGGACTGTGTAATGTTAACCCTTATAGTCATGTGTTCAACACTCAAATTAATATTAGCACTGGCAGGGAATAAATGGTGACATTTGATCCAGTGGCCAAAATAGTGCCAAAGATTTTTCAACTGATAGAGGATTGTCCTTGCAGGATTCCAAGCATGTAACTTGTGTAAAGACTGTCAAGTTACAAAGATCCAAAACTTGGTGAGATGGGATAAGCAATAGGTTCCTAAATTGAATGATCTCAGTAATATCTACTTAGTTGCTGACCTTGGCTCAGATCTAGAACTATCATCAACATTTGTTTTGAAACTAACATTTATGCTATTGTATTACCGTACATTTAAGCATGAAGAAGGAAGTGGAGAAGCAAATTCAAACAGTTCTTAACCAATAGGGGCTATTGATATTCAACCCCCAGGATGTTTCTGCTTTTTTGTTCCAAAATTCCAAAGTGTGGCCTGTCAATCTTTAGGATCTTGCTCTCGAAAATACCTTCTTACTTCATAGTATAAATTTTAAAAGTGATGGCTCTAACTTTCATTTACCATTTTCTTCTTTAGTGGTAATTGTCTTGTGGACAATCATTTTTTTAAAGTACTGTTATAAATATAATTGCTATTCTTTTATTTTGGAAATCATTAGTAGGAGACTTATATTTTTAATGTTGCAACATCTGTTGTACGAGCTGCAAAGGTCCGCAACAAAGGTAACATTCCCTCTGGTGTGGACAAACACTTGCTGCGGCCATCCGCTATACCAAGCATCAGAGCTCATGGAAGAGAATGCCCTTGGTCTCTCTCTCTCTCTCTCTATATATATATACCGATATATGCTCTATATATGTGTGTGTGTGTTTGTGCGTGTGTGTTTTGACTGCTGGAGGACATTTTACTCTCATCCATCAGGACTTCTCATTGACTTTTGTGGTTAATTACTTGACAGGGGTAAGAAATGCTGCACAAAGGAAGCTTTTGGATGAGCTGGGTATTCCTGCTGAAGATGTACCGGTTGATCAGTTCATCCCATTGGGTCGCATGCTGTACAAGGCACCATCGGATGGGAAGTGTGGAGAGCATGAACGCAATGACTCTTGCTTTAATTCAATCTGAACCTTGGCATGTTTTATCTGCTGCTTTGTTTGTCTTCTTCGCGAACTCTGAACTGAGACCATGATTCATCTGACCATTGGTCTCTCAGAAAATCCATTTAACCTAATACAAAGTTGCAATGATGCTAAACGGAGAAGATTGGCAATCTCTACGAGAAGTAGTTTTTCCCACTCACTTATTATACTGTTTCTTTTTGTGGTAGCTTGCAAGTGTGGTTGGTCATCCACTCTTTGTTATTGAATCTGTCTGAACTTGATTTAAGTGAGGTGGAATATACATGAGAGATTTGATAATGGAATTATTATTATTTATGTTGATACTTGGATGTTAATTATCTCTTTTACACCATTTGCAGTAGAGTACCTACTGTTCATTGTCCGGGATGTTAATGTGAATCCCAACCCTGATGAAGTTGCTGACATCAAATATGTGAATCGGGATCAGTTGAAAGAACTGTTGATAAAAGCGGATGCTGGTGAGCGGGGGTTTGAATCTGTACCCATGGTTCAGACTAGTTGTGGACAACTTCTTGTTAAAGTGGTGGGATCATGTGGAGAAAGGGGCCCTCCAGGGAGCTGCTGATATGAAAACCATTAACAAATTGACTTAATGAAATCATGAGTTTCTCTCTCTCTCTCTCTCTCTCTCTGTGGCCGGGGTGCAGTTGGATCTCATGGGTGGTATCTTCCTTCAGCAGCTTCAGAAAATAAATTGTGTAGCATGCAGTTTCAGAAAAAGCTGGTTTAAAGAGTCTACGTAGGTATGTTGCTCATGTCACCAATTTCTGTTGTCCTAAAAAAGTGTTATTATGTTTTCTCTCTTTAAACTAGTTGGGGATTACTGTTTTGATTTGGTTTTATCATCGAGAACTCAATAAAATAAAATAAAAAACTTTGTTGTCGTTTTATATACACCCGTGTGTATGAGCTTCTGAGATCGTCGAGTTTGATCATCATTTTGGTGGTTGTGATCTGGATTTGGGTAGATTGTTTTTCTCCAGCGTGGCTTATGGGAGGAGTTTTGGTTGCATTCCTTGAAATCAGTTTCTTATTCAAAGGTGTAGCTTCATTAAAGACTGGGGAAGGTTTGAGAGTCAGAGTCTCAAATTCTACAGATTCGTTGAGCCGAATAATAATTGCAGGAAGTAGAGAAAAAAAATAATAATAAAAAAGAAGTCATGGAAAAGAAACAGTGTCATGTTTTTTCTTTTTTAACTTTTTTTTAAAATTTATCTTTTTATGACTGGGTGTCCGGGTCAGTTTATGCATACAATAATGAATTACGCATACAATGATGAATCTTGGAACAAGTGAAGTTTTTTGTGTCACACAAATCGGTTAATTACTAGGTCAAAGATCCTGAGATGATCCTCAGGAGTTGGTAACATCTAAGATGTTTAGATCCTAGACCTTGAAGAGAGTTTTCAGGATTTGACTATCAGGTCAATCTCTTGGGTTATTTTTTTTTATTACCCTTTAGTAATTCAGTCAATCATTTTCTCAACCTTATTCAACTGAAAATCCAGCAACATACAAGCATTGCCTTAGAAATGAGGACAAACAATGAAGGGAATTAAGACAACTGGAGGTGGAAGGTGGAAACATGGTAGAAATTTTTGTGGAATACAACTGGGTCCCAAAGATCTGTACTCAATGCAAAGAGTTTGGGCACACAAACAAGAAGGGCGAAAAGCAGACAAAACAGGAATGGCAAATCAAGAAGAACAAGGATCAAGAGATTAAGCATCAAGGAGAGTGGGTAGAGGTGAAAAAGCTTGGCGAAACTATTGCTGTGGAGCCTGATATGCAAACCCAGATGGTTATGAACGTAGAAGGGGAGCCTGATGGTATAGGGGGCCCTTCCTGTGTTGAAGCTTGCTCTTCTAAACCTCAAGAGTTGAAAGTGGCGAATGAATTAGCTATTACCAATAGATTTCAATTCTTAAAAGATGATGAAGTCAGCAAATAGATCTTTGATAGTGTTGAAGCTATTGAATTATCTATTACCTCTGCTTCCCCTAATACTAATCCTATTAGAGACAAGTTAGTAGCTGTTGATGAGATTGATAAGAGAAGACTAAAGAATGAAGTGAACAAAGGAAGAACAAGGGGCAGAACTCCTCTGGGGGTTCTAGGTAGAACTCTCTCATTCTTAATGATAAATTTTGCATGCTAGAATATTAGAGGTTTAAATGATCTCTCCAAACAGCAGGAAGTTAGATGTTTTGTGAAAGACCATAAAGTATCTTGTATTGGTATTGAAGAAACAAGAGTAAGTATGGCGAATAAAGATCAAATAGTCAGAGGTTTGATGCATGGTTGAAATTTTGTTGACAATTATAATTGTGATACGAAAGGCAGAATTTGCGTTGGTTGGGACCCTAATGTTTTGGATGTTAATGTCATAAGCATGATTGATCAGGTTATCCACTGTTATGTTCATTTTCTTGATCAAAAGCTCCATTGTTTTGTCTCTTTTGAGTATGGAGTTAACAAAATGTCCCTTAGGAGGCATCTTTGGAAGAACCTGATCTACCATGCTAAGTTGTTTTGTGATGAGCCTTGGTTGGCTTTAGGGGATTTCAATGCTAATGAGAATCAACAAGCACCATTAAAGGATCTATTACATATTCCAGCTGCACATATTACAAGAACAAGATCTGATGCAATCAATGTCAACATAACTCCAAGGGATCAAGTCCAAGTCCCAATTGGGCCGGTGACAAGAGCACGGGCCAAGAAATTTAAAGAGGTACTCAATGGATTGATTCAAGAGGCATGGGCTCAAGCAAATCAAGCATATTCGTGGAGGACCATTGAGCATGATCCAAGTGAGCAGCACGGAATCATCAATATGATTCATGTTCTAGAAGAATCTGGCCAAGAATAAAAACATTCCTTTTTGGATTTATATGTAAGGCTTGCATGCCAATTAATTTCCTTTTTTTTTTTGCTTATATGGGTGTATATGGCTGGATACATCCATTCCCAAATTTCCTCTTCTAGTTTAGGCATGTGATCGGCTACTTAAAAGGATTGAGTATCTTTTCATTTAGGCAAGTATCTTTTAGGCAACTAAGAGATATTTTGCACCAGATTTTTAGCCCTAATTAGGATACCATTTAGGGAGTTTCTTTGTAATGGCTAGCCCTTTAAATAGGCATATATGCAATGAATAAAAAGTAGATCATTATTCAGCAAATTGTGAGAGTATTCTCTACGGTTCTTTGAAGAACTATTCGAACTTATTGGATTTCCCGTGGCGTTCACCAACGACTTATCAAACGGAGCTCCACCACCGTTTGTGGCGTCTTCCTTATACCAAGGTTCTTGTTTCGCATCAAGCAACGGGTTGAGGTCATATATACCGAGGTTCTTGTTTGTCGTAAACAACGGGTCGAGGTCTTCATTCAGAACCTGATCATAGAACTTTCTTGGGTTCCTCATTGTATCGGGTCTCATTCTTTTTGGTGGGATTCGTATCATTTGGTATCAGAGCTCCCAGGTTTCTAAAATCAGGTTCACCATCCACCTATCTTTGTTTCTTGTTTTCATCCCATCTTGTCCCCATAACTATTCATTGTTACTGTTCACGAATCTAGCTCAAGTAAAAAAAAAAAAAAAAGGAAGAAGAAAGAAAAGAAGAGAAAAAAAAAAAAAAAAAAAAAACAACAGACGTCAAAGCAAAAAAAAAAAAAAAAAAAAAAAACAGAAGAAAGAGGGGAAAACGTCCAAAGAAGAAGAAGAAAAGAAAAGATTGCTTGGTTCTTCCATTTTGGTTCCACTAAGGCCAAAATCACTTTATTCCAAAACCAAATATTCTTTTTTCCTTTTCGTGAAAAGTTTGCTATATTGTGCTTCTGAAAGTCTAATTAGCTGCGTTCTTTGTATTCTTGTCCTAAAAATCTAAAATTCCTTGATGAGTTCTTGTTGAATTGTTGCTGGAAATTTTGAGTACTGTTTGTTTAGTTTTAAAAGAATTGGAAGGGAATTACTGAGTGGAAAAAGGCAAGAGTGGTGAGAACATTAGAGGGTTAAAAGCCACGTTTTGAGTGAAACACGAGTGTAGAGTGATTTACATTCTTGAGTGTAAACACGTAAGGGAGAGTATTGTGAGGTATTTTTTTTTTCTAACATTGTTTTGCAGCAAACATGTCTCATAATAGTTCTAAAAGCAATGCCGAAGGTGCAATGAATTTGGCTGATTCGAAGATGTTTATGGAGGCCATGATGAGTGAGATGAGGCGTGTGATGAAGTTGGAACTGGAGCAAGTGCATGAACGGATAGACCAAATGGAGAGCACACGTGAGAAGCAGCCACACAACGTCCCTATTGTGCGTAGAAGGGAAAGAATTCAACCAAGGGAAGTAAGGGTTGAAGATGAAGATCCTTATGGGGCTGGTTTTGAGGATGAAGATGATCGGGATTCTGTTGTTAGCAATAGGAGGCGTGGAGGGCGGTTTATAGAAGCCAGGAATTGGGAAGATAACAACTTGGGAGGTATTAATCTGAAGATTCCGTCTTTTCAAGGTAAATCCGATCCTGAAGCATACCTTGAGTGGGAGAAGAAGATGGAGTTCGTATTTGATTGCCACAACTATTCCGAAGCAAAGAAGGTAAAATTAGCTGTGATTGAATTTTCTGACTATGCTATTACATGGTGGGATCAGCTTGTTATAAACAGGAGGCGGAATAGAGAACGACCAATAGAGACATGGGAGGCAATGAAAACAGTGATGAGAAAGCGGTTCGTTCCAAGTTATTACTATAGGGAGTTGCACAAAAAGCTACAAGGACTTAGACAGGGCAGCCGGAGTGTGGAAGATTACTACAAGGAGATGGAGATTGCTATGATTCGGGCTGATGTCGAGGAGGATCGAGAGGCTACAATGGCTAGGTTTTTACTTGGATTAAACCGGGAAATCCAAGATAGGGTAGAGATGCAGCATTATGTGGAGTTGGAAGATATGGTGCACATGGCCATCAAAGTGGAACAACAACTCAAGAGGGGGGGTGGATCACGTGCAGCCCATAATACCAGTGCTACATCTTGGAAACCGAGTTATACCAAGTAGATGGACAAGTCCCAAACGTCCAAATCTGAGCCCAAGTCTGCAAACACCAACCACGTTCCTCAAGGTAAAACCGATACTGCTACCTCTAGGAATCGTGATATTAAATGTTTTAAATGTCAAGGCAGGGGACACATAGCAAGTCAATGTCCAAACAAGCAGGTCATGCTATTGCAAGACAATGGGGAAATTGTGACCGACAATGAAGATTCCGACACCGACGACATGCCACCATTGGAGGACATTTCCGGGGAGGAATATTCTGCCCCTGATGCATTGACATTAGTGGCGAGGAGAGCGTTGAGCCTACAAGCAAAAGAAGAGGATGAAGTGCAGCGGGAGAACATCTTTCACACTAGGTGCTATGTCAAGGACAAGGTATGTAGTGTGATTATTGATGGTGGTAGTTGTACTAATGTGGCCAGCACAATCATGGTTGAAAAATTGGGACTACCCGTGTTGAAGCACCCTAGGCCATACAAGTTGCAATGGCTGAATGATAGTGGGGAAATGAGGGTGAACAAGCAGGTGTTAGTTGCATTTCGAATAGGTAAATATGAAGATGAAGTGTTGTGTGATGTTGTGCCAATGCAAGCGGGACATTTATTGCTAGGGCGTCCATGGCAGTTTGATAGGCAAGTAAAGCATGATGGCTTTACAAACAAATACTCTTTTGTGCTCAATCAACGATCAATCACTCTTGTACCGTTGACTCCACAGCAAGTATATGAGGATCAAGTGAGATTGCAAAAAGAGAGTGAACAAAAAGAAAGAGAGTGAGCAAAAGAAAAGGAGTGAAAATCAAAGAGAGGCCGAGAAAGATGGGAGAGAAAAAGAAAATCAAAATTTGGGCCTTGAGAGAAAATCAGAGAGAAAACAAAAGAATTTCTATGCAACAATGAGTGAAGTTAAGCGAGCAATGTTTTCAAAACAGCCAATGATTGTACTTTTGTACAAAGAGGCATTTTTAAATACTAATAAACTTGACCTTGCTTTGCCTAGTTCTGTTGTTTCTCTTTTGCAGGATTATGAGGATGTCTTTCCCGAGGAAACACCACACGGGTTACCTCCAACCCGAGGGATTGAGCACCAAATTGATTTTGTTCCAGGTGCGACAATTCCAAACCGACCAGCCTATAGGAGCAATCCCGAGGAGACAAAGGAGCTTCAACGGCAGGTAAGTGAGTTGTTGGAAAAGGGGCACGTGAGGGAGAGCATGAGCCCATGCGCCGTTCCAGTTTTACTTGTACCTAAGAAGGATGGGACGTGGAGAATGTGCGTTGATTGCCGGGCTATCAACAACATCACGGTAAAGTATCGTCATCCTATTCCTCGCTTAGATGACATGTTAGATGAGCTGCATGGTTCTTGTGTATTTTCTAAAATTGATTTAAAGAGCGGTTATCATCAGATTAGAATAAAGGAAGGAGATGAATGGAAAACTGCCTTTAAAACGAAATATGGTTTGTATGAATGGTTAGTTATGCCTTTTGGCTTGACTAATGCTCCGAGCACCTTTATGAGACTTATGAACCATGTTTTGCGAGCATTTATAGGCCGGTTTGTTGTTGTCTACTTTGATGATATACTCATATATAGCAAAAATGTGGCAGACCATGAAGTACATTTAAAATCTGTTTTAGATGTGCTTAGGAAAGAAAAGTTGTTTGCTAATTTGAAGAAGTGTACTTTTTACACAGATAAGCTTGTGTTTCTTGGATTTGTTGTTAGTGCACAAGGTATACAGGTTGATGAAGAGAAGGTACGTGCAATCCAAGAGTGGCCAAGTCCCACAAGTGTAGGTCATGTTCGTAGTTTTCATGGACTTGCTAGTTTTTACCGGCGGTTCGTGAAAGACTTCAGTAGCATAGCCGCACCACTCACTGAAGTGATCAAGAAGAACGTTGGATTTAGTTGGGGAGAAGAACAAGAGAAGGCGTTTCAATTAATCAAAGAGAAGCTGACCAACGCCCCCTTATTGTCTTTACCTAATTTTTTGAAAACGTTTGAAATTGAATGTGATGCTTCAGGTGTTGGCATAGGCGCAGTTCTTATGCAAGAGGGACGACCAATTGCTTACTTCAGTGAGAAACTAAACGGGGCAGCCTTAAACTACCCAACTTACGATAAAGAGTTGTATGCCTTGGTTCGAGCTTTAGAGACATGGCAGCACTACCTATGGCCCAAGGAATTTGTGATTCACACCGACCATGAGTCCTTGAAGCATTTGAAGGGCCAACATAAGCTAAACAAAAGGCATGCGCGATGGGTGGAGTTCATTGAAACGTTCCCATATGTCATCCGGTATAAGCAAGGTAAGGAGAATGTGGTCGCCGATGCCCTTTCTCACAGGTATGCATTACTTGCTACACTTGATGCAAAATTGCTTGGTTTTGAGCACATTAAAGATTTATATGCTGATGACCATGAATTTGGTAAGGAATACCGAGCTTGTGAGAAAATTGCTTGTGGCAGGTTCTTTAGGTTTGATGGATTCCTATTTCGAGAGAATAAGTTATGTGTGCCTAATTGTTCCTTGAGAGAGTTGTTAGTGCAGGAATCTCATGGTGGGGGATTAATGGGACATTTTGGAGTTGCAAAGACCTTAGCTGTTTTGCAGGAACACTTCTATTGGCCTCACATGAAAAGAGATGTTGAAAGAATTTGTGGTAGATGTGTCACGTGCAGGCAAGCTAAATCCAAAGTGCAGCCCAACGGTTTGTATACTCCTTTACCTATTCCTAGTGAGCCTTGGATTGATATTTTCAATGGACTTTGTGTTAGGATTGCCTAGGACTCAACGTGGGAAAGATTCAGTTTTTGTGGTAGTGGATCGATTTTCTAAGATGGCACACTTTATTCCATGTCACAAAACAGATGATGCCTCACATGTTGCTGATTTGTTCTTTAGAGAGATTGTGAGATTACATGGCATGCCTAGGACAATTGTTTCAGATAGAGATGCTAAGTTCTTGAGCTATTTTTGGAAGACTTTGTGGTGTAAGCTAGGCATTAAGCTATTGTTTTCTACTACTTGTCATCCACAAACTGATGGTCAAACTGAAGTAGTAAATAGGACTTTGTCTACTTTATTGAGGGCAATTATTAAAAAGAACATCAAAACATGGGAAGAATGTTTACCACATGTTGAGTTTGCTTATAACAGATCTGTCCACTCTGCTACTAAATTTTCACCATTTGAAATTGTGTATGGATTTAATCCTTTAACCCCATTGGATTTATCTCCCTTGCCTTTGACTGAGCATGTTAATTTAGATGGCAAAAAGAAGGTTGACTTTGTCAAGCAGATTCATGAGAAAGCAAGACTCAACATTGAGCGAAGAACGGAACAATATGCACAACAAGCCAACAAAGGGCGTCACAAGCTACTTTTTGAACCGGGAGATTGGGTTTGGCTGCATATGAGAAAAGAAAGATTTCCTGCGCAAAGACGTTCCAAATTGCTTCCAAGAGGGGATGGTCCTTTCCAAGTCCTAGAGCGCATCAATGACAACGCCTACAAGTTAGATTTACCTGGTGAGTACAATGTAAGTGCTACTTTTAATGTTACTGATTTGAGCCCTTTTGATGTAGGAGATGATTTGAGGACAAATCCTTTTCAAGAGGAGGGGAATGATGCAATCAATGTCAACATAACTCCAAGGGATCAAGTCCAAGTCCCAATTGGGCCGGTGACAAGAGCACGGGCCAAGAAATTTAAAGAGGTACTCAATGGATTGATTCAAGAGGCATGGGCTCAAGCAAATCAAGCATATTCGTGGAGGACCATTGAGCATGATCCAAGTGAGCAGCACGGAATCATCAATATGATTCATGTTCTAGAAGAATCTGGCCAAGAATAAAAACATTCCTTTTTGGATTTATATGTAAGGCTTGCATGCCAATTAATTTCCTTTTTTTTTTTGCTTATATGGGTGTATATGGCTGGATACATCCATTCCCAAATTTCCTCTTCTAGTTTAGGCATGTGATCGGCTACTTAAAAGGATTGAGTATCTTTTCATTTAGGCAAGTATCTTTTAGGCAACTAAGAGATATTTTGCACCAGATTTTTAGCCCTAATTAGGATACCATTTAGGGAGTTTCTTTGTAATGGCTAGCCCTTTAAATAGGCATATATGCAATGAATAAAAAGTAGATCATTATTCAGCAAATTGTGAGAGTATTCTCTACGGTTCTTTGAAGAACTATTCGAACTTATCGGATTTCCCGTGGCGTTCACCAACGACTTATCAAACGGAGCTCCACCACCGTTTGTGGCGTCTTCCTTATACCAAGGTTCTTGTTTCGCATCAAGCAACGGGTTGAGGTCATATATACCGAGGTTCTTGTTTGTCGTAAACAACGGGTCGAGGTCTTCATTCAGAACCTGATCATAGAACTTTCTTGGGTTCCTCATTGTATCGGGTCTCATTCTTTTTGGTGGGATTCGTATCAAGATCCAAAAAGATCAAAGAAGCAATTAATGAGTTGATTCATGAGATCTGGGCTGATTCTAAAATAGGGCATTCCAAGCTTGACCCAAAGAAAGATGAAGGCATAATAAATTTAATTCAAGCTACTGATGGGGCTAATTAGTAGTCTTTTAACTTCGCTAATTGATTGGCTGATTGTTCATCAACTAGGAGCTGATTTGTAATCCTTTTTTTTCTCAACCATGTTCTATAAATAGCATACACTTTTTGTAATGAAAAAACATTGAATTGAGATTAAAAAAACACACAAGTGTTGTTTCTTCTATTGGCTCTTCAGAGAACTTGTGAACTTATCAGGGTTTTTTTCTTGTGGCATTCAAATTTTATACATTCGATTTGTGATTCCATATAATCATTAAGTCGGGCTTAGTTACTCTATACCTTTAGTTCACATTTCAATTATATGTGTTGGGTCGGGGTTTTCTTTCAAAATTTGATTTTTAGCTTTCTTGGGCAAGTATTCCAATATTGTTGTTGAGTCTCAATGCGTATTGGTTAAGGTTCGCATCATTTGGTATTAGAGCCAAGTTCTAAAATCAGATTTACTATCCTTTTATCTTTTGTTTCTTGCCATCATCCATCGTGTTCCATTTGTGTTCATTGTGCCTTATTCTTGCCTTGTGTTGTACACCAAGTTCAAAAAAAAAAAAAAAGAAAAAGAAAATGAAGAAGTTGATACTGAGGCAACAAATACTATCATTCACCATACTTATTAAAGTTATTTGTTCTTAAATCATGACTTCTGTAGTTTTAGTTTTCTAAAAAAAAAAAAAAAATTGACTTCTGTCTTTTTCCTTTGATTCGTTGTTTTTGTCATACTTTTCTTGCCACTGGTATTGGTTTAAATATTACAAGTTAAATTTCTTGAGCAAGTTTATTAGTTTAATGAAGAACTGAAAAGGGGGAAGCTAGAAGTGAAAAAAGGCAAGAGAGTGTGAGACGAATATCGGGAAAAAGCCAATTTTAGAGTGAAACACTCTCTCGAGTGACATAATTTGAGTGCAAACACGTGAGGGAGTGCTATGAAAAATTCCAAGTTTTGGAGGTTAGAGAGAGAAGCTCCCCCTTCTCTCTAGAGTTCCAGCAGTTTTTGTTCCATCTTCCTCTAGGCATTAATGGAGGTTGAAGGTGGCATTAATGAGTGTGGTGCAGTTGGGGGGTTACTTGAGAGATTCTCCCTCTAGGATTCATTTTCGTTTTCTTCTCTAGAATTTATTCTAATTTCTTTGGAGAAGATGGAGAGTGAGGATGGAAACCATCTTAGAGTGATGGGGGATATTGCTTTGATTGGTGAGGATGGTTCACCTCTGTTAGGAAATGGTGCAGGCATTTATGATCCTCTTAATGGCTCTCTTGAGAGATTTCTAAAGCTAAGAGCTGGGTCACAAGGGATTCACGTTGATAATTCTATAACAGAGGTTGGGAGAGGTCAAGCCATTGTTCTAGGTGCTGTTGCTGGTAGAATCTTTGAGTTGAATTCTGATTTGTAGTTTTTGAAGTTGGAAAGAGATGAGTACAAATCTGAAATTGAAAAACTCAAGGTTATGGTGTCTAAGCTATGCAATACTCCAGGTAGTATGCTTGGGTCAAGTATGGCTTCAAAGATGCACGATGTCAAGCCTGGTTTCAACACTCTTGTTGCAAGCTTTGGAGGTCTTCTCTCGTGCACAAATGGTGAAAAATCTCTAGGTAGTAACTCTTCAGCCAAAAGCTGGGCAGATAAGGTTGAAGAGGAAGAGCAAACTTTTGTGGTGAGTTCTCCCCATGAATTAGCTGTATATTCGGTGTCCAAACCTCAGTTTGTGGAGAAGATGGGTACGGTTCAGGCAAAGAAGCTTGGAGCAAAGGAGGAAACTAATGTGGTGATTGCTCCCCATGTAGCAGCTATAAATTTGGGGTCCAAACCTCAGCTTGTGAAGAAGGAGGGTACTGTTCACGCACTTGGTGGAGAGAGTGCAAATACAAAGGTGATGGGGATGGGTCTTGTCTCCACTACTTTGGATTTAGGTAATGGGATGCAGCCAGCTTGCATGGGTGAAGAGTGTGCAAATGCAAAGGGGATAGAGATAGGTCATGTCTCCACTACTTTAGGCTTGGAAAATGGAGTGCAACATGCTTACTTGGGTGGAGAGAAAGCTGGAGAAAATTCTGTTGTGACAGAATTTGCAGTCAACCAAGTATAGAGGCAGCATGGGAGGGGCACGGTCAACGAACCTGGTGGAAAGTAAAGTGGTCCCAATGGTCCAAGTAAGTGGGTTTCCATTTTAAAGTCAAAGAAAGGCTCTTTTATGAATCTTGAATATTTCAAACCTGAAATGAGAAATGATAGAGTTAAAGTTAAACCCCCTTCGGATGTGGCTGCCCAGGGTGCTGAGTTATGGAAAAATACTCTTGTTGGGTACTTTATGCAAAATAAACTACCCTTTAATTTAGTCAACAACATTGCCAAGAAATTATGGGATAAACATGGGTTTGACAAATTGTTGACCACTGATAATGGGTTCTATTATTTCAAGTTTTCATCAGCTACGGGTTGTGAATGGGTCATTGAGAATGGACCATGGCACTTTGCTGGTATGCCTAAGGAAATGGCAACTCAACATGAACCTTAGTAAGGATAGTTGTAAATCAGTCCCCATTTGGGTTAGTTTCTATAATGTTCCTTTGGAATTGTGGACAACAAGAGGCCTAAGTTATGTGGCTAGTGCAGTGGGAAAACCCCTATATCCGGATAACTTGACTGAAGAGTTAAAGAGAATAAACTTTGCTAGAATTTGTGTAGAAGTTAATGCTGAATCTAAACTTCCAAATTCTTTTGATCCGGAGGTGGAAGGTAGAGGTGTTATTGAAATATCTGTTGAGTACAATTGGGTTCCAAAGATTTGTGAAGTCTGCAAAGAATTTGGGCATGTAGTGAGCAAGTGCAAAAAGGTGATTAAACAAGAATGGAAAATTAAAAAGAATTCAATAGTAGAGACTGCAAATGAAGAGGGCTGGACAGAAGTTAAGCGCAAAGGGAAGGAGAATACTATTGATGAGGATGCTACAAGTGCTCCAACTTTAGCTGGTCCAAATGGTGTTGGGTAAATAGAGGAGATGCTTTCTACTACTCCGAGGGCAACAAATGCCATTCCAAGTGGTGCTTGCAGAGGTGATCAATTAGTCCCCATACAACCAGCCAATCTGATGATGAAACTTGTTGTTGAGGTCATAACTCTCAATAGATTTCAACAATTGGACAAGATGGAAGATATTGAAGACATGGAAACTAGTGAGGATGGTCAGTTAAATTTGATGGTAACTCCTATTGCAAATCCTATAAGAGACAAGGCGGCGGTAGTGGATGAAGTTGATAGGAAGATACAAAAGAATAAGAGGAAGAATGAGAAGAAAAGAAGACAGAGCTCAGCTAGTAGCTCTAAGGGGAGCACCTCTTTTTCTAAGTAATTAATGTCGTTCGCTTGCTGGAATGTGAGAGGTCTCAATGATCTCTCCAAGCAGAGAGAAATCAAAGATTTTGTTCGGTGCCACAACATTTGGTGTTTTGTTTTTGTAGAAACTAGAGTCAAGTTGGAGAATAGGGATTCAATCTGTCGTGGGCTGATGAAGAATTGGGATTTCATCCATAATTATAACACTAATGGGGATGGTAGAATTTGGGTTGGGTGGAATTTGAATTTTGTGAAATTGAATGTTCTAAGCATGACTAACCAAATTATTCATTGTAAGATCTTTCTTATTGAGTAGAAGATCCATTGCTACATTTCTTTCGCTTATGGTTTACACACTGTAACACTTAGAAGGCAGCTTTGGAGGGATCTTGAACAACATGCAAATTTGGCTTGTAATGAACCTTGGCTTGTCATGGGTGATTTTAATGCTATAAGATCTCCTTTTGAGAGAAGGGGGGGAAGCACTGATTGGCCTGGTTTCATGGACGAATTTAATGAGTGTCTTGTGGAGGCTGAGCTAGATAATCTTCGATATGGGGGTTTCCATTTTACTTGGAACAATGGATGTGCTAAGAATTATATCCTAAGAAAAATTGATAGAGCTCTTGTTAACAGCTGCTGGAACTCTAAATTCAAATTTTCTTCAGCTGAATTTGTTCCTTTTGGGGTTTCAGATCATAACCCTATTTTGGTTCGGTTGGGGGCCCATATGAAGGAAGGTACTAAACCATTTAAGTTCTTTAATTTTTGGACTGAGTATGAGGAGTTTTTGCCTACGGTGCAGCAAGCTTGGAATATTGTTGTTGATGGGTACCCAATGTACTGAGTTTGCAAGAAACTAAAGATGGCGAAATCTAGTTTGAAGGAGCTAAATAAGAAGAAATGTTATGATATTTCACTGCGAGTTAATGAAGCTAGAGAGGACTTGCTTAATCTTCAAAGACAGTTAGAGGCAAATGGTGGGGATCCTGGGCTCTTGGCCAAGGAGAAAGAGAGCCTTTTCAAACTTAATGCTTTGAATAACTAAGACGAGAGCTTTGCCAAGCAAAAGAGCAGAATTCTGTGGCTGAATGATGGGGATCAAAACACCAATTTTTTCTTCAAGTTAGTAAGGAATAGAGCTAATAGGAATAAAATCTCCTCCATAAAAAAGGAAGATGGTACTGTAGTGGAAGATATTAAAGAGGTCAAAGAGGAATTTGTAAAGTACTTCCAGAACTTGTTGGGGAAGGAAAATGATGTGAAGTATCCAGGGAAGCAAGAACTTCAGCAATATATTAGTAAAGTGATTTCTGAAGAAGCTGCTGCAAATATGGACAGGAATGTCATGGAAGATGAGATTAAGCAAGTGCTCTTTAACTTAAATCCAAACAAGGCCCCTGGTCCTGATGGTTTCAATGGTTTTTTTCTTTAAGAAAGCTTGGCCTATAGCTGGAAAGGAGGTGGTTGCTGCCATTAAATCATTCTTTGATTCTGGTTGTTTGCTAAAGGAAGTCAATGCTACCATTGTAGCCTTAATCCCCAAAGTTCCTAATCCCACAACCTTAAAGGACTATCGACCTATCTCTTGTTGCAATACTCTGTACAAATGCATTACTAAGATTATTGTGGATAGAATTAAGAGTTTGCTGCCTTTAGTTATTGATGAAGCCCAATTAGCTTTTATTCAAGGAAGGAAGATTATTGATAACATCTTACTTGCTCAAGAACTTATGAGAGGCTATCATAAGAGCACCAAGTTGGCTAAATGTGTTGTGAAGGTAGATCTTATGAAGGCCTATGACTCAGTCAGATGGGAATTCGTGGTGGATGTTTTGGAGCTTATGGGATTTCCAGAGAAGCTAAGGAATTGGATAGAGGTTTGCATCTCTACTCCTATGTACTCAATCAGCCTTAATGGTGCCTTGGAGGGTTTCTTTCCTGGAGTTAAAGGCCTGACGCAAGGTGATCCTTTATCCCCTTACTTATTTGTAATTTGTATGAATGCCCTATCTCAAATTATTCAGCAGCAAGTAAAGAGGAACCCCAATTTTCAGTTTCATTGGAGATGCAAGAAAACTAGCTTAACTCACCTTTGTTTTGCTAATGACTTGATGCTTTATTGCAAGGGTGAGATTGCTTCTGCTAGGATTTTAAAGGAGGCTTTGGATATATTTTCTGAATTCTCAGGTCTTGTTCCAAATTGTGCCAAGAGTAATATATTTCTCACTGGTTTGGATGATCAAGGGAGAGAGCAATTGTTAAATCTCTTCAAGTTTCAGCCAGGTGCGCTTCCAATTCGATACCTAGGGGTTCCCTTGATTTCTTCTAAGCTGAAATCTGAAGATTACAATAACTTGGTTGATAGAATTGTGAGTAAGGCCAAGTCTTGGACTGGTAAGTTCCTCTCTTATGCTGGCAAGTTGCAGCTCATCAAATCAGTCTTATTTAGCATGCAAAGCTACTGGTGTGCCCATTTCATTATGCCTAAGAAAGTTTTGAAGAAAATTGATCAATGCTTCAGAGCTTTTCTTTGGAAAGGGCCTGATTTAAAGAGTATTGGAGCTAAGGTTAATTGGGAAGAGGTTACTAAACCAAATGATGAAGGTGGTCTAGGCATAAAGAAGTTGGTGGATTGGAACCAAGCTAATATCATTAGATACATCTGGTTGTTGTGCCAATCTTCTACAACCTCTTGTTGGGTGAAGTGGGTCAGAGCTAACCTTCTAGTTAGAAGTCAATTCTGGGTGGCTAAGGTTCCTTGGGATTGCTCTTGGACTTGCAGGAAAATTTTGCACCTAAGAAATATCATTAGGCCTTTGATCAAGTACAAAATTGGGAAAGGCTCACAGGTTTCCCTTTGGTATGATAATTGGCTGCCAATGGGGCCTATACATCAAAGAATGGGGGATAGGGTGATCTATGATTCTGGGCTAGATAAAGAAGCAAAAGTTAGCAATATTATTAGAGACAACCAGTGGCATTGGCCTATGGCAAATTCCATAGAGTTGATGGAGCTCAAGAGGTGTATGTCATGTGTTCCACTTCCTAATAGTTCTTGTACTAATCAAGCCATGTGGATTCCAGAAAAAATTACTAATTTTCAGTTAGATCAGCTTGGCAAAGTATTAGAAGTCATAGTCCTCAAGTGGAGTGGGTTGAAGTTGCTTGGATTAAGAAGGCTATTCCTAGATATAGCTTTATCCTTTGGCTTGCTATTCGAGAAAAATTAGCCACCCAAGACAAACTTGCTGCCTATGGTATGTTAAATGACATGTGTTGTGTGTTTTGTAGAGATAAAATTGAAGACCACAACCATCTCTTCTTCCAGTGTTCAATCACCAACAGATTATGGGTGCAGCTGTTAGCAAAATGTAAGGCCCAATGCTTGAGTAATGAGTGGCAAGGGATTGTATCTTGGGCTTGTACCTTGAAGGGGAAGGCTTTGAAGAATATTCTATGCAAGTTAATGCTCTCCACCACTGTTTATTTCCTTTGGAGAGAAATGAATGATAGATTAATGGCTAACAAGTGTAGGGACATGAAGGCAGTGCTCAATGATATAGTCTTTCAAGTGCGTAGTAGGATGGCTAGTTTGAGAGGCTTTCATGGAACGGCACCAAATAGGGACCTCCAGCAAATATGGCGGATTCCCAATGATATTTTCAAGAATTAAGGGCAACCATTTTTTTGCCATTTGTTTAGTTCTTATAGTTGTTGAGCTAAGTTAGCTTCTTTGTGTACTTTTCTTAGCTAGTTCTAGTTGGGTTCTTTAGTTTGTTTGGATGGTTATCTTTCTTGATTATCATTATCCTTTGGCCTGGGGTATGCCCCTTGTATTTGTACTTGATCTTTTGATCTTTTTTTGTCTATAGATATTCTTTCTTACTTAGCAAAAAAAAAAAAATTTCTGAAGAAGCAACTGCAAACATGGATAAGAATGTCACAGAAGATGAGATTAAGCAAGTGCTCTTTAACTTAAATCCAAACAAGGCCCCTGTCCTGATGGTTTTAATGGCTTTTTCTTTTTAAAAAAAGGTCTGGCCTATAGTTGGAAAGGAGGTAGTAGTTGCTATTAAATCTTTTTTTGATTCTAGTTGTTTGCTAAAGGAAGTCAATGTTACCATTGTAGCCTTAATCCCCAAAATTCCTAATCCCACAACCTTAAAGGACTATAAACCTATTTTTTGTTGCAATACTCTGTACAAATGCTTTACTAAGATTATTGTGAATAGAATTAAGAGTTTTTTGCCTTTAGTTATTGATGAAGCCCAATTAGCTTTCATTCAAAGTAGGAAGATTAGTGATAGTATCTTACTTGCTCAGGAACTTATGAGAGGCTATCATAAGAACAACAAGTTGGCTAAATGTGTTGTGAAGGTAGATCTCATAAAGGCCTATAACTCAGTCAGATGGGAGTTTGTGTTGGATGTTTTGGAGCTTGTAGGATTTCCAGAGAAGCTAAAGAATTGGATACAAGTCTACATTTCTACTCCTACATACTCAATCTACCTTAATGGTGCCATTTAGGGCTTCTTTCTTGGTGCTAAAAGCCTATGGCAAAGTGATCCTTTATCCCCATACTCATTTGTAATTTGTATAAATGTCCTATCTCAAATTATTGGAACACCAATTTTCAGTTTCATTGGATCTGCTAGGATTTTAAAGGAGGCTTTGGATACATTTTTTGAATTCTCAGGAATTGTTCCAAATTGTGCCAAGAGTAATATATTTCTCACCGGTTTGGATGATCGTGGGAGGGAGCAATTGTTCAATCTCTTCAAGTTCTAGCCAGGTGAGCTTTTAATTCGGTACTTAGGAGTTCCCCTAATTTCTTTTAAGCTGAAACCTGAAGATTGCAATAACCTGGTTGATAGAATTGTGACTAAGGCCAAGTCTTGGACTGGTAAGTTCCTCTCTTATGCAAATTGGTTGTAGCTCATTAGGCCTTTAATCAAGTACAAAATTGGGGAGGGCTCACAGGTTTCCCTTTGGTATGATAACTGGCTGGCAATGGGACCTATACATGAAAGAATGGGGGGGGGGTAGGGTGATCTATGATTCTGTTCTAGAAAAAAGAGCAAAAGTCAACACTATTATTAGGGACAATCAGTGACATTAGACTGTGGCAAATTCTATAGAGTTGATGGGGCTATTCTGCACCCTAATAGCTCTTGTAGTCATCAAGCTATATGGATTCTAGAAAAAAAAAATCACCAATTTTCAGTTACATCAGCTTGGCAAAGTATTAGAAACCATAGTCCTCAGGTGGAGTGGGCTAAAGTTGTTTGGTTTAAGAAGGCTATTCCTAGATATAGCTTCATCCTCTGGCTTGCTATTCGAGAAAGATTGGCCACCCAAGACAAACTTACTGCTTATGGTATTTTAAATGACATGTTCTGTGTATTTTGTAGAGATAAAATTGAAGACCACAACCATCTCTTCTTCTAGTGTTTACTACCAACGGATTGTGGATGCAGCTGCTAGCAAAATGTAAGGTCTAATGTTTGAGTAATGAGTGGCAAGGGATTGTATCTTGGGCTTATACCTTGAAGGGGAAGGCTTTGAAGAATATTCTATGCAAGTTAATGCTATCCACCACTGTTTATTTCTTTTAGAGATAAAGAAATAATAGATTAATGGCTAAAAAGTGTAGGGACATGAAAGTAATGTTCAATGATATAGTCTTTCAAGTTCGTAACATGATGGCTAGTTTGAGAGGCTTTTATGGAATGCACCAAATAGAGATCTCCACCAGATATGGCGGATTCCCGATGATATCTTCAGAACTAAGGGCAACTGTTTTGTTATTTGTTCATTTACTTGTTAGAATGGTTATCTTCTTCTCGATGGGTTCGTTTACTTGTTAGAATGGTTATCTTTTTTTCTTTATGATCCTCATCATAAGGCCTAGGGTATGCCACTTGTATTTGTATTCGATCTTTTTTGTCTATATATTCTTTCTTACTTAGCTAAAAAAAAAAAAAAGGCTTATTTAAAAGACTACAAATTAACCCTTAATTGGTGGGGAATTAGCCAAGTCAAAAGACTACCAATCAGCTCCATCAATAGTTTGAATTAAATTTATTATGCCTTCATCGTCCTTTGGGCCAAGTATGGAATGCCCCATTTTAGAATCAGCCCATTAATTGCTTCTTTGATTTTTTTGAATCTTGCTCTTGTGATAGGCCCAACTGGAACATGTAATGGATCTTTTAATAGTGCTTGTTGATTCTCATCATTCCCCCTCTCTTCAAAATGATTCAACCTAGAATTGTCACCTACATTAAAAAGGGAAAGATAAGAAATATTAAATGTTGCACTAATGTCATACTCACCTGGAAGATCTAACTTGTAAGCATTATCGTTGAGCCACTCAAGGACTTGAAACAGACCATGATACAAACCCCACCAACAATGTGACGAAACCCGACACCAAATCTGGAAAACAAGACCAAAGAACCTTCAAGCTTGAAGGAAACCGCGACTCGTTGCTTAGCAAAAGCAAGAACCTTGGTATGGTGAAGACGCCACAAACGGGAATGGATGATCCGTTTGATAAGTCTGGTTTGAACGCCACAAGGAATTCCTTGATAAGTTCGGATTAGTTCTTCAAGAAACTCAAGAAGAATATAGAAAACTCACAAAATATTCATTGATCTGGAATTTGACAACCAAGAGCCTTTTTATAGGCTTACATGATAAGATCTCTAGA
>CM065390.1:36555000-36557500 GCA_033060915.1 Euryodendron excelsum | reverse complement strand
TTCATTTTTCGTATGCACCCAATCCCAATCACTCGGTTCAAAGATGACTCGTCTACGGCCCTTGTTGGCTTTGGTCACATATTGCTCATTTTTCTTCTCTGTGTTGCTGTACACTTTCATAGAGTTTCTTCACCATCTTAGCCTTGTTTTGAACATCCAAACTAGTCCTTTCATTAACTTAAAAAGGCAGAAAATCCAAAGGAGTTAGTGGATTAAAACCATATACAATCTCAAATAGTGAAAAATTAGTCGTAGAATGAACACTCTGATTATATGCAAACTCAATGAATGGCAAACAATCCACCCAATTTTTTAAGTTCTTTTGAATTATAGTTCACAACAAAGTAGATAAAGTTCTATTCACTACCTCTGTTTGTCCATTTGTTTGGGGGTGACATGCAGTCGAAAACAACAATTTAGTTCCTAACTTTCCCCACAAGACTTTTTGAAAATAGCTAAGAAACTTAACATCATGATCAGACACAATACTCCTAGGAACAACATGGAGTCGTCCTATATCTTGAAAGAACAAATCAGTGATGTGGGTTGCATAATCAGTTTTATGACAAGAGATGAAATGTGCCATCTTAAAAAACCTATCAACAACCACAAAAATTGAATTCCTTCCTTTTCTTGACCAAGGCAAGCCTAAAACAAAGTCCATGAAAATATCTATTTAAGGCGCACTAGGTATAGGTAAAGGAGTGTATAATCCATGTGGTAAGACTCTAGATTTGGCCTGCTTACATGTAACACATCTAGTACAAATTCTCTCCACATTACGTTTCATCTTTGGCCAAAAAAATGTTTGTGCAACACGTCTAAAGTCTTCCTTACACCAAAATGACCCATCAAACCACCTTCATGTGCCTCACGCACAAACAACTCGCATAGAACTATTAGGCACACAAAGTCTATTTTCTCTAAATAAATACCAATTTAGTCTATAAAACTTACCAAATGCTACCTTTTCACATGCTCCATGCACAATAGCAAAGTCATCATCCTTAGCATACAATTCCTTAACATATTCAAATCCCAATAACTTTGTTTTTAAAGTAGAGACAAGGGCATACCTCCTTGATAATGCATCAACCACAATGTTTTCCTTATCTTGCTTGTATTTGATTACGTAAGGGAAGTTCTTAATGAATTCAATCCACTTGGCATGCCTTCTATTCAACTTACCGTGTCCTTTCAAGTGCTTCAAGGACTCATGGTCGGTATGTATGATAAATTCTTTTGGTCAAAGGTAATGTTGCCAAGTCTCCAATGCTGACACCAATGCATAAAGTTCAATGTCATATGTCAGGTAGTTCAAAGTTACTTCATTTAGCTTTTCACTAAAATCAGCTATTGGCTGCTTCTCCTGCATTAGAACAGCTCTAATACCTATTCCTGAGACATCACACTCAATCTCAAAAGTTTTAAAAAAATTAGGTAATGCTAATAAACGAGCACCACACAACCTTTCTTTAATCTCATGAAATGCATGATCTTGTTCACTACCCATTTAAAACCCACGAATTTTTTAACAATTTCAGTGAGTAGTGCAACTAGTGTACTGAAATCTTTGACGAAACGTTGATGAAAACTAGCAAAACCATGAAAACTTCTTACCTCTGTGATTGACTTAGGTGTCGGCCATTCCTTGATAGCCTTTACCATTTTCGCATCCACCTCAATTCCTTTCATGCTAACGACATAACCAAGAAACATAACTTTGTCCAAGCAAAAAGTGTATTTCTTTAAATTGGCATATAATTTTTCGTTTCTCAAAACATCAAGCACACAATACAAATGATCAATATGCTCATCCAAGTTATTGCTATACACCAACATGTCATCAAAATAAATCACAACAAATCTACCTATAAATGCACACAATGAATGATTCACTAACCTCATGAATGTACTTGATGTATTAGTTAGACCAAAAGGCATAACCAACCATTCATACAATCTATATTTAGTTTTAAAGGCAATTTTCCATTCATCACCCTCTTTCATCCTAATTTGATAATACCCACTTTTTAAATCAATTTTTGTGAAAATACATTATCTATGCAACTCATCCAATATATCATCTGGCCTAGGAATGGAATGACTATACTTTAATGTAATGTTACTGATAGCCCTGCAATCAACACATATTCTTCAAGTTCTATCACTCTTGGATACAAGTAGTATTGGTACCGCGCACAGATTCATACTCTCCTTTATGTGTCCTTTGGCAAGCAACTCCTCCACTTGCCTTTGAAGTTTATTTGTGTCCTCTAGATTACTCCTATAGGCTGGTCGGTTAGGAATTGTTGCACTTGGCACAAAATTAATTTGATGCTTTATTTCCCTAATAGGTGGCAACCCACTAGCCACATCGGTAGGAAACACATCCTTATATTCCTGTAACAAAGAGATAACAACACTAGGCAAAGATTTGTTAAGTTCGTTGGTATTAAAACATGCCTCTTTGTACAATAGTATAAATATAGACTAGTTT
>CM065390.1:36547500-36552500 GCA_033060915.1 Euryodendron excelsum | reverse complement strand
ATAGAGTAACTAACTCTAACTTAGTGATTATATGGAATCACGAATCGAAGGTATAAAATGTGAATGCCATAAGGACGAATCCTTGATAAGTTCACAAGGTCTCAGAAGAATTAATAGAAGAAACAACACTCATATGTTTTTATTTTTTTATTTTATCTCAATTCAATATCCTTCATTACAAAGAGTGCATGCTATTTATAAAACATGGTTGAGAAAAAAAGAAAAAAGACTACAAATCAACTTCTAATTGATGGGCAATCAGCAAATCAATTAACCAAGTCAAAAGACTACAAATCAGTCCCTAATTGATGGGCAATTAGCTAAGTCAAAAGATTACTCAAAAGGCTACAAATCAATCCCTAATTCATGGAACTTAGCAAAAAAAAAATCCCTAATTCATGGGCAATTAGCTAATCAATTAGCCAAGTGAAAAGACTACTAATCAGCCCCATCAATAGTTTGAATAAAATTTATTATGACTTAATCTTTCTTTGGGCCAAGCTTGGAATGCCCCATTTAAGAATTATCCAAGATCTCATGAATCAACCCATTAATTGCTTATTCTCATCAAATCTATTGGCCCAACTTTTAATTCTGGTAACAATTTTATCAATCAGAGGTTGGCAATCTGCTGCAGCAAGCTTTGTTGATATTAGAGGAATGCCAAGGTATTTAACAGGTAATTCCCCACTTCTAAGCATGTGGCCTATGCCAGCATTGACTTCATTTGCACCAGATGTGTAAACTTTACTCTTGCTTTTATTGGGGAGAAGGCCTAAGAACTTGAGGAACTCCATGAGAGATTGCTGAATGATTTGGATGGACTGCAAATCAGCATGGCATAGAATGAAAAGATCATCAGCAAACTAGATATGACTAATTCCTTGATCTTCACATTTCGGGGGGTACTTGAAGCTCCCTTGACTAATGTTAGATTGGAGAAGCCTGGAGAAGAATTCCATAACTAAGAGGAAATGGTAAAGGGAGAGAGGATCCCCTTGCCTAAGGCCTTTGGCTCCTTTAAAGTAGCCTTCTAGAGCTCCATTTCTATATATGGAGAACCTAGGAGCCGTGATACATTCCTTAATCCAACATTTGAATTTGTCTAGAAGGTGGAAAGCTGCCAAGATCTAGAGGATAAGTTGCCATGATATTGAATCAAATGCTTTCATAATGTCAATTTTGAGAGTACATCTAGGACAAAGATTATCTTTGTGATAGATCAACAGGATCTGATCTGAGATGGATCTACCAGAGATAAAAGTTGTTTGAGTATAACAAATCATGCTTGATATAACCTGCTTCAACCTATTTGTAATGATCTTGGCGATGCATTTGTAAGTGGTGTTGCAATAGGATATAGGCTTTTTTTTTTTTGCTAAGTAATAGGATATAGGCTTATAGTCAGTCATATTGCGGGATTGGGGCTTTGGCCCATCAGTTATCTTTTTACCATCCTTTTTTTTTGGTAGGCATCTTTGTACCATCCCCCAGCACCACCTGAGTAATTATGTTCATATTCCTTTACTTGATTATAGATTTGAAAGAAGAATCAATTGTTTTTGTCCCCCAGATTTAGCCATTGCACCCTAGCCTTCTGCTTCATTATGCTTTCTTTAGCCCTTGTAGCATCAAGAAACTTTTGATAAACATCTCTTTCCCTACTAATCAGATTACCATCCCCAAGTCTCATATCATGTTGTTGCTGTACACCTTCTGACTCCGATCTTAAAACCTTAACTCCTTCAAAAATGTTAATGAAATCTTTTGTCTTTAACTTCTTAGGCTCACTCTTAAGCATTTTAAGCTTCCGACAAACTCTGAACATAGGATTCCCTTCCACTTGCTTTTCCCAAATACTCTGAACAATGGTTTCAAATTGAGGATGCTCAGCCCAGCAATCAAAGTACTTAAATGGCTTCTTACTCTCTATCTTGTTTTTAACAAAATGAACCATAGTTAGGGAATGGTCAGAAATACCAGGAGCATTGAAATCAGCAGTTGCTTGAGGAAACTTCTTCATCCATTCCTCATTTATAATGACCCTGTCAATCTTTATAGTAATATACCTTCTCAAATCTTGTTTATTAGACCAAGTAAATTGGTGCCCATAATAGCACAAGTCATCCAACTCATTCTCATACATACACCGTTAAAATCGTCCATGTAAGGAGGCCAAGCCTCTTGACCCTCAAATCTCTCATGGGAAAACCTGATTGCATTGAAGTCCCCTAGCAAAACCCAAGGGTTGTCATTAATCCCATACCTGAATTCTTCAATTTTGCTCCACAAAGCATGCCTAGCATCATATTTATTTGACCCAAAGACAAAAGTAGCTGCAAAAGAGGTCAAATCTTCAAGGCACGTAACCCAACAGTAAATCCATTGATCTAATTTAGATATGCAACGAACACAAGCAAAATTAAGGTCCAGTGTCTTTATCCAAACCTTCCTGGCAATCTTCAAGTTCCCCTCTAGCCGCATTAACTCTTTCAAATAGCCCGTTGAATTTCTTCTTGTTAAGCTTCTTGAACTCTTCTTTCAACTTCTTCAGCTTCTGAGTTACATTAAACATAGGCGTTCCTCTGTGGTCACTGATCGATACCCTTCGAATTAAGGTTATAAACTCTTCATGCTCTGCCAGTTATCAAAAACTTTAAAAAGGATTTCTAAACTTCTAGATCTCACACCCCATATGAATAATGACTATCGAATGGTCATAAGTCAGCTTTGCACCAAATTCTACAATAGAGTTTGGGAACACCCTATTAATCACAGCCATGTCAATCTTAGACATGATGTAGCCCTCATCCTTCCTTTTGTTTGTTCAAGTGAGTTGATGACCATAAAATTGGAGGTCATCCAACTCCAATGAGCACAAACAATTGTTGAAATCCTCCATGCAAGTGGGCTAGCTCGTTTGGCCCCCAAATCTCTCATTTATGCATCTAATAGCATTAAAATCACCCAATACAATCCATGACTCTAATTACAAAATTTGTTTCATGTGTCTAAATAACTTCCCAGACCTCCACTGTAGGTCTAATTATAATCCAAGAATTTTTCAAACACTCACAATGTTTGTTTCAATTACCTTGTACTTTCATTTATTGAATAATTATATTGATGTGAGAACCAGGGAATAATTTTTTTGCTAAGTAAGAAAGAATGTATAGAAAATAAAGATCGGAAGGCATACCCCAGGCAAAGGATGAGGACTATCAAGAAAAGAAGAAAACATCCGAACAACAATGGGAACAAAGCTAGAACTAGCTAAGTAAACTACACAATACAAGCTAACTTAGCTTTACAACTCTAACAAACTGAACAGTAACTTGCGCTGAATATTCTCCAAAGACTTCTCCTTCAAGGTGCAAGCCAAAGATACAATCACTTGTCACTCATTACTCAAGCATTGGACCTTATATTTTGCTAGTTGCTAAACCCACAATTTGTTGGTAATCGGACACTGGAAGAAGAGATGGTTAAGGTCTTCAAGTTTATCTCTACAAAACACACAACACGTCATTTAAAATACCATAAGCAACAAGTTTGTCTTGGATAGCCAATCTTTCTCGAATAGCAAGCCAAAAGATAAAGCTATATCTAGGAATAACCTTCTTAAAACCAAGCAACTTATGAAACCCACTCCACTTGAAAAATATGGTTTCTAATACTTTGCCAAGCTGATTTAGCTAAAAATTGGTGTTTTTCTTTTTCTTTTTCTTTTTAGAATCCATATAGCTTGATCACTATAAGAACTATTAGGGGACGGAATACCTAACATACACCTCTTAAGCTCTAGTCATTCTATGGAATTTTCCACAGACCAATGCCACTGATTGTCCCTAATAATGGTGTTGACTTTTGCTTCTTTTCCTAGGCCAAAATCATAGATCACCCTATCCCCCATTCTTTGATCTATAGGCCTCATTGGCAGCTAGTTATCATACCAAAGGGAAACCTGTGAACCTTCCCCAATTTTGTACTTGATTAAAAGCTTAATGATATCTCTTAGCTGTAGAATTTTTCTCCAAGTCCAAGTGCAATCCCAAGGAACCTTTTCCACCCAGAATTGACTTCTAACTAGAAGGTTCACTCTTACCCACTTCACCCAACAAAAGGTTGTAGAAGATTGGTACAACAACCAGATGTATCTAGCTATATTAGCTTAATTCCAATCCACCAGCTTCTTTATACCCAGACTACCTTCATCATTTAGCTTTGTAACATCTTCCCAATTAACCTTAGCTTGAGTAATCTTTAAATCAGACCCTTTCCAAATAAAAGCTTTGAAGCATCGATAAATTTTCTTTAAAGCTTTGTTTGGCATAATGAAGTCGGCACACTAGTAGCTTTGCATACTAAATAAAACTAATTTGATGAACTACAACTGACCTGCATAAGAGAAGAATTTACTTGTTCAAGACTTGGCCTTGGTCATAATTCAATCAACTAGGTTATTGCAATCTCCAGGTTTTAGCTTTGAAGAAATCAAAGGAACCCCTAAATACCGAATTGGAAGAGCACCTGGGTAAAACTTGAAGAGATGTAACAATTGCTCCCTCCCATGATCATCCAAACTAGTGAGAAATATATTACTCTTGGCACAATTTGGAACAAATCCTGAGAATTTAGAAAATTTATCCAAAGCATCTTTTAAAATTTTAACAGAAGCAATCTCACCCTTGCAATAAAGCATCAAGTCATCAGCAAAACAAAGATGGGTTAAGCTAGTTTTCTCGCATCTCTAATGAAACCGAAAATTTGGATTCTTCTTCACTTGCTTCTGAATAATTTGAGATAGGACATTCTTACAAATTACAAACAAGTAAAGGGATAAAGGATCACCTTGCCTCAAGCCTTTAGCACCAGGAAAGAAGCCCTCAAGGGCACCATTAAGGTTGATTGAGTATAGAGAACTAGAAATGCAGACCTTTATCCAATTCCTTAGTTTCTCTGAAAAATCCCATAAGCTCCAAAACGTCCAACACAAAGTC
>CM065390.1:36530000-36540000 GCA_033060915.1 Euryodendron excelsum | reverse complement strand
AAATTTAAAAAAAGATGATGAAAAAAAGTGAATGAACAGAAAAGGGAGAATGAAAAGAAAAGAGAGCATGAAAAAACTGAGAGAGAAACAAAAAAAAAAAACAAATGAGTTTTAATGCTAAGGCAAGTGATATCAAGAGTGCTTTTTATACAAACCAGCCTATATTTGTACTATTGTACAAAGAGGCATGTTTTAATACTAATGAACTTGATGAATCTTTGCCTAGTGTTGTTTTTTTGTTACAGGAATATGAGGACGTGTTTCCTACTGATGTGCCTAGTGGGTTACCACCTATTAGGGGAATAGAACATTAAATTGATTTTGTGCTAGGTGCGACAATTCCTAACTGACCAGCCTCTAGAAGTAATCCGGAGGAGATAAAGGAACTTCAAAGGCAAGTGGAGGAGTTGCTGGCCAAAGGACATGTGAGAGAGAGTATGAGTCTGTGCGTGGTACCGGTGCTATTTTTACCCAAGAAGGATGGAACTTAGAGAATGTGTATTGATTGCAGGGTTATCAACAATAGTATGGTAAAGTATAGACATCCCATTCCTAGCCTAGATGACATGTTGGATGAGTTTCATGAGTCATGTATTTTCAAAAAAATTGATTTGAAAAGTTGGTATCATCAAATTAGGATGAAAGAGGGTGATGAATGGAAAACTGCCTTTAAAACTAAACATGGATTGTATGAGTGGTAAAGGTTATGCCTTTTGATCTAACTAACCTTTTGGTCTAACTAATGCACCAAGTACATTCATGAGGTTAATGCAATCATTCATTGCGTGCGTTTATAGGCAGATTTGTTGTGGTCTATTTTAATGACATTTTGGTGTATAGCATTAGTTGGATGAGCATATTGATCATTTGCATTGTGTGCTTGATGTTTTGAAAAAAGAAAAACTATATGCCAATTTAAAGACATGTTCCTTTTACATGGACAAAGTTATGTTTCTATAGTTATATTGTTAGCGCGAAAGGAATTGAGGTGGATGCAGAAAAGGTAAAGGCTATCAAGGAATAGCCCACACCTAAGTCAATCACAGAGGTAAGAAGTTTTCATGGTTTGGCTTGTTTTTATCGATAATTCGTTAAAGATTTCAGTATACTAGCTGCACCACTCACTAAAATTGTTAAAAAATCCATGGGTTTTAAATGGGATAGTGAGCAAGATCATGCATTTCATGAAATTAAAGAAAGTTTGTGTGGTGCTCCTTTATTAGCATTGCCTGATTTTTCTCGAACTTTTGAGATTGAGTATGATGCCTCAAGAATAGGTATTGGAGTTGTTCTGATACATGAAAAGCGACCAATAGCCTATTTTAGTGAAAAGCTAAATGGGACAGCTTTAAACTACCCGACATATGACAAGGAGTTTTATGCATTGGTGCGAGCATTGGAGGCTTGGCAACATTACCTTTGGCCGAAAAAATTTGTCATACATACAGACCGTGAGTCCTTAAAGCACTTGAAAGGACATCGTAAGTTGAATAGAAGGCATGCCAAATGGATGGAATTCATTGAGAAGGTATGCCCTTGTGGCTGATGCATTATCAAGAAGGAATGCCCTTGTTTCTACTTTAAATACAAAGTTATTGGGATTTGAACTAGTTAAAGAATTGTATGCTAAAGATGATGACTTTGCTTGTGTATATGAAGTGTGTTAAAAGGCAGCGTTTGGTAAGTTCTATAGACTAGATGGGTATTTGTTTAGGGAGAATAGACTTTGTGTACCTAATAGTTCTATACAAGAGTTGCTTGTGCGTAAGGCACATGGAGGTGGTTTGATGGGTCATTTTGGTGTAAGGAAGAATTTAGATATGTTGCATGAACATTATTTTTGGCCAAAGATGAAACGTGATATAGAGAGAATTTCTACTAGATGCGTTACATGTAGGCAGGCCAAATCTAGGTCTTACCGCATGGATTATACACTCCTTTACCTGTATCTACTACACCTTGGGTATATATTTCTATGGACTTTCTTTTAGGCTTGCCTAGGTCAAGGAAAGGAAGGATTCAATTTTTATGGTTGTTGATAAGTTTTTTAAGATGGCACATTTCATCTCTTGTCATAAAACCAATGACGCAACCCACATCACTGATTTGTTCTTTTAAGAGATAGTATGACTCTATGGTGTTCCTAGGAGTATTATATCTTATCGTGATGTTAAGTTCCTTAGCTATTTTTGAAAAGTCTTGTGGGAAAAGTTGGGAACTAAATTGTTGTTTTCGACTACTTGTCATCCCCAAACAGATAGACAAACCGAGGTAGTGAATAGAACTTTATCAACTTTGCTGCGTACTATAATTCAAAAGAACTTGAAAATTTGAGAGGATTGTTTGCCGTTCATTGAGTTTGCATATAATTGAAGTGTTCATTCTACTACTGACTTTTCACCATTTGAGATTGTTTATGGTTTTAATCCACTAACTCCTTTGAATTTGCTGCTTTCTCAGTTAATGAAAGGACTAGTTTGGATGGTCAAAAGAAGGCTGAGATGGTGAAGAAACTCTATGAAAGTCTCTGGCAACACATAGAAAAGAAAAATGAGCAATATGCAACCAAAGCCAACAAGGGCCGTAGACGAGTCATCTTTGAACCGAGTGATTGGGTTTGGGTGCATATGAGAAAGGAAATATTTCCAGCCCGTAGGCAGTCCAAACTACATCCTAGAGGGGATGGTCCATTTCAAGTCCTTGAGTGACTCAACGATAATGCCTACAAGTTGGATCTTCTAGGTGTATATAACATTAGTGCCACATTTAATGTTTTTGATCTTTCTTTTTTTGATGTAAGTGACGATTGGAAGACGAAGCCTTTTGAAGAGGGGGGGGGGGGATGATAAGAATCAACGAGCACCATTAAAGGATCCATTACATGTTCCAATTGGGCCAACTATAAGAGTAAGATCCAAGAAGATCAAAGAAGCAATTAATGGGCTGATTTATGAGATTTGGGCTGATTCTAAAATGGGGCATTCCAAGCTTGGCCCAAAAGAATATGTATGTATAATAAATTTAATTCAAGCTATTGATGTGGCTGATTAGTCGTTTTTTGAGTTGGTTAATTGATTGGTTGATTGCCATTAATTAGGAGTTAATTTGTAGTCTTTTTAGTAATCTTTTGACTTAGCTAGTTGATTGGTTGATTGCCATCAATTAGGGGTTAATTTGTAATCTTTTGACTTGGCTAAATTGATCGGATGATTTGTAGTCTTTTGAGTAATCTTTTGGCTTAACTAAGTGATTGACTGATTGCCCATCAATTAGGGGTTGATTTGTAGTTCCCTTTTCTCAACCATGTTCTATAAATAGCATGCACTCTTTGTAATGAAGGCACATTGAATTGAGATAAAGAAAACACGTGTGTTGTTTCTTCTATTGGGTCTTCAAAGAATGTGTGAACTTATCAAAGATTCTTCCTTGTGGCGTTCAAATCTTATACCTTTGGTTCGTGATTCCATATAGTCATTAGGTCGGGGCTTCTCTCAAAATCTAACCTTTTGCTTTCTTGGACAAGTATTCCAATATTGTTGTTGGGTCTCAACGCGTGTTGATTGAGGTTCGCATCACCTTGACTAATTCTACTTATAATCTTAAACTGTGCCCTATTACAAGCTCTAATATCAAAGTTGTTTCCTACTAATCATATCGGCTCTATTTTCTAACTTTTTGCCCATGTAAGATCTAATACCTTGCTCTGATACCACTTTATCATGACCTGAATTCTTGTTACCTAAACAACCTAGGTCATGCTGTAATAATTCTAACATTATATAACCATGAACTGAAGCTCCAATCATAATTGAAGAAACAGAATCTTACATAGATGCCTACCAAAAAAAAATCTTACATAGATATAATCTAGTACAGTTTCAACTTCCAAAGTCTAGTAAATCAACTTAAAAACAAAATTACGACGATAAACTAAAGTGGTTATGCCTTTGCAATAAAGTCCAATCCTTTCCATATCACAGCTACATATTTCCATCTGAAAACATCCCAACCCAAATATCACTGAAAACGTACTTGTGGTCTAACAGAGTTAGGGTTTCAAAATGGGAGAGACAAGCTCTCCCTTCTCTCTAGAGTTTTAGTAGTTTTTGTATTGTTTCCTCTTCCTCTAGTTTCTTTCAAGTTTTAGCATTAATGGAGGTTGAAGTGTGGTGCAGCTGGCTATGAGAGCAATAAAGCTTCCCTTAAGGTTGCTGGTCAATTGTTCAGGCCATCTAATGAAGGTGGAGGTGGAGTTGTTGTTCTTAAAGAAGATTTTCAAAGTCTTAATGTTGTCAAGTTTCAGGAATCAAAGGATGCTTGCATTGATCTGTTTTGTAGCCAGTTGGAATCTTGCAACTATGAGAACAAGGTGCATGGTGATAAAGGCGCTAAAGATGAAGAACGGGAGTCAAAACTACTTGCTTTGGTTGAAGGGCTAGCTACATGGAGAATATTAGCCCCATTATTAGCTACTTAGGCAGAGTTGGAGAAGTACAAAGCTGAGTTATTAGCTTTAAAGTCAAGTAGTATTTTCACCGATCTTGTTTGATTTCAAAGGCAATTGCTCAGCATGTTCATAATGGATCTCTTACTCCATTGGGATGTAGAAAGGGCTTTAAGGGAGGCTCTAAGCAAGGAGACAATGTGGTCAAGCTCATAGCAATTCTCCGAGTAGTGGGGCCTCTTCCAAGAGCTAGGCATATAAGGTTGAAGAAGACAAGGAAACTAATGTGGTGATTGCTCCCTCTGTAGCATATGCAAATTTGGTGTCCAAACCTTAGCTTGTGGAGAAAAAGGGTATTGTTCACACACTAGGTGGGGAGAATGCAAAGGGGATGGGGATGGGTCTTGTATCTACTACTTTGGTTTGGTAAATGAAGTGCAACATGCTTACTTGGGTAAAGGAAAAGTAGGAGTCAAATCTGGTGTGGCAGAATTTGTAAGCAACCAAGCATGGAGGTAGCATGGGGGCGCCCGGGGGGGGGGGGGGGGGGGGGCATGGTCAACGAACCTGGTTAAAACAAAGTGGTCCCAGTGGTCCAGGTAAGTGGGTTTCCATTTTAAAGTCAAAGAAAAGCTCTTTTATGAATCTTGAATATTTCAAACCTGAAATGGAAAATGATAGAGTCAAAGTGAAACCACCTTCGGAAGTGGCTGACCAGGGTGCTGAGTTGTGGGAAAAGACCCTAGTTGGTTACTTTATGCAAAATAAACTTCCCTTTAATTTTGTCAACAACATTGCCAAGAAATTATGGGATAAACATGGGTTTGACAAATTGTTAACCATTGATAATGGGTTCTATTATTTTAAGTTTTCATCAGTGACGGGTTGTGATTGGGTCATTGAGAATGGACCATGGCCCTTTACTGGGCATTCTCTATGCCTAAGGAAATGGCAACTCAACATGAATCTTAGTAAGGACAGTTGTAAACCAGCCCCTATTTGGGTTAATTTTTACAGTGTCCCTTTGGAATTGTGGACTACAAATGGTCTAAGTTATGTAACTAGTGTAGTGGGAAAACCCCTATATCCTAATAACTTAACTAAAGAGTTAAAGAGAATAAACTTTGCTAAAATTTGTGCGAAAGTTAATGCTGAAACTAAACTTCTAAATTCCTTTGATCTGGAGGTGGAAGGCAGAGGTATTGTTGATATAACTGTTGAGTACAATTGGGTTCCAAAGATTTGTGAAGTTTGTAAAGAATTTGGGCTTTTAGTAAGTAAGTGCAAAAAGGTGATAAAGCCAGAATGGCAAGTTAAAAAAAATACAGTAGTAGAGATTGTAAATGGAGATGGCTAGACGAAAGTTAGGCGGAAAGGGAAGGAGATTACTATTGGTGAGGATACAACAAGTGTTCCAAGTTTAGCTAGTCCAAGTGGTGCTGGGCAATTAGAAAAGATGCTTTCAACTACTTCGAGGGCAAAAGGTGTCATTCCAAGTGGTGCTTGCAAAGGTGATCAATTAGTAGCCATGATTCCAGCCACTCTGATGGAGAAACCTGTTATTGAGGTTATAACTCTCAATAGATTTTGTTAGGAGCCATAACATTTGGTGTTTTGGTCATGTAGAAACTAGATTCAAGTTGGAGAATTAGGATTCGGTTTGTTAACCCCAAGGGTTGTCCCAGATGGCTAAGTGGAACTATTCCTTACTTGGAGGTCATGGGATCGATTCTTGGGGCCACCCGCCCAAGGTGTGAGCCTTGCATCTTAAACGGACCACGTGGTTAGCGGGGTATTGTGTGGCCCCGAGGTGGTTTACTAATCGACTACACCAGGGGTTGCCCCTGGTGATAAACCGGGTGGGTTTCCCCCGTCACCAAAAAAAAAAAAAAAATTGGTTTGTCTTGGGCTGATGAAGAACTGGGATTTCATTCACAATTACAACACTAATGGGGATGGTAGAATCTGGGTTGGGTGGAATTCGAGATTGTTGAAGTTGGATGTTCTAAGCATGACTAACCAAATTATTCACTATAAGATTTTTGTTATTGAGCAGAAGAATCATTGTTATGTTTCCTTTGCTTATGGTACACTGTAACCCTTAGAAGGCAGCTGTGGAGAGATCTTGAGCAACATGTAGATCTGGTTTGTAATGAACCTTGGTGTGTCATGGGCAATTATAATGCTATAACTCCTTTTGAAAGGAAGGGGGAAAGCATTGACTGGCTTGGTTTCATGGATGACTAAGCAAAAATTATAGAGCTCTTATTAATAGCTGCTGGAATACTTGGTTCAGATTTTCTTCAGCTGAATTCTTTCCTTTTGAGGTTTCAGATCATAGTCCTATTTTGGTTCGCTTAGGGCTCCATATGAAAGAAGATACTAAACCATTTAAGTTCTTTTATTTTTGGGCTGAGTATGAGAAGTTTTTGCCTATAGTGCAGCAAGCTTGGAACACTATTGTTGATGGGTACCCAATGTATCAAGTTTGCAAGAAGCTGAAACTGGTGAAATCTAGTTTGAAAGAGCTAAACAAGAAGAAACGTTATGATATTTTGCTAAGAGTTAATAAAGCTAGAGAGGAGGTGCTTAATCTTCAAAGATAGTTAGAGGCAAATGGTGGGATCCTAGGCTTGTGGCCAAGGAGTAAGAAAGCCTTTCCAAACTTAATGCTTTGAATAACCGAGAGAAAAGCTTTGCCAAGCACAAGAACAAAATTCTGTGGCTGAATGAAGGGGATCAGAATATAAATTTTTTCTTCAAGTCAGTAAGAAATAAAGCAAATAAGAATAAAATATCCTCAATTAAGAAGGAGAATTGTACTATAGTGGAAGATATTAAAGAGGGCAAGGAGGAATTTGTGAAGTATTTCCAAAACTTGGTAGGCAAGGACAATGTTGTGAAGTATCTAGGGAAACAAGAGCTTTAGCAGTATATTAGTAAAGTAGTTTCTGAAGAAGCAGCTACAAACGAGGCCCCTGTCCTGTTGGTTTCAATGGCTTTTTCTTTAAAAAAAAGTTTGGCCTATAGTTGGAGAGGAGGTAGTAGCTGCTATTAAATCTTTCTTTGATTTTGGTTGTTTGCTAAAGGAAGTCAATGCAACCATAGTAGCCTTAATCCCCAAAATTCCTAATCCCACAACCTTAAAGAACTATAGACCTATTTTTTGTTGCAATACTCTGTACAAATGCATTACTAAGATTATTGCGAATAGAATTAAGAGTTTGCTGCCTCTGGTTATTGATGAAGCCCAATCAGCTTTCATTCAAGGTAAGAAGATTAGTGATAGCATCTTACTTGCTCAGGAACTTATGAGAGGCTATCATAAGAACAAGAAGTTGGCTAAATGTGATGTGAAGGTAGATCTCATGAAGGCCTATAACTCAGTCAGATGGGAGTTTGTGTTAGATGTTTTGGAGCTTATAGGATTTCCGGAGAAGCTAAAGAATTGGATACAGGTCTGCATTTCTACTCTTATGCACTCAATCAGCCTTAATGGTGCCATTAAGGGCTTCTTTCTTGGTGATCCTTTATCCCTTTACTCATTTGTAATTTGTATAAATATCCTATCTCAAATTATTCAGCTAAGAGATCTCATTAGGCCTTTGATCAAGTACAAGATTGGGAAAGGCTCACAGGTTTCCCTTTGGTATGATAATTGGCTGCCAATGGGGCCTATACATCAAAGAATGGGAGATAGGGTGATCTATGATTCTAGGCTAGGTAAAGAAGCAAAAGTTAGCATTATTATTAGAGACAACCAGTGGCATTGGCCTGTGGCAAATTCCATAGAGTTGATGGAGCTCAAGAGGTGTATGGCATGTATTCCACTTCCTAATAGTTCTTGTACTGATCAAGCCAAGTGGATTCCAAAAAAAAATCACCAATTTTCAGTTAAATCAGCTTGGCAAAGTATTAGAAGTCATAGTCCTCAAGTAGAGTGGGCTGAAGTTGCTTGGTTTAAGAAGGCTATTCCTAGATATAGCTTCATCCTTTGGCTTGCTATTCGAGAAAGATTAGCCACCCAAGACAAACTTGCTGCCTATGGTATGTTAAATGACATGTGTTGTGTGTTTTGTAGAGATAAAATTGAAGACCACAACCATCTCTTCTTCCAGTGTTCAATCACCAACAGATTATGGGTGCAGCTGCTAGCAAAATGTAAGGCCCAATGCTTGAGTAATGAGTGGCAAGAGATTGTATCTTGGGCTTGTACCTTGAAGGGGAAGGCTTTGAAAAATATTCTTTGCAAGTTAATGCTCTCCACCACTGTTTATTTCCTTTGGAGAGAAAGGCATGAGAGATTAATGGCTAACAAGAGTAGGGACATGAAGGCAGTGCTCAATGATGTAGCCTTTCAAGTTCGTAGTAGGATGGCTAGCTTGAGAGGCTTTCACAGAACGGCACCAAATAGGGATCTCCAACAAATATGGCGGATTCCCAATGATATTTTCAAGAACTAAGAGCAACCACTCTTTGCTATTTGTTTAGTTCTTATAGTTGTTGAGCTAAGTTAGCTTCTTTGTGTACTTTGCTTAGCTAGTGCTAGTTGGGTTCTTTAGTTTGTTTGGATGGTTATCTTTCTTGATTATCTCCTTTGGCCTGGGGTATGCCCCTTGTAATTGTACTTGATCTTTCGATCTTTTTTTGTTTATTGATATTCTTTCTTACTTAGCAAAAAAAAGAGGAACACCAATTTTCAGTTTCATTGGAGATGCGAGAAAACTAGTTTAACCCATCTAGTTTCATTGGAGATGCTAGGATTTTAAAGGAGGCTTTGAATACATTTTTTGAATTCTTAGGTCTTGTTCCAAATTGTGCCAAGAGTAATATATTTCTCATTGGTTTGAATGATCATGGGAGGGAGCAATTGTTAAATCTCTTCAAGTTCTAGCCAGGTGCACTTTTAATTTGGTACTTGGGGGTTCCCCTAGTTTCTTCTAAGCTGAAACCTAAAGATTGCAATAACCTGGTTGATAGAATTGTCACCAAGGCCAAATTTTGGATTGGTAAGTTCCTCTCTTATGCAGGTCGGTTGTAGCTCATCAAATCAGTTTTATTAGCATGCAGAGCTACTGGTATGCCCACTTCATTATGCCAAAGAAAGTTTTGAAGAAAATTGATCAATGCTTCAAAGTTTTTCCTTAGAAAGGGCCTGATTTAAAGAATACTGGAGCAAAGGTTAATCGAGAAGAGGTTACTGAGCCAAATGATGAAGGTGGTCTTAGGCATAAAGATGTTGGTCGATTGGAACCAAGCTAATATAGCTAGATATATCTGGTTGTTGTGCCAATCTTCTACGACCTCTTGTTGGGTAAAGTGGGTCAGACCAAACCTTCTAGTTAGAAGTCAATTATGGGTGGCTAAGGTTCCTTGGAATTGCACTTGGGCTTGGAGGAAAATTCTAGACCTAAGAGATATCATTAGGCCTTTAATCAAATACAAAATTGAGGAGGGCTCACAGGTTTTCCTTTGGTATGATAACTAGCTGCCAATGGGACCTATACATCAAAGAATGGGGGATAGGGTGATCTATGATTCTGTTCTAGGCAAAGA
>CM065390.1:36430000-36522500 GCA_033060915.1 Euryodendron excelsum | reverse complement strand
GCAAATGATCAACAAATCTGCCTATAAACGCACGCAATGAATCATTCATTAACCTCATTAATGTACTTGATGCATTAGTTAGACCAAAAGGCATAACCAACCATTCATACAATCTATATTTAGTTTTAAAGGTAATTTTCCATTCATCATCCTCTTTCATCCTAATTTGATGATACCCACTTTTCAAATCAATTTTGTGAAAATACATGACCTATGCAACTCATCCAACATGTCATCTGGCCTAGGAAGGGGATGACTATACTTTACTGTAATGTTGTTGATAGCCTTGCAATCAACACACATTCTCCAAGTTCTATCATTCTTGGGTACAAGTAGTACTGGTACCGCACACAGATTCATACTCTGTCTCATCTGTCCTTTGGCAAGCAACCCCTCCACTTGCTTTTGAAGTTTCTTTGCATCCTTCGGATTACTCCATAGGTTGGCCGGTTAGGAATTGTTGCACTTGGCACAAAATCAATTTGATGCTTTATTCCTAATAGGTGGCAACCCACTAGGCACAACTGTATGAAATACATCCTCATATTCCTGCAACAAAAAAATAACAACACTAGGCAAAGATTTGTCATGTTCATTGGTATTAAAACATGCTTCTTTGTACAATAGTACACATATAGGCTAGTTTGTATAAAAAACACTCTTGACATCACTTGCCTTAGCATGAAAACTTACTTGATTTTTTGTTTCTGTCTCATTTTTTCATGATTTCTTTTCTTTTCATACACTTGTCTTGGAGTCAATGGGACAAGAGTAATGGTTTTATTATCCTTTAAAAAAGAATGTCTACTCTTGAACCCATCACGAGTGACCTTTCTTTCAAATTACCATGGCCTACCCAACAATATGTGACCCGCTTGCATTGGAACAACATCACAAAGTACTTCATCCTTGTATTTTCCAATTGAAAAAGAAACTAGCACTTGTTTATTCACCTTAACCTCCCCACAATCATTCAACCACTGCAATTTATACGGTCTAGGGTGTTTCAAGGTAGATGAATTCAATTTTTTTAACTAGAGCAGTGCTAGCCACATTAGTACAACTTCCCCTATCAATGATCATACCACATACCTTGTTGTTGATGTGGCACCTAGTATCAAAAATGTTCTTCCTTTGTTATTCTATGTCAGCCTCTTTGACTTGGCCCCTTAAAGCATGCCTAGCCACAAGTAACTCGCCCTCCACCGAATACTCCACATCCTCATCACAAGTGTCCGCAAGTGATGGCAAGTGGTCATCATTGCTATCACTATCAATTTTCACTTCTCCATCAACACGTGGGATCATGGTCCTCTTTCTTATTTGGGTATTGTGAAGCAATGTGACCTACTCCTAAACAACGAAAACACTTAATATCACAATTACGAGTTTGGGATTCGATTTTATGTTTGTTGACACTGGGAATTTCATCTCCCCATTTTGGTGGTTAAGTTTTGGACTTAGAAAAAGTCCTTTTGTCTTTCCTCCAATTCGACCTCCATGAAGTAGAGGAGCCCAAATTTTGAGGTAACCGAGTTTCTTTCCTTTTAAGCTATTGTTCCACCTTTATTGCCATGTGCACCATGTCCTCCAATTCCATGTAGTGTTGTAACTTCACCACATTGGCAATCTCTTGGTTCAGCCCATTCAAAACCCTTGCCATCGTAGCTTCTCTATCCTCCTCTACATTAGCCTGAATCATAGCGATCTCCATCTCCTTGTAGTAGTCATCCACACTCGTATAGCCTTGAGTAAGACTTTGTAATTTCTGATACATGTCCCTATAGTAGTGGCTAGGGACAAACCGCCTCCTTATGATGGTCATCATTTCCTCCCACATCTCAATAGACCTCTCATGATTTCTCCTTCTGCTCATCACAAGTTGATCCCACCATATATATAGCATAGTCAGTAAACTCAATGACAGTGAGTCTATAGAACGACAGTATCTTCATTTTGATGTTTCCAAGGTTTACCTTTTTGTCCTCAGAGTAGTTGTGGCACTCAAAAATTGACTCCACCTTCTTCCCATTCCAAGTATGCTTTAGGATCGTTTTTTTTTTCCTTAGAATGACGGTATCTTCATTTTGATGTTTCCTAGGTTTCTGTCAGTTCCATCTCACCGTCTTGGATCTCTTGGGAAACCTCTATCACGCCTTTCTCCCCTTGCTACGAAGCTGCCCTCGCAATTTAATGAAGCTTGATCCTCTTCATTTGCGAACTCATCCTTGTGGTCGCCATCAACACCATCCACGGGCACACGCCTTTTTTGCCTCCTAGCAATATGGACACTTTGGGGATGCCCCTCGTGCCATATAGCGATAATAGCGTCTTGCCAATCCATCCGATTTTGAATTTCATTAAATACCACATTTATGTGTTCGAATTGTTGTTGTATAGCCTGCAACATGAAGAACGACTCCTCCCGTCCTTCTTTCTATGATGTGTTGTCCCTGGAAAACATATTTATTTTTAAAGCTATAGAGAAATATTAGAAACAATCCCTCACACCACTCTGTCATGTGTTTGCACTCATTAAACTAATAACCTTGCTTAAGAAATTCAAGTTGTAGTATTTAAACCAATATTGATGGCAAGAAAAATATTATAGAAACAATGAATAAATGGAAAAGAACAGAAGTTGGATTTTGTTTTTTTTTAGAGAACTGAAACTACAAAAATCACGATTCGAGAACAAATAACTTTAATAAGTATGGTGAACGTTAGTATTTGTTGCCTCAGTATCACCCTCTTTTTTTTTCTTTTTTTAAGCCTCTTTTCTTTTCTTTTTCTTTTTTTGAATTTGGTGTACAACACAAAGCAAGAAGAAGGAGTAATGAATACAAATGGAACATGATGGATGATAGCAAGAAACAAAAGATAAAAGGATAGTAAATCTGATTTTAGAATTTGGCTCTGATACCAAATGATGCAAACCTCAACCAACATGCATTAAGACCCAACAATGATATTGGAATACTTGCCCAAGAAAGCAAAAAGTCAGATTTTGAAAGAAAACCCTAGCCCAACACTTATAACTGAAATGTGAATCGAAGGTATAGAGTAACTAACCCTGACCTATTGATTATATAGAATCAGGAACCGAAGGTATAAAATTTGAATGCCACAAGGAAGAATCCTTGATAAGTTCACAAGCTTTTTGAAGAACTAATAGAAGAAACAACAATCATACATTTTTTTTTAATCTCAATTTAATATCCTTCATTACAAAGAGTGAATACTATTTATAAAACATGTTTGAGAAAAAAAAAAGACTACAAATCAGCTTCTAGTTGATGGGCAATCAGCCAATCAATCAACAAGTTAAAAGACTACAAATTAGCTCCTAATTGATAGGCAATCAGCCCATCAATTAGCTAAGTCAAAAGATTACTCAAAAGACTACAAATCAATCCCTAATTCATGGGCAATTAGCTAATCAATTAGCCAAGTTAAAAGACTACTAATCAGCCCCGTCAGCAGTTTGAATTAAATTTATTATGCCTTCATCTTCCTTTGGGCCATGCTTAGAATGCCGCATTTTAGAATCAACCCAAACCTCATGAATCAGCCAATTAATTGCTTATTTGATATTCTTAGATCTTATTCTTGTAATAGGCCCACCTTGAACATGTAATGGGTCCTTTAATGGTGTTTACTGATTCTCATCAAATCGATTGGCCCAAATTTTAACTCTTGTAACAATTTTATCAATCAGAGGTTGGCAATCTGTTGTAGCAAGCTTTGTTGAAATCAGAGGAACGCCAAGGTATTTAACAAGTAGTTCCCCACTTCTAAGCATGTGGCATATGCCAACCTTGACTTCATTTGCACTAGATGTATAAACTTTACTCTTGCTTTTACTGGGGAGAAGGCCTGAGAACTTGTGGAACTCCATGAGAGATTGCTGAATGATTTGGATGGATTGCAAATCAGCATGGCATAGAATGAAAAGATCATCAGCAAAACAGATATGACTAATTCCTTGATCTTCACATTTTGGGTGGTACTTGAAGTTCCCTTGACTGATGTTAGATTGGACAAGCCTGAAGAAGAATTCCATAACTAAGAGGAAATGGTAAAGGGAGAGAGGATCCCCTCGCCTAAGGTATTTAGCTCCTTTAAAGTAGCCTTCTAGAGCTCCATTTGTAGATATGGAGAACCTAGGAGTCGTGATACGTTCCTCAATCCAACATTTGAATTTGTCTAAAAGGTGGAAAGCTGCCAAGATCTAGAGGATAAGTTGCCATGATACCGAATCAAATGCTTACATAATGTCAATTTTGAGAGTACATCTAGGACAAAGATTATCTTTGTGATAGATCAACAGGATCTGATCTGAGATGGATCTACCTGAGATAAAAGTTGTTTGAGTATAACTAATCATGCTTGATATAACCCGCTTCAACCTATTTGTAATGATCTTGGAGATGCATTTGTAAGTGGTGTTGCAATAGGATATAGGCTTATAGTCAGTCATATTACGGGATTGGGGCTCTGGCCCATAAGTTATCTTTGTACCATCCTTTTTTTTGGTAGGCATCTTTGTACCATCTTCCAACACCACCTCAGTAATTATGTTCCTATTCCTTTAATTGATTATAGATTTGAAAGAAGAATCCATTGTTTTGGTCCCCTAGATTTGGCCATTCCACCCTAGACTTCTGCTTCAGTATGCTTTCTTTAGCCCTTGTAGCATCAAGAAATTTTCGATAAACATCTCTTTCCCTACTAATCAAATTACCATCCCCAAGTCTCATATCAAGCTGCTGCTATACACCTTCTAATTCCGATCTTAAAACCTTAACTCTTTCAAAAATGTCATTGATATCGTTTGTCTTTAACTTCTTAGACTCACTCTTAAGCATTTTAAGCTTTCGACAAACTCTGAACATAGGATTCCCTTCCACTTGCTTTTCCCAAATACTCTATACAATAGTTTCAAATTGAGGATGCTCAGCCCAATAATCAAAGTACTTAAATGGCTTCTTACACTCTATCTTGTTTTAACAAAATGAACCATAGTTGGGGAATGGTCCGAAATACCATGAGCGTTGAAATCAGCAGTTGCTTGAGGAAACTTCTTCATCCATTCCTCATTCACAATGACCCTGTTAATCTTCATAGTAATATACCTTCCCGAATCATGTTTATTAGACCAAATCTCATAATAGGCCCAATTGGAACATGTAATGGATCCTTTAATGGTACTTGTTGGTTCTAAAATAGGGCATTCTAAGCTTGGCCTAAAAGAAGATGAAGGCATAATAAATTTAATTCAAACTATTGATGTGGATGATTAGTCCTCTTTTGACTTGGCTAATTGATTGGTTGATTGCCATCAATTAGGAGTTGATTTATAGTTTTTTGAGTAATCTTCTGACTCGGCTAATTATTTGGTTGATTACCATCAATTAGGGGTTGATTTATAGTCTTTTGAGTAATTTTTTTTTTTTTTGGCTAAGTAAGAAAGAATATATAGACAAAAAAGATCGAAAGATCAAGTACAAATACCTGGGGCATACCCCAGGCCAAAGGATAAGGATAATCAAGAAAGATAACCACTAAACAAACAAAAGAACCCAACTAGCACTAACTAAGAAAAGTACACAACACAAGCTAACTTAGCTTAATAACTATAAGAACTAAACAAATAGCAAAAATAGCTGCTCGTAGTTCTTGAAAATGTCATCGGGTATCTGCCATATCTACTGGAGATCCCTATTTGGAGTCGTTCCATGAAAGCCTCGCAAACTAGCCATCCTATTACGAACTTGAAATACTATATCATTGAGCACTGCCTTCATGTCCCTACACTTATTAATCATTAATCTATCATTCTTTTCTTTCCAAATGATATAAACAATGGTGGATAGCATTAACTTCTATAGAATATTCTTCAAAGCCTTCCCCTTCAAGGTACAAGCCCAAGTTACAATCCCTTGCCACTCATTAGTCAAGTATCGGGCCTTACATTTTGCTAGCAGCTACACCCACAATCTGTTGGTGATCGAACACTGGAAGAAGAGATGGTTGTGGTCTTCAATTTCATCTCTACAAAACACACAACACATGTCATTTAACATACCATAGGCAGCAAGTTTGTCTTGGGTGGTTAATCTTTCTCGAATAGCAAGCAAAAGGATGAAGCTATATCTAGGAATAGCCTTCTTAATTAAACCAAACAACTTCAGCCCACTCCACTTGATACACCTCTTGAGCTCCATCAACTCTATGGAATTTGCCACAGGCTAATGCCACTGGTTGTCTCCAATAATAGAGCTGACTTTTGCTTCTTTGCCAAGCCCAGAATCATAGATCACTCTATCCCCAATTCTTTGATGTATAAGCCCCATTGGCAGCCAGTTATCATACCAAAGGGAAACCTGTGAGCCTTCCCCAATTTTGTACTTGGCCAAAATGATTGGATGATTTGTAATCTTTTGAGTTAGTTAATTGATTGACTGATTGCCCATCAATTAGGGGCTGATTTGTAGTTCACTTTTCTCAACCATGTTCTCTACATAACATGCACTCTTTATAATGAAGGGACATTGAATTGAGATCAAATACACGTGTGTTGTTTCTTTTATTAGTTCTTCAAAGAGCTCGTAAAATTATCAAGGATTCTTCCTTATAGCGTTCAAATTTTATATCTTCGGTTCGTGATTTCATATAATCATTGGGTCGGAGTTAGTTACTCTATACCTTCAGTTCACATTTTAGTTATGAGTGTTGGGTCGAGGTTTCACTCAAAATTTGACTTTTAGCTTTCTTGGGCAAGTATTCCAATATTGTTGTTGGGTCTCAACGCGTGTTAGTTTGAGGTTCACATCATTTGGTATCAGAGCCAAGTTCTAAAATCAGGTTTTCTATCCTTTTATCTCATGTTTCTTGCTATCATCAATTGTATACCATTTGTGTTCATTACTCTTTGTTCTTGCCTTGTGTTGTACACTAACTTAAAAAAAAAAATCAAGTTTACTGTCCTTTTAGCTTTTATTTCTTGCTATTGTCCATCGTGTTCCATTATTATTCATTACTCCTTGTTCTTTCCTTGTTTCATACACTAAGTTCAAAAAAAAAAAAAAAAAACAGAAAGAGAAGAAGAGACTTAAAAAAAAAAAAAAAGGTGATACTGAGGCAACAAATATTATCATTCACCACACTTGTCAAAGTTATTTGTTCTTGAATCGTGACTTTTGTACTTTTCCTTCTCAACAAAAAAACTACAACAAAAAAAATCTGACTTCTATCCTTTTCCTTTGATTCATTGATTCTATAATAATTTTCTTGCCGTCGGTATTAGTTTAAATAGTACAAGTTGAATTTCTTGAGAAAGTTTATTAGTTTAATGAAGAATTTAAAAAGGGGAAGCTAGGAGTGGAAAAGGCAAGAGAGTGTGAGACTAATATTGGGAAAAAACCAATTTCAGAGTGAAACACGAGAGCGAGTGACACACATGAGGGAGTGTTGTGAGGGATTATTGCTAGCATTTCACTATAGCTTCAAAAAAAAAAATGTCTTTTAGGGACGACACATCACAGAAAGAAGGACGGGAGGAGTCATTCTTTGTGTTGCAGGCTATGCAACAGCAATTTGAACGCATGAATGTGGTATTTAATGAAATTCGGGATCGAATGAATCGGCAAGATGTTGTTATTGTTACTTGGCACGAGGGGCGTCCCCAAAGAGTTCCTAATGCTAGGAGGCAAGAAAAGCATGCTACAGTGGATGGTATTGATAGCGACCACGAGGATGAGTTCGAAGATGAAGAGGATCAAACTTTTTTGAACGGTGAGGGCAAGTTCGTACTAAGGGGTGAAAGGCGTGATAGAGTTTTTCGAAGAGATCCTAGATGGCGAGATGGAACTGACAGAAACCTAAGAAACATCAAAATGAAGATACCACCGTTCCATGCAAAAAATGATTCTTAAGCATACTTGGAATGGGAGAAGAAGGTGGAGTTGATTTTTGAGTGCCATAACTATTTCGAGGAGAAAAAGGTAAAACTCGCTGTCATTGAGTTTACTGATTATATAATGGGATCAACTTGTGATGAACAGAAATAGAAATTGTGAGAGGCCTATTGAGATGTGGGAGGAAATGAAGGCCATCATGAGGAGGTGGTTTGTCCCTAGTCACTACTATAGGGACTTGTATAAAAAATTACAAAGTCTTACTCAAGGCTATAGGAGCATGGATGACTACTACAAGGAGATGGAGATTGCCATGATTTGAGCTAACGTAGAGGAGGATAGAGAAGCTACCATGGCAAGGTTTTTGAATGGGCTGAATCGGAACATTGCCCATGTGAAGTTACAACATTACGTGGAGTTGGAGGACATGGTTCACATGGCAATAAAGGTGGAGCGGCAGCTTAAAAGGAAAGGAACTCGGTTATCTCAAAATCCGAGCGCCTCTACTTCATGGAGGTCGTATTGGAGGAAAGATGAAAGGGCTGTTTCTAAGTCCAAAACCGAACCACCGAAAAGGAGAGATGAAGTTTCTACTGTCAATAAAGGTAAAACCGAATCCCAAATTCGTAATCGTGATATTAAGCGTTTTTGTTGTTTGGGAGTAAGTCACATTGCTTCACAATATCCAAATAAGAGGACCATGATCGCATGTGTTGATGGAGAAGTAGTGATACGAATCCCACCAAAAAGAATGAGACCCGATACAATGAGGAACCCAAGAAAGTTCTATGATTAGGTTCTGAATGAAGACCTCGATCCGTTGTTTACGACAAACAAGAACCTCGGTATATATGACCTCAACCCGTTGCTTGATGCGAAACAAGAACCTTGGTATAAGGAAGACGCCACAAACGATGGTGGAGCTCCGTTTGATAAGTCGTTGGTGAATGCCACGGGAAATCCGACAAGTTCGAATGGTTCTTCAAAGAACCATAGAGAATGCTTTCACAATTTATTGAATAATGATCTAAATTTTATTCATTGCATATACGTCTATTTAAAGGGCTAGCCATTACAAGGAAACTCCCTAAATGGTATCCTAATTAGGGCTAAAAATCTGGTGCAAAATATCTTTTAGTTGCCTAAAAGATACTTGCCTAAATGAAAATATACTCAACCCTTTTAAGTGGCCGATCACATGCCTAAACTAGAAAAGGAAATTTAGGGAATGGATGTGTCCAGCCATATACACCCATATAAGCAAATAAAAAGGAAATTAATTGGCATGCAAGCCTTACATACAAATCCAAGAAGGAATGTCTTTATTCTTGGCTAGATTCTTCTAGAACATGAATCATATTGATGATTCCGTGCTGTTCACTTGGATCATGCTCAATGGTCCTCCACGAATATGCTTGATTTGCTTGAGTCCATGCCTCTTGAATCAATCCATTGAGTACCTCTTTAAACTTCTTGGCCCATGCTCTTGTCACCGGCCCAATTGGGACTTGGACTTGATCCCTTGGAGTTATGTTGACATGGATTGCATCATTCCCCTCTTCTCGAAAAGGATTTGTCCTCAAATCATCTCCTACATCAAAAGAGCTCAAATCAATAACATTAAAAGTAGCACTTACATTGTACTCACCGGGTAAATCTAGCTTGTAGGCATTGTCATTGATGCGCTCTAGGACTTGGAAAGGACCATCTCCTCTTGGAAGCAATTTGGAACGTCTTTGCGTAGGAAATCTTTCTTTTCTCATATGCAGCCAAACCCAATCTCCCGATTCAAAAGTAGCTTATGACACCCTTTGTTGGTTTGTTGTGCATATTGTTCTGTTCTTCGCTCAATGTTGAGTCTTGCTTTCTCATGAATCTGCTTGACAAAGTCAGCCTTCTTTTTGCCATCTAAATTAATATGCTTAGTCAAAGGTGAGGGAGACAAATCCAATGGCGTTAAAGAATTAAATCCATACACAATGTCAAATGGTGAAAATTTATTAGCAGAGTGGACAGATCTGTTATAAGCAAACTCAACATGTGGTAAACATTCTTCCCATGTTTTGATGTTCTTTTTAATAATTGCCCTCAATAAAGTAGACAAAGTCCTATTTACTACTTCAGTTTGACTATCAGTTTGTGGATGACAAGTAGCAGAAAATAATAGCTTAGTGCCTAGCTTACAACACAAAGTCTTCCAAAAATAGCTCAAGAACTTAGCATCTCTATTTGAAACAATTGTTCTAGGCATGCCATGTAATCTCACAATCTCTCTAAAGAACAAATCAACAACATGTGAGGCATCATCCGTTTTGTGACATGGAATAAAGTGTGCCATCTTAGAAAATCGATCCACAACCACAAAAACTGAATCTTTCCCACATTGAGTCCTAGGCAGTCCTAACACAAAGTCCATTGAAATATCAATCCAACGCTCACTAGGAATAAGTAAAGGAATATACAAACCGTTGGGCTGCACTTTGGATTTAGCTTGCCTGCACGTGACACATCTACCACAAATCCTTGCAACATCTTTTTTCATGTGAGGCCAATAGAAGTGTTCCTGCAAAACAGCTAAGGTCTTTACTACTCCAAAATGTCCCATTAATCCCGCACCATGAGATTCCTGCACTAACAACTCTCTCAAGGAACAATTAGGCACACATAACTTATTCTCTCGAAATAGGAATCCATCAAACCTAAAGAACTTACCACAAGCAATTTTCTCACAAGCTTGGTATTCCTCACCAAATTCATGGTCATCAGCATATAAATCTTTAATGTGCTTAAAACCAAGCAATTTTGCATCAAGTGTAGCAAGTAATGCGTACCTGCGAGAAAGGGCATCGGCGACCACATTCTCCTTACCTTGCTTATACCGGATGACATATGGGAATATTTCAATGAACTCCACCCATCGCGCATGCCTTTTGTTTAGCTTATGTTGGCCCTTCAAATGCTTCAAGGACTCATGGTCGGTGTGAATCACGAATTCCTTAGGTCACAGGTAGTGCTGCCATGTCTCTAAAGCTCAAACTAATGCATACAACTCTTTATCGTAAGTTGGGTAGTTTAAGGCTGCCCCGTTTAGTTTCTCATTGAAGTAAGCAATTGGTCGTCCCTCTTGCATAAGAACCGTGCCTATGCCAATACCTGAAGCATCACATTCAATTTCAAACGTTTTCGAAAAGTTAGGTAAAGACAATAAGGGGGCGTTGGTCAGCTTCTCTTTGATTAATTGAAATGCCTTCTCTTGTTCTTCTCCCCAACTAAATCCAACGTTCTTCTTGATCACTTCAGTGAGTGGTGCGGCTATGCTACTGAAGTCTTTCACGAACCACCGGTAAAAACTAGCAAGTCCATGAAAACTACGAACATGACCTACACTTGTGGGACTTGGCCACTCTTGGATTGCACGTATCTTCTCTTCATCAACCTGTATACCTTGTGCACTAACAACAAATCCAAGAAACATAAGCTTATCTGTGCAAAAAGTACACTTCTTCAAATTAGCAAACAACTTTTCTTTCCTAAGCACATCTAAAATAGATTTTAAATGTACTTCATGGTTTGCCACATTTTTGCTATATATGAGTATATCATCAAAGTAAACAACAACAAACCGACCTATAAATGCTCGCAAAACATGGTTCATAAGTCTCATAAAGGTGCTCGGAGCATTAGTCAAGCCAAAAGGCGTAACTAACCATTCATACAAACCATATTTTGTTTTAAAGGCAGTTTTCCATTCATCTCCTTCTTTTATTCTAATCTGATGATAACCACTCTTTAAATCAATTTTAGAAAATATACAAGAACCATGCAGCTCATCTAACATGTCATCTAAGCGAGGGATAGGATGACAATACTTTACCGTGATGTTGTTGATAGCCCGGCAATCAACGCACATTCTCCACGTCCCATCCTTCTTAGGTACAAGTAAAACTGGAACGACGCATGGGCTCATGCTCTCCCTCACGTGCCCCTTTTCCAACAACTCACTTACCTGCCATTGAAGCTCCTTTGTCTCCTCGGGATTGCTCTTATAGGCTGGTTGGTTTGGAATTGTCGCACCGGGAACAAAATCAATTTGATGCTCAATCCCTCGGATTGGAGGTAACCCATGTGGTGTTTCCTCGGGAAAGATATCCTCATAATCTTGCAAAAGAGAAACAATAGAACTAGGCAAAGCAAGGTCAAGTTCGTTAGTATTTAAAAATGCCTCTTTGTACAGAAGTACAATCATTGGTTGTTTTGAAAACATTGCTCGCTTAACTTCACTCACTGTTGCATAGAAATTCTTTTGTTTTCTCTCTGATTTTCTCTCAAGGCCCAAATTTTGATTTTCTTGTTCACTCTCATTTTTCTCGGCCTCTCTCTGATTTTCACTCCTTTTTCTTTTGCTCACTCTCTTTTTGCAATCTCACTTGATCCCCATATACTTGCTGCAGAGTCAACGGTACAAGAGTGATTGATCGTTGATTGAGCACAAAAGAGTATTTGTTTGTAAAGCCATCATGCTTTACATGCCTATCAAATTGCCATGGACGCCCTAGCAATAAATGTCCCGCTTGCATTGGCACAACATCACACAACACTTCATCTTCATATTTACCTATTCGAAATGCAACTAACACCTGCTTGTTCACCCTCATTTCCCCACTATCATTCAGCCATTGCAACTTGTATGGCCTAGGGTGCTTCAAAACGGGTAGTCCCAATTTTTCAACCATGATTGTGCTGGCCACATTAGTACAACTACCACCATCAATAATCACACTACATACCTTGTCCTTGACGTAGCACCTAGTGTGAAAGATGTTCTCCCGCTGCACTTCATCCTCTTCCTTTGCTTGTAGGCTCAATGCTCTCCTCGCCACTAATGTCAATGCATCAGGGGCAGAATATTTCTCCCCGGAAATGTCCTCCAATGGTGGCATGTCGTCGGTGTCAGAATCTTCATTGTCGGTCACAATTTCACCATTGTCTTGCAATAGCATGACCTGCTTGTTTGGACATTGACTTGCTATGTGTCCCCTACCTTGACATTTAAAACATTTAATATCATGATTCCTAGAGGTAGTAGTATCGGTTTTACCTTGAGGAACGTGGCTGGTGTTTGCAGACTTGGGCTCGGATTTGGACGTTTGGGACTTGTCCATCTGCTTGGTATAACTCAGTTTCCAAGATGTAGCACTGGTATTATGGGCTGCACGTGATCCACCCCTCCTCTTGAGTTGTTGCTCCACTTTGATGGCCATATGCACCATATCTTCCAACTCCACATAATGCTACATCTCTACCCTATCTTGGATTTCCCAGTTTAATCCAAGTAAAAACCTAGCCATTGTAGCCTCTCAATCCTCCTTGACATCAGCCCGGATCATTGCAATCTCCATCTCCTTGTTGTAATCTTCTACACTTCGGTTGCCCTGTCTAAGTCCTTGTAGCTTTTTGTGCAACTCCCTATAGTAATAACTTGGAACGAACGGCTTTCTTATCATTGTTTTCATTGCCTCCCATGTCTCTATTGGTCGTTCTCTATTCCGCCTCCTGTTTATAACAAGCTGATCCCACCATGTAATAGCATAGTCAGAAAATTTAATCACAACTAATTTTACGTTCTTTGCTTCGGAATAGTTGTGGCAATCAAATACGAACTCCATCTTCTTCTCCCACTCAAGGTATGCTTCAGGATCGGATTTACCTTGAAAAGACAGAATCTTCAGCTCAAGTTGTTATCTTCCCAATTCCTAGCTTCTATAAACCGCCCTCCATGCCTCTTATTGCTAACAACAGAATCCCGATCATCTTCATCCTCAAAACCAGCCCCATAAGGATCTTCATCTTCAACCCTTACTTCACTTGGTTGAACTCTTTCCCTTCTACGCACAATAGAGACGTTGTGTGGCTGCTTCTCACGTGTGCACTTGCTCCAGTTTATCCGTTCATGCACTTGCTCCAGTTTCAACTTCATCACACGCCTCATCTCACTCATCATGGCCTCCATAAACATCTTCGGATCAGCCAAATTCATTGCACCTTTGGTATTGCTTTTAGAACTATTATGAGATATGTTTGCTGCAAAACAATGTTAGAAAAAAAAAGGACCTCACAATACTCTCCCTTACGTGTTTACACTCAAAAATGTAAATCACTCTACACTTGTGTATCACTCAAAACGTGGCTTTTAACCCTCTAATGTTCTCACCACTCTTGCCTTTTTCCACTCAATAATTCCCTTCTAGTTCTTTTGAAACTAAACAAAGAATACTCAAAATTTCCAACAACAATTCAACAAGAACTTCATCAAGGAATTTCAGATTTTTAGAACAAGAATACAAAGAATGCGGTTGATTAGACTTTTAGAAGCACAATATAGCAAACTTTTCATGAAAAGGAAAAAAAAATATTTGGTTTTGGAATAAAGTGATTTTGGCCTTAGTGGAACCAAAATGGAAGAACCAAGCAATCTTTTCTTTTCTTCTTCTTCTTTGGACGTTTTCCCCTCTGTCTTCTTTTTTTTTTTTTTTTGCCTCTTCTTTTCTTTCTTCTTTCTTTCTTCTTCTTTTTTTTTTTTTTTTTACCTTCAACTAGATTCATGAACAGTAACAATGAATAGTTATGGGGACAAGATGTGATGAAAACAAGAAACAAAGATAGGTGGATGTTGAACCTGATTTTAGAAACCTGGCTCTGATACCAAATGATACGAATCCCACCAAAAAGAATGAGACCCGATGCAATGAGGAACCCAAGAAAGTTATATGATCAAGTTCTGAATGAAGACCTCGACCCGTGGTTTACGACAAACAAGAACCTCGGTATATAAGACCTCAACCCGTTGCTTGATGCGAAACAAGAACCTTGGTATAAGGAAGACACCACAAACGGTGGTGGAGCTCCGTTTGATAAGTCGTTGGTGAACGCCACGGGAAATCCGATAAGTTCGAATAGTTCTTCAAAGAACTGTAGAGTATACTCTCACAATTTGCTGAATAATGATCTGAATTTTATTCATTGCATATACGCCTATTTAAAGGGCTAGCCATTACAAGGAAACTCCCTAAATGGTATCCTAATTAGGGCTAAAAATCTGGTACAAAATATCTTTTAGTTGCCTAAAAGATACTTGCCTAAATGAAAAGATACTCAACCCTTTTAAGTGGCCGATCACATGCCTAAACTAGAAAAGGAAATTTGGGGAATGGATGTATTCAGCCATATACACCCATATAAGCAAATAAAAATGAAATTAATTGGCATGCAAGCCTTACATATAAATCCAAAAAGGAATGTCTTTATTCTTGGCCAGATTCTTCTAGAACATGAATCATATTGATGATTCCATGCTGCTCACTTGGATCATGCTCAATGGTCCTCTGTGAATATGCTTGATTTGCTTGAGCCCAAGCCTCTTGAATCAATCCATTGAGTACCTCTTTAAACTTCTTGGCTCGTGCTCTTGTCACCGGCCCAATTGGGACTTGGAATTGATCCCTTGGAGTTATGTTGACATGGATTGCATCGTTCCACCAATTGGGATTGCTCTAATACCAAATGATACAAATCCCACCAAAAAGAATGAGACCCGATACAATGAGGAACCCAAGAAAGTTCTACGATCAGGTTTTGAATGAATACCTCGACCTGTTGCTTACGACAAAGAAGAACCTCGATATATATGACCTCAACCCGTTGCTTGATCCGAAACAAGAACCTTGGTATAAGGAAGACGCCACAAACGGTGATGGAGCTCCATTTGATAAGTCGTTGGTGAACGCTACGGGAAATCCGATAAGTTCGAATAGTTCTTCAAAGAACCGTAGAGAATACTCTCACAATTTGCTGAATAATGATCTGAATTTTATTCATTGCATATACGCCTATTTAAAGGGCTAGCCATTACAAGGAAACTCCCTAAATGGTATCCTAATTAGGGCTAAAAATCTGGTGTAAAATATCTTTTAGTTGCCTAAAAGATACTTGCCTAAATGAAAAGATACTCAACCCTTTTAAGTGGCCGATCACATGCCTAAACTAGAAAAGGAAATTTGGGGAATGGATGTATCCAGCCATATACACCCATATAAGCAAATAAAAAGGAAATTAATTGGCATGCAAGCCTTACATATAAATCCAAAAAGGAATGTCTTTATTCTTAGCCAGATTCTTCTAGAACATGAATCATATTGGTGATTCTGTGCTGCTCACTTGGATCATGCTCAATGGTCCTCCACGAATATGCTTGATTTGCTTGAGCACATGCCTCTTGAATCAATCCATTGAGTACCTCTTTAAACTTCTTGGCCCGTGCTCTTGTCACCAGCCCAATTGGGACTTGGACTTGATCCCTTGGAGTTATGTTGACATGGATTGCATCAAGTAGAAACCGAAAGCGATAGCAATGATGACCACATGCTATTGCTTGCGGATGCTTGTGACGATGATGTGGAGTATTCGGTGGAGGGTGAGTCACTTGTGGCTAGGCATGCTTTAAGTGCCCAAGTCAAAGAGGATGACATGGAACAACAAAAGGTGAAATTTTTTCATACTAGGTGCCATGTCAACAACAAGGTATGGAGTATGATCATTGATGGGGGAAGTTGCACTAATGTGGCGAGCACTACTCTTGTTGAAAAATTAAATTTATTTACCTTGAAACACCCTAGACCGTATAAATTGCAGTGGTTGAATGATTGTGGGGAGGTTAAGATAAATAAACAAGTGCTAGTTTCTTTTTCAATTGGAAAGTACAAGGATAAAGTACTTTGTGATGTTGTTACAATGCAAGCGGGTCACATATTATTGGGCAGGCCGTGGCAATTTGACAGGAAGGTCACTCATGATAGGTTTAAGAATAGGTATTCTTTTATAAAGGACAACAAAACCATTACTCTTGTCCCATTGACTCCAGGACAAGTGTATGAAGATCAAATAAAATTAAAAAGAGAGAATAAGTTAAAAAAAAAAAAAAAGTTGTGAGATAGAAAATTCAAAAAAAGATGATGAAAAAAAGAGTGAAAAGAAAAAAGTGAGTGAACAGAAAAGAGAGAGCGAAAAGAAAGGAGGGCCTAAAAAAATGAGAGAGAAACTAAAAAACAAGTGAGTTTTTATGCTATGGTAAGTGATGTGAAGAGTGCTTTTTATACAAACCAGCCTATATTTGTACTATTGTACAAAGAGGCATGTTTTAATACTAACAAACTTGACAAATCTTTGTCTAGTGTTGTTGTCTCTTTGTTGCAGGAATATGAGGATGTGTTTCCTACCGATGTGCCAAGTGGGTTGTCACCTATTAGGGGAATAAAGCTTCAAATTGATTTCATGCTAGGTGCGACAAATTCCTAGCCAACCAGCGTATAGGAGTAATCTGGAGGAGACAAAGGAACTTCAAAGGCAGGTGGAGGAGTTGCTGGCCAAAGGACACGTGAGAGACAGTATGAGTCCGTGCGCGGTACTGGTGCTACTTGTACCCAAGAAGGATGGAACTTGGAGAACGTGTGTCGATTGCAGGGCTATCAATAACATTACGGTAAAGTATAAATATCCCATTCCTAGGCTAGATGAAAATTGATTTGAAAAGTGGATATCATCAAATTAGGATGAAAGAGGGTGATGAATGGAAAACTACTTTTAAAACTAAATATGGATTTTACGAGTGGTTGGTTATGCCTCTTGGTCTAACTAATGCACCAAGTACATTCATGAGGTTAATGAATCATTTATTGCGTGTGTTTATAGGCAGATTTCTTGTGGTCTATTTTGATGACATTTTGGTGTATAGTAACAGTTTGGATGAGCATGTTGATCATTTGCATTGTGTGCTTGATGTTTTGAGAAAAGAAAAACTATATGCCAATTTAAAAAAATGTTTCTTTTGTATGGACAAAGTTGTGTTTCTTGGTTATGTTGTTAGTGCGAAAGGAATTGAGGTGGATGTGGAAAAGGTAAAGGCTATCAAGGAATGGCTCACACCAAAGTCAATCACAGAGGTAAGAAGTTTCAATGGTTTGGCTAGTTTTTATTAGTGATTCATCAAAGATTTCAGTACACGAGCTGCACCACTCACTAAAATTGTTAAAAAATTCGTGGGTTTTAAATGGGATAGTGAGCAAGATCATGCATTTCATGTGATTAAAGAAAGGTTGTGTGGTGCTCCTTTATTAGCATTACCTGATTTTTCTAAAACTTTTGAGATTGAGTGTGATGCCTCACGAATAGATATTGGAGCTATTCTGATGCAGGAGAAGCAGTCAATAGCTTATTTTAGTGAAAAGCTAAATGGGGCAGTTTGAACTACCCAACATATGACAAGGTGTTTTATGCATTGGTGCGAGAATTGGAGACTTGGCAACATTATCTTTGGTTGAAAGAATTTGTCATACATACCAATCAGGAGTCCTTGAAACACTTGAAAGAAATAGAAGGCATGCCAAGTAGATGGAATTCATTGAGACTTTCTCTTACGTAATCAAATACAAACAAGGTAAGAAAAATATTGTGACTAATGCATTATCAAGAAGGTATGCTCTTGTCTCTACTTTAAATACAAAGTTATTGGGATTTGAACTTGTTAAGGATGATGACTTTGCAAGTGTGTATGGAGCATGTGAAAAGGTAGCGTTTGGTAAGTTTTATAGACTAGATGGGTATTTGTTTAGGGAGAATAAACTTTGTGTGCCTAATAGTTCTATACGAGAATTGCTTGTGCATGAGGCACATGGAGATAGTTTGATTTTTTTTTACCAAAGATGAAACGTGATGTAGAGAGAATTTCTACTAGATGGTTACATGTAGGCAGGCCAAATCTACTGCACCCTGGGTAAATATTTCTATGAACTTTGTTTTAGGGTTGCCTAGGTCAAGGAAAGGAAGGGGTTCAATTTTTGTGGTTGTTGGTAGATTTTCTAAGATGGCACATTTGATCTCTTGTCATAAAACTGATGACGCAACCCACATTGTTGATTTATTCTTTCAAGAGATAGTATGACTCCATGGTGTTCCTAGGAGTATTGTATCTGATCGTGATGTTAAGTTCCTTATTTATTTTTGGAAAGTCTTGTGGGGAAAGTTGGGAACTAAATTGTTGTTTTCGACTACTTGTCATCCCCAAACAGATGGAGAAACCGAGATAATGAATAGAACTTTATCTACTTTGTTGTGTACTATAATTCAAAAGAACTTGAAAAATTGGGAGGATTGTTTGCCATTTATTGAGTTTGCATAAAATCGAAGTGTTCATTCTACTACTGCCTTTTTACCATTTGAGATTGTTTATGGGTTTAATCCACTAAGTCCTTTGGATTTTTTGTCTTTCCCAGTTAATGAAAGGACTAGTTTGGATGGTCAAAATATGGCTGAGATGGTGAATAAACTCCATGAAAGTGTTCGGTAATTCATAGAGAAGAAAAATGAACAATATGCAGCCAAAGCCAACAAGGGCTATAGACGAGTCATTTTTTAACCAGGTGATTGGGTTTGGGTGTATATGAGAAAAGAAAGATTTCCAGCCTGTAGGCGGTCCAAACTACATCTTAGGGGGGATGGTCCGTTTCAAGTCCTTGAGCAGCTCAATGATAATGCTTACAAGTTGGATCTTCCAGGTGAATATAATATTAGTGCCACATTTAATGTTTATGATCTTTCTCTTTTTGATGTAGGTGATGATTCGAGAACGAATTCTTTTGAAGAAAGGGGGAATGATGAGAACCAATAAGCACCATTAAAGGAGATGAAGGCATAATAAAAGGAGATGTAGTCTTTTGAGTAATCTTTTGACTTCGTTAATTGATTGGTTGATTACCATCAATTAGGGGTTGATTTGTAGTCTTTCGAGTAATTTTTTTTTTTTGGTTGCTAAGTAAGAAAGAATATATAGACAAAAAAGATCGAAAGATCAAGTACAAATACAGGGGGCATACCTCAAGCCAACAGATAAGAATAATCAAGAAAGATAACCACTAAACAAACAAAAGCACCCAGCAAGCACTAGCTAAGAAAAGTACACAACACAAGCTAACTTAGCTTAACAATTATAAGAACTAAACAAATAGCAAAAACAGCTGCCCTTAGTTCTTGAAAATATCATCCAAAATCTACCATATCTGCTGGAGATCCCTATTTGGAGTCATTCTATGAAAGCCTCGCAAACTAGTCATCCTATTACGAACTTGAAATACTATATCATTGAGCACTGCCTTCATGTCCCTACACTCGTTGGCCATTAATCTACCATTCCTTTCTTTCCAAATGATATAAACAATAGTGGACAGCATTAACTTGCATAGAATATTTTTCAAAGCCTTCCCCTTCAAGGTACAAGCCCAAGCTACAATCCCTTGCCACTCATTACTCAAGCATTGGGCTTTACATTTTGCTAGAAGCTGCACCCACAATCTGTTGGTGATCGAACACTGGAAGAAGAGATGGTTGTGGTCTTCAATTTTATCTCTATAAAACACACAACACATGTCATTTAACATACCATAGGCTTCAATTTTATCTCTACAAAACACACAACACGTCATTTAACATACCATTGGCAGCAAATTTGTCTTGGGTGGCTAATCTTTCTCGAATAGCAAGCCAAAGGATGAAGCTATATCTAGGAATAGCCTTCTTAAACCAAGCGACTTTAGCCCACTCCACTTAAGGACTATGGTTTCTAATACTTTGCCAAGCTGATCTAACTGAAAATTGGTGATTTTTTTTTTTCTGGAATCCATATAGCTTGATCACTATAAGAGCTATTAGGATGCAGAATATAAAACATACACCTCTTGAGCTCCATACTCTATGGAATTTGCCACAGGCCAATGCTACTGGTTGTCTCTAATAATAGAGTTGACTTTTGCTTATTTGCCTAGCCCAGAATCATAGATCACTCTATCCCCCATTCTTTGATGTATAGGCCCCATTGGCAGCCAGTTATCATACCATAGGGAAACCTATGAGCCTTGTCCAATTTTGTACTTGATTAAAGGCCTTATGATATCTCTTAGGTGCAGAATTTTTCTCCAAGACCAAGTGCAATTCCAAGGAACCTTAGCCACCCAGAATTGACTTCTAACTAGAAGGTTAGCTCTGACCCATTTCACCTAACAAGAGGTTGTAGAAGATTGGCACAACAACCAGATGTATCTTGCTATATTAGCTTGGTTCCAATCCACCAACTTCCTTATGCCTAGACCACCTTCATCATTTGGCTTAGTAACCTCTTTCCAATTAACCTTAGCTCTAGTATTCTTTAAATCAGTTCCTTTCCAAAGAAAAGCTCTGAAGCATTGATCAATTTCCTTCAAAACTTTCTTTGGTATAATGAAGTGGGCACACCAGTAGCTCTGCATGCTAAATAAAATTGATTTGATGAGCTACAACAGGCCAACATAAGAGAGGAACTTACCAGTCCAAGACTTGGCCTTGCTCACAATTCTATCAACCAAGTTATTGCAATCTTCAAGTTTCAGCTTAGAAGAAATCAGGGGGACCCCTAAGTACCGAATTGGAAGCACACCTAGTTGGAACTTGAAGAGATTTAACAATTGCTCCCCCCCCCCCCCCCCCCCCCCCCCACCCCCCCCCCCCCCCCCCCCCCCCCCCGCCATAATCATCCAAACCAGTGAGAAATATATTACTCTTGGCACAATTAGGAACAAGACCTGAGAATTCAGAAAATGTACCCAAAGCCTCCTTTAAAATCCTAGTAAAAGCAATCTCACCCTTGCAATAAAGCATCAAGTCATTAGTAAAACAAAGATGGGTTAAGCTAGTTTTCTTGCATCTCCAATGAAACAGAAAATTAGGGTTCCTTTTCACTTGCTATTGAATAGTTTGAGAAAGAACATTCATACAAATTACAAATAAGTAAGGGGATAAAGGATCACCTTGCCTCAGGCCTTTAGCTCTAAGAAAGAAGCCCTCCAGAGCACCATTAAGGCTGATTAAGCACATAGAGAAGAGATGCAAACCTGTATCCAATTCCTTAGCTTTTTAGGAAATCCCATAAGCTCCAAAACATCCAACACGAATTCCCATGTGATTGAGTCATAGGCCTTCATGAGATCTACCTTCACAGCACATTTAGCCAACTTGTTGTTCTTATGATAGCCTTTCATAAGTTCTTGAGCAAGTAAAATGTTATCACTAATCTTCTTTCCTTGAATGAAAGCTGATTAGGCTTCATCAATAACTAGAGGTAGCAAACTCTTAATTCTATCCGCAATAATCTTAGTAATGCATTTGTACAAAGTATTGCAACAAGAGATAGGTCGATAGTCCTTTAAGGCTGTGGGATTTGAAACTTTAGGGATTAAGGTTACAATGGTAGCATTGACTTCCTTTAACAAACAACCAGAATCAACGAATGATTAATGGCAACAACCAACTCCTTTCCAACTATAGGCCAGGCTTTCTTAAAGAAAAAACCATTGAAACCATCAGAACCAAGGGCCTTGTTTGGATTTAAGTTAAAGAGCACTTGCTTAATCTCATCTTCTATGACATCCCTGTCCATATTTGCAGCTTTTTTTTCAAAAATCACTTTACTAATATATTGCTGAAGTTCTTGTTTCCCTGGATACTTCACATCATTTTCCTTGCCCAACAAGTTCTGGAAGTACTTTACAAATTACTCTTTGACCTCTTTAATATCTTTCACTATGGTACCGTCCTCCTTCTTTATAGAGGAGATTTTATTCCTATTTGCTCTATTCCTTACTGACTTGAAGAAAAAATTGGTATTCTGATCCCCTTCATTCAACCACAGAATTCTGCTCTTTCGCTTGGCAAAGCTCTCCTCTTGGTTATTCAAAGCATTAAGTTTGGAAAGACTCTCTTTCTCCTTGGCCACAAGCCCAGGATCCCCACCATTTACCTCTAACTATCTTTGAAGATTAAGCAACTCCTCTCTAGCTTCATTAACTCGCATCGAAATATCATAACATTTCTTCATATTTAGCTCCTTCAAACTAGCTTTCACCATCTTCAGCTTCTTGCAAACTCGGTACATTGGGTACCCATCAACAACAGTATTCCAAGCTTGCTGCACTGTAGGTAAAAACTCCTCATACTTAGTCTAAAAATTAAAGAACTTAAATGGTTTGGTACCTTCCTTCATATGAAGCCCCAAGCGAACCAAAATAGAGCTATGATCTGGAACCCCAAAAGGAAAGAATTTAGCTGAAGAAAATCTGAACTTAGAGTTCCAGTAGCTATTAACAGAGCTCTATCAATTTTCCTTCGGATATAATTCTTAGCACATCCATTGTTCCAAGTAAAATGGAAACCTCCGTATTGAAGATCATCTAGCTCAGCCTCCACAAGACACTCATTAAATTCATCCATGAAACTAGGCCAATCAGTGCTTCCCCCCTTCCTCTCAAAAGGAGATCTGATAGCATTAAAATCACCCATGACAAGCTAAGGTTTATTACAGACCAGATTTGCATGTTGCTCAAGATCCCTCCAAAGCTGCCTTCTAAGGGTTACAGTATGTAAACCATAAGCGAAAGAAATGCTTAGAACATCCAATTTCACAAAATTCGAATTCCACCCAACCCAAACTCTACCATCCCCATTAGTGTTATAATTATGGATGAAATCCCAATTCTTCATTAGCCCCCGATAGATTGAATCTCTATTCTCCAACTTAACTCTAGTTTCTAAAAAACTAAAACACCAAATGTTGTGCCTCCTAACAAAATCTTTAATTTCTCTATGCTTGGAGAGGTCATTGAGACCTCTCACATTCCAGCAAGCAAATGACATTAATTACTTAGAAAAGGAGGTGCTCCCCTTAGAGCTATAGCTGAGCTCTGTCTTCTTTTCTTCCCATTCTTCCTTTTATTCTGTTGTCGCTTCCTATCAACTTCATCAACTACAGTTGATTGCTAATTGATTGGCTGATTACCCATCAATTAGGGGCTGATTTGTAGCCCCCTTTTCTCAACCATGTTCTATAAATAGCATGCACTCTTCGTAATGAAGGGACATTGCATTAAGATCAAATACACGTGTGTTGTTTCTTTTATTGGTTCTTCAAAGAGCTTGTGAACTTATCAAGAATTCTTCCTTGTGGCGTTCAAATTTTATACCTTCAGTTCGTGGTTAGTTACTCTATACTTTCGGTTCACATTTCAGTTATGAGTGTTGGGTCGAGGTTTCTCTCAAAATCTAACTTTTAGCTTTCTTGAGCAAGTATTCTGATATTGTTGTTGGGTCTCAACGCGTGTTGGTTTGAGGTTCGCATCAATTGGTGCCCATAATAGCACAAGTCATCCAACTCATTCTCATACATACACCATTAAAATCGTCCATGTAAGGAAGCCAAGCCTCTTGATCCCCAAATCTCTCATGGGAAAACCTGATTGCATTGAAGTCCCATAGCAAAACCCAAGGGTTGTCATTAATCCCATACCTGAATTCTTCAATTTTGCTCCACAAAGCACACCTAGCTTCATATTTATTTGACCCATAGACAAAAGTAGCTGCAAAAGAAGCCAAATCTTCAAGTTCATCAATCTAATTTAGATATGCATCGAACACAAACAAAATTAGGGTCCAGGGTCTTTGTCCAAACCTTCCTAGCAATCTTCAAGTTCCCCTCTAGCCGCGTTAACTCTTTCAGATAGCCCGCTGAATTTCTTCTTGCTAAGCTTCTTGAACTCTTCTTTCAACTTCTTTAGCTTCTGAGTTACATTAAACATAGGCGTTCCTCTATGGTCACTACTCCATACCCTTTGAACTATGAGCATAAACTCTTCATGCTCCGACAGTTGTCAAAAAATTTAAAAGGATTTCTAAACTTCTAGATCTCACACCCATAGGAATAATGACTGTCGAATGGTCAGAAGTCAGCTTTCCACCAAATTCTATAATAGAGTTTGGGAACACCCTGTCCCACTCACTGTTAATCACAGCCCTGTCAATCTTAGACATGATGTAGCCCTCAACCTTCCTTTTGTTTGTTCGAGTGAGTTGATGACCATAAATTTGGAGGTCGTCCAACTCCAATGAGTACAGACAATTGTTGAAATCCTCCATGCAAGTAGGCTAGCTCTTTTGGCCCCCAAATCTCTCATTTATGCATCTAATAGCATTAAAATCACCCAAAATGATCCACGGGTCTAATTACAAAGTTTGTTTCATGTGTCTAAATAACTTGCCAGACCTCCACTGTAGGTCTAATTATAATCCAAGAATTTTTCGAACACTCACAAAGTTTGTTTCAATTACCCTGTACTTTCATTTGTTTAATAATTATACAATTTTGTAAAAGTAGCTTCCAAAACTCTTGTAAATTTAACCTGAGTTCAAAACTATTCAAGCAAAAGAGCTTAGGCTTATATATACTTGTTGTATAAACATTATAATTTTTCGGGATTCATTTAGTACATAGAAAATAAAGAAATACCAAAAGATTTTATTACTATCCAAAAGTTTTATCAAAGACTTTGAAATAGTATAAATAGGTTATAGTAATTTTCTTATAAGCTAAAAAAAACATAAGTAGTAGTTTTAGATAAATTGTAATTTTCAAGTGAACTTTAGTACAAAAAAGTAGGAAAAATAATTGAAGTCCTTATGCATTCTCTTTTCAAAGGATTATAAACCTGCTATAAAATTACAATGATTTTCTTGAAGATTTTCAAAACATAAAATAATAATTTTTTTTTAGAATATTTGAAAAGAAAAATATTTTTCTAATAGTCATGATAATTTTCTCAATCCATCTAAATAGGGCCTTAATATATTGATGTGAGAACCAGGGAATAATTATTATTATTATTTTTTTACTTAGCAAAAAAATTATTCCCAATTTATTTATATTATTTGGGAATAGTTTTTTTGCTAAGTAAGAAAGAATGTATAGAAAATAAAGATCGAAAGATTAAGTACAAATACAAGGGACATACCCTAGGCAAAGGATGAGGATCATCAAGAAAAGTAGAAAACATCCTAACAACAAAGGGAACAAAGCTACAACTAGCTAAATAAAGTACACAATACAATCTAACTTAGCTTCACAACTCTAACGAACTGAACATTCATAACAAAAACAGCTGCCCTTAGTTCTTAAAGATATTATCAAAAATCCGTCATATTTGCTGAATATCCCTATTTGGTGCCGTTCATTGAAAATTTCTCAAACTTGCCATCCTATTACGAACTTGAAACACAATATCATTAAGCATTACCTTCAGGTCCCTACACTTGTTAGCCATTAATCTATCATTCCTTTCACTCCAAAGGAAATAAACAGTGGTGGATAACATTAACTTGCATAGAATATTCTCCAAAGACTTCTCCTTCAAGGTACAAGCACAAGATACAATCACTTGCCACTCATTACTCAAGCATTGGGCCTTACATTTTGCCAGTAGTTGAACCCACAATTTGTTGGTAATCGGACACTGGAAGAAGAGATGGTTGTGGTCTTCAAATTTATCTCTACAAAACAGACAACACATGTTGTTTAAAATACCATAAGCAGCAAGTTTGTCTTGGTTAGCCAATCTTTCTTGAATAGCAAGCCAAAAGATTAAGTTATATCTAGGAATAACCTTCTTAAACCAAGCAACTTCAATCCACTCCACTTGAGAACTACGGTTTCTAATACTTTGCCAAGCTGATTTAACTAAAAATTGGTGTTTTTTTTTTCTAGAATCCATATAGCTTGATCACTATAAGAACTATTAGGGCATGGAATACCTGACATACACCTCTTGAGCTCCAACAATTCTATGGAATTTGCCACAGACCAATGCCACTGATTGTCTTTTTTTTGCTAAGTAAGAAAGAATATATAGACAAAAAAGATCGAAAGATCAAGTACAAATACAAGGGGCATACCCCAGGCCAAAGGATAAGGATAATCAAGAAAGATAACCACTAAACAAACAAAAGAACTCAGCTAGCACTAGCTAAGAAAAGCACACAACACAAGCTAACTTAGCTTAACAACTATAAGAACTAAACAAATAACAAAAACAACTGCCCTTAGTTCTTGAATATATCATCAGGAATCTGCCATATCTGCTGGAGATCGCTATTTGGAGTCGTTCCATGAAAGCGTCACAAACTAGCCATCCTATTATGAACTTGAAATACTATATCATTGAGCACTGCCTTCATGTCCCTACATTTGTTAGCCATTAATCTATCATTCCTTTCTTTCCAAATGATATAAATAGAAGTGGATAGCATTAACTTGCATAGAATATTCTTCAAAGCCTTCCCCTTCAAGGTACAAGCCCAAGCTACAATCCCTTGCCACTCATTACTCAAGCATTAGGCCTTACATTTTACTAGCAGCTGCACCCACAATCTGTTGGTAATCGAACACTGGAAGAAAAGATGGTTATGGTCTTCAATTTTATCTCTACAAAACACACAACACATGTCATTTAACATACCATAGGCAGCAAGTCTGTCTTGGGTGGCTAATATTTCTCGAATAGCAAGTCAAAGGATGAAACTATTGTTGGGGACTGCGGAATTTCCCACTACCTGGCTATATTGTATACGCATACTACCAAAATTCTGATCTGATTAGCATAGCCTAATCTACGTGATTAGAATTGTACCTTCGAGATCTCTCTGGTTTAATCCCGAAAACAAGAATCAGCACCAAGCACGAATCAGCAAGCTCGAACTCAACCTTCGGACTTCTGCTGTATTCCTCGTACACGCCTTGCTCTATAGAGAGTGGGCTCGCTGCTGCTAGGGTTTCTCTCCCTCACAAAATCGTGTATCTCTCAATTATGTGTAGAGTGTGTAACCCTAGCAACTCTTAGAGCGCGTATATATATAGAGGCTACAACAGGGACCATAGGATTAGTATAACTAGGGCTTCCTACTCAAATAAGGACTCCTAATCCAACCAGGATTAATCTTTATTTACGTAAATTATAATTTATACCACTAACAAATTATAATTGCACTCCCTGTTATACTAGAAATTATATTTCGAGCTCCATATTATTAAATGCTTATTTATCTCCCCACGTTAAGATTACAAATACCCGTCTATTAAATTAAATTACTGACAATTAAATTTAATAGACTTATTTAATTCCTTGAGACTTTCCACTTAACTGATTTGATATGTCGGATTCATAATCCACCTGCAGGGTTTGACATAATCAAAACTTATAAGGTTTCTCAAGGGGGTATCATCAATCCCTATACGGGGACGTGGACTCCATCAATAATAAATATTCACCATACACGTAATGTTATTGTCCAACTCACTGAGTTTATTGACCCTTAAAGAATCTCACTCTTCTGTGAATCAAAACAATAAATGCTACATGCACGTGTCTATTTATTATATTAGGATTAAGAGCATAAGCACTCATAATAATCATGAGGTATTAATTGTTTTATATAGTCAGTATAAAAACAATTACCCCAACACGGTCCTGTTCCATACACACAAAGTGTACTAGTGCAAGGAGTTGGAACTATACCATTCCCCATAGTCAAGACAGACCTATTAAAACCTTGTACTACAGTCCTACTGATGGTGTGTCCATTTCCATCTAAGACCATGAACGATTAACTTATATTCCATAAGAACCGATGATCTGATCTTCCGTGTGTAAGTCATACTCTACACACCAAATCATCTACTATATAGAATAAGAGACACATGCATAATCATTAAATAAATAACGCAATGCAAACATTTCTCACACAGATTCTCATTAAAATGGAATAACTAATTTATTAATAAATACTAAAGTCACTACACAAAGCATGTCTTTTAGTATAAATTCCCAACAACTATATCTAGGAATAGCTTTTTTAAACCAAGCAACTTCAGCCCACACCACTTGAGGACTATGGTTTCTAATACTTTGTCAAGCTGATCTAACTAAAAATTGGTGATTTTTTTTTTTGGAATCCATATAGCTTGATCACTATAAGAGCTATTAGGATGTGGAATATAAGACATACACCTCTTGAGCTCCATCAACTCTATGGAATTTGCCAGAGGGCAATGCCACTGGTTGTCTCTAATAATAGAGCTGACTTTTGTTTCTTTGCCTAGCCCAGAATCATAGATCATTCTATCTGCCATTCTTTGATGTATAGGCCCCATTGGCGGCCAGTTATCATACCAAAGGGAAACCTGTGAGCCTTGCCCAATTTTGTACTTGATCAAAGGCCTTATGATATCTCTTAGGTGCAGAATTTTCCTCCAAGACCAAGTGCAACCCCAAGGAACCTTAGCCACCAAAAATTGACTTCTAACTAGAAGGTTAGCTCTAACCTAATAACGGTGTTGCCTTTTGCTTCTTTTCCTAGGCCAAAATCATAGATCACCCTATCCCCCATTCTTTGATTTATAGGCCCCTGTGGCAGCCAGTTATCATACCAAAGGGAAACCTGTGAACCTTCTCCAATTTTGTGCTTGATTAAAGGCTTAATGATATCTCTTTGGTGTAGAATTTTTCTCCAAGTCCAAGTGCAATCCCAAGGAACCTTTTCCACCCAAAATTGACTTCTAACTAGAAGGTTCGCTCTTACCCACTTCACCCAACAAAAGGTTGTAGAAGATTGGCACAACTACTAGATGTATCTAGCTATATTAGCTTAATTCCAATCCACCAACTTCTTTATACCCAGACTAACTTCATCATTTAGCTTTGTAACCTTTTCCCAAACTACAATTGACCTGCATAAGAGAAGAATTTACCAGTTCAAGACTTGGCATTGGTTATAATTCTATCAACCAGGTTATTGCAATCTTTTTTTTTTTTGGCTGTCAGGGGGAACCCACGCGGTTTATTGCTAAGGTCAACCCCCAGTGTAGTCGACCAGTAAACTACCCTGGGCCCATGCAATACCCAGCTAACCATGCGGTCTGTTTAAGACGCAAGGCTTACGCCTTGGGCGGGTGGCCCTAAGAATCAATCCTATGACCTCCAAGTGGGGAGTAGTTCCACTTAGCCATCTGGGACAACCCTTGGTGTTGAAGGTTATTGCAATCTTCAGGTTTTAGCTTTGAAAAAATTAGAGGAACCCCTAAATATCGAATTGGAAGAGCACTTGGCCGGAACTTGATGAGATTTAACAATTACTCCCTCCCATGATCATCCAAACCAGTGAGAAATACATTACTCTTGGCACAATTTGGAACAAGTCTTGAGAATTTAGAAAATTTATCCAAAGCATCCTTTAAAATTCTAGTAGAAGCAATCTCACCCTTGCAATAAAGCATCAAGTTATTAGCAAAACAAAGATGGGTTAAGCTAGTTTTTCGCATCTCTAATGAAACTGAAAATTTGGATTCCTCTTCACTTGCTTCTGAATAATGTGATATAGGACATTCATACAAATTACAAACAAGTAAAAAGATAAAGGATCACCTTGCCTCAGGCCTTTAGCACCAGGAAAGAAGCCCTCTAGGGCACCATTAAGGCCGATTGAGTACAGAGGACTAGAAATGCAGACCTTTATCCAATTCCTTAGCTTCTCCAAAAATCCCATAAGCTCCAAAACATCCAACACAAAGTCCCATCTGATTGAGGCATAAGCCTTCATGAGATCTACCCTTATAGCACATTTAGCTAGCTTGTTGTTCTTATGATAGCCACGTTTGGGTTCCTCCCTCTTCTTCCCTATTTTACAACCAAGAAACCTCCATCCTTTCAGATCACAATAACTTCATCTATTCTTCATCAAATCTTACGAATTTTATGTCTATTTAATAGGTCTCGAGAAGCCCTACACACTGGTATCTTTTTGTTTGTTTCTTTTTTTTGCTAAGAAATAATATCTAGAAAACAGAGATCGAAAGAGCAAGTACAAATACAAGGGGCATACGCAGGCAATAGGATGAGAATCATTAAAAAAAGAAGAAGATAGCCATCCTAACAATAAGGGGAACAAAGCTAGCATTGGCTTGGTAAAGTACATAACACAAGCTAACTTAGCTTTACAACTCTAAGGAACTGAACATTAATAACAAAGCAGCTGCCCTTAGTTCTTGAAGATATCATCAGGAATCAGCTGTATTTGCTAGAGATCCCTATTTGGGGCTATTCGTTGAAAACCTCTCAAATTTGCCATCCTGTTACGAACTTGAAAGACAATATCATTGAGCATTGCCTTCATGTCCCCACACTTGTTAGCTATTAATCTATCATTACTTTATCTCTAAAGGAAATAAACAATAGTTGAACCCACAATTTGTTGGTAATCAGACATTGGAAGAAGAGACGGTTGTGGTCTTCAATTTTATCTTTACAAAACACACAGCACATGTCATTTAAAATATCATAAGAAGCAATTTTGTCTTGGGTAGCCAATCTTTCTCGAATAGCAAGCCAAAAGATGAAGCTATATCTAGGAATAGCTTTCTTAAACCAAGCAACTTCAGTTCACTCCACTTGAGGACTATAGTTTCTAATACTATGCCAAGTTGATCTAACTGAAAATTGGTGATTTTCTTTTTCTGGAATCCATATAGTTTGATCACTACAAGAGCTATTAGGGTGCGAAATACCTGGCATACACCTCTTGAGCTCTAGCAACTCCATGGAATTTGCCATAAGCCAATGCCACAAATTGCCCTTTATAATGGAGCTAACTTTTGCTTCTTTGCCTAGGCTAGAATCATAGATCACCCTATCCCCCATTCTTTGATGTATAGACCCCATTGGTAGCCAGTTATTATACCAAAGGGAAACTTGTGGACCTTTCTCAATTTTTTACTTGATTAAAGGCCTAATGTTATCTCTTAGGTGTAAAATTTTCCTCCAAGTCCAAGTGCAATCCCAAGGAACCTTTGCTATCAAGAGTTAATTTCTCAATAGAAGGTTTGCTCTAACCCACTTCACCCAACAGGAGGACATAGAAGATTGGCCCAACAGCCAATTGTATCTAGCTATATTAGCTTAGTTCCAATCCACTAACTTCTTTATACCCAAACCACCTTCATCATTTGGCTTTGTAACCTCTTTCCAATTAATCTTAGCTTCAATATTCTTTAAATCTGGCCTTTTCCAAAGAAAAGCACTAAAGCATTGATTAATTTTCTTCAAAACTTCTTTGGCATAATGAAGTAAGCACATCAGTAGCTTTGCACGCTGAATAAAACTAATTTGATGTGCTACAATTGACCTATATAAGAGAGGAATTTACCAGTCCAAGACTTGGCCCTGGTATCCTTTGATTTTGTTCAGACCCTCAAAAGAGGGTTTAAAAGTGGTTGCCAAAACTGGAATTGCACCAGTTTGCACTTCTATTTTAAGACATGTTTTCCTCTCTCTTTCCTTCATGGTTTTCCGCAAAATTGGTGCCTAAAATGTTTAGATTTTCAAGCTCTTTTTCCTAGTGTTTTATGTTCCTCAATCAAACTTTGTTTCAATCAATGAATAAGTGACTGAAAGTCACTTCGTAACTGGGTTTGATGCACCATGACTTGCACTTTACATTTTCTTCCATTACTTTGTTACCTATTGTGTTTTTGAGTCACAAGCTACTGATTTATCAGATTAGTAAACCATCTAACCCACTCAAGGTAAATCCACTAAAATGGTATCCTTCACTACATGCAAACTTGGAAAGGATAACTTCAAACCCATTTCGCTTCGTTAAGATTCTAAACTTCTAGGTGATGCGAACCTCAATCAACATCTGTTGAGACTCAAAAATAATATCCAAATACTTGTCCAAGAAAGCTAAAAGTCAGATTTTGAAAGAAAATCCTGACCCAACACTTACAACTGAAATGCGAACCAAAGGTATAGAGTAACTAACCCCGACCCAATGATTATATGGAATCACGAATCAAAGGTATAAAATTTGAACGCCACGAGGAAGAATCCTTGATAAGTTCACAAGTTCTCTGAAAAACCAAAAGAAGAAAAAACACTCGTTTTTTGTTTTATTTATCTCAATTCAATTGTTTTTTTAATTACAGATAGTGCATGCTATTTATAGAACATGGTTGGAGAAAAATGACTACAAATTAGTTCCTAATTGATGGACAATCAGCCAATGAATTAGCTAAGTCAAAAGACTATTCAAAATACTAAAAATCAGCCCCTAATTGATACGCAATCAGCCAATCAATTGGCCAAGTCAAAAGACTACTATAAAGACTACAAATCAGCCCCTAATTGATGAGCAATCAGCCAATCAATTAACCAAGTCAAAAGACTACTCAATAGACTACAAATTAGCCACTAATTGATGGACAATTAGCCAAATCAAAAGACTACTAATCAGCCCCATCAATAGCTTGAATTAAATGTATTATGCCTTCATCTCATGAATTAGGCCATTAATTGATCTTTAATCTTCTTGAATCTTGCTCTTTTAATAGGCCCAACTGAACATCTAATGGATCCTTTAATGGTGCTTATTGATTCTCATCACTAGGACTTAAAGATCTATTGATGTATTTGTAATTGAGACCTTATGATACCAAAAAATCAGTGGTTCCCTGTGATCTGCTTGTTTGTAAAACAAATAGAAGTCTACAAATTCTTGTGTTTTGGACGAGATCAATGGCTTCCTACCATGTTTTTTTTTTTTTTATTTTTATGCAAACCCTAGCCCATGCAAAGCTTCTAAGATACATGCAAAAGTTTTTAAATTCAGATGGTGAAAGAAATTATACCTCAGGTGTGTGGGTTTGGAATTTCTATGTTTGAACAATGATTCCTTTCCTTCTTCCTCCAAATCTCTAGTAGGTTTTCTGGCAGCACTCCTCACCAATCAATTTCATCACTGGCTCTATTTCTAATTGTTTTACTCTATTTCTCTAACAGAGTTCTTCTAAGAATGTGATGTAAAATGGCCTCCAAGGCTTCCAATTTATAGAGTGCAAGGCCAGCTCTAGAGATGATGTGTTTTCCACTAAGTTATGCACACAAGTGTATACATGATACCTTTTCAATTACACCCTAAGTTATTTGTTTTCAATGTTTTCTCTTTTTTTTTTTTTGTGGTACAATTCCTTTTGCCGACTAATATCCGTTTCTCAAAATAATAACAAATTTAATTTTATTTACACTTCAGACAAAAATTGGGCAACAATATGCTCTAATTATTTACTACTTTTTTTTTTTTTTTTTGGCTAACGGGGGTAACCCGCCCAGTTTATCGCCAGGCTCAACCCCCAATGTAGTCAACCAGTAAACCACCCTGGGCCCACGCAATACCCTGCTAACCACGTGGTTCGTTTAAGACGCAAGCTTGAAACTCATGTTAGCTTGCTTACTGGAATAATTCAAGGTGCTTTATCCTCGTATCATCTTTTGCTTCCCAGGTGGCCTCTTCCATACCATGATATTGCCATACTACCTTGACTAATGGTATCTTCTTATTCCACAGTTTTTGCTCTTGAGAATCCACAATTTGTATTGGTTTCTCTTCATATATGACATTGTCCTATAATCCGATCTCTTGCCACCTTATTATAAATGATGGGTCTGGCATATACTGTCTCAACATAGAGACATGAAACACGTTATAAACTTGTGCCATCTTTTGTGGTAAATCTAGCTGATAAGGAACTTTCCCAACCCGCTGATTAATTTGAAAAGGAATAATGTATCTAGGTGCTAATTTCCCTCTCCTTCCAAATCGAGTAATGCCCTTATGGGGTACGACTTTGAGGAATACCCAGTCTCCTTCCTTGAATTCCAATGGTCACCTTCTATGATCCGCATAGCTCTTTTCCTCCTCTGAGCAATTCTAAGTCGTTCTTGGATGATGTGAATCATCTAAGTGGTTTCTTGAACAATATCAGGTCCATAGAATTGGTTCTCCCCCACTTCCAACCATTAGCTTGGTGTCTAACAAGGTCGCCCATACAATGCTTCATACGACGCCATTCCTATGCTTGACTGGGAACTATTATTGTAAGCGAACTTTGCTAAAGGGAAGTAGTCACTCCATCCCCCTCGAAAATCTAAGATACACATTCTCAACATATCTTCTAATATATGGATTACCCTTTCTGATTGGCTATCGATTTGAGGTTGACATGCGGTACTTAGTACAAGTTGGGTTCCTAGTGCTTTCTGTAGACTGCCAAAATTGAGACACAAAATGGGATCTCTATTAGATATAATAGATCTAGGAACTCAATGAAGTCTGCTCGCATTGATATTATAATACTTAGCTTCTTTGGAAATCCCATAAGCTCCAAAACATCCAACACGAATTCCCATCTGACTGAGTCATAGGCCTTCACAAGATCTACCTTCACAGCACATTTAGCCAACTTGGTGTTCTTATGATAGCCTCTCATAAGTTCTTGAGCAAGTAAGATGTTATCACTAATCTTCCTTCCTTGAATAAAAGCTGATTGGGCCTCATCAATAACCAGAGGCAGCAAACTCTTAATTCTATTCGCAATAATCTTAGTAATGCATTTGTATAGGGTATTGCAACAAGAGATAAGTCGATAGTCCTTTAAGGTTTTGGGATTAGGAACTTTGGGGATTAAGGCTACAATGGTAGCATTGACTTCCTTTAACAAACAACCAGAATCAAAGAATGATTTAATGGCAGCAACCACCTCCTTTCCAACTATAGGCCAAGCTTTCTTAAAGAAAAAGCCATTAAAACCATCAGGACCAGGGGCCTTGTTTGGATTTAAGTTAAAGAGCACTTGCTTAAATCTCATCTTCTGTGACATTCCTGTCCATATTTGTAGCAGCTTCTTCAGAAATCACTTTACAAACATATTGCTGAAGTTCTTGCTTCCTTGGATACTTCACATCATTTTCCTTCCCCAACAAGTTCTGGAAATACTTTACAAATTCCTCTTTAACCTCTTTAATATCTTCCACTACAGTATCGTCTTCCTTCTTTATGGAGGAGATTTTATTCCTATTAGCTCTATTCCGTACTGACTTGAAGAAAAAATTGGTGTTTTGATCAAAATCATTCAGCCACAGAATTCTGCTCTTTTGCTTAGCAAAGCTCTCCTCTTGGTTATTCAAAGCATTAAGTTTGGAAAGACTCTTTCTCCTTGGCCAAGAGCCCAGGATCCCCACCATTTGCCTCTAACTGTCTTTGAAGATTAAGCAACTCCTCTCTAGCTTCATTAACTCGCAGCAAAATATCATAACATTTCTTCTTATTTAGCTCCTTCAAAGTAGATTTCACCATTTTCAGCTTCTTGCAAACTTAGTACATTGGGTACCCATCAACAACAGTATTCCAAGCTTGCTGCACCGTAAGCAAAAACTGCTCATACTCAGCCCAAAAATTAAAGAACTTAAAAAGGTTGAGTACCTTCCTTCATATGGAGCCCCAACCGAACCAAAATAGGGCTATGATTTGAAACCCCAAAAGGAAAGAATTCAGCTGAAGAAAATCTGAATTTAGAGTTCCAGCAGCTATTAACAAGAGCTCTATCAATTTTTCTTAGGATATAATTCTTAGCACATCCATTTTTCTAAGTAAAATGGAAACCCCCATATCGAAGATCATCTAGCTCAGCCTCCACAAGACACTCATTAAATTCGTCCATGAAACCAGGCAATTAGTGCTTCCCCCCCCCCCCCCCCCCCCCCCCTCTCTCTCTCTCAAAGGAGATCTTATAGCATTAAAATCACCCATGACCAACCAAGGTTCATTACAGACCAGATTTGCATGTTGCTCAAGATCCCTCCAAAGCTGCCTTCTAAGTGTTACAGTGTGTAAACCATAAGCGAAAGAAATGTAGCAATGGATCTTCTGCTCAATAAGAAAGATCTTACTATGAATAATTTGGTTAGACATGCTTAGAACATCGAATTTCACAAAATTCGAATTCCACCCAACCCAAATTCTACCAGCCCCACTAGTGTTATAATTATGGATGAAATCCCAATTCTTCATCAGCCCACGACAAATTGAATCCCTATTCTCCAGCTTGACTCTAATTTATACAAAACCAAAACACCAAATGTTGTGGCACCGAACAAAATCTTTGATTTCTCTCTGCTTGGAGAGATGATTGAGACCTTTCACATTCCGGCAAGCAAACGACATTAATTACTTAGAACAAGAGGTGCTTCCCTTAGAGCTACTACCTGAGCTCTGCCTTCTTCTCTTCTCATTCTTCTTCTTATTCTTTTGTATCTTCCTATCAACTTCATCCACTACCGCCGCCTTGTCTCTGAGAGGATTAGCAATAGGAGTTGCCATCAAATTTGACTGACCGTCCTCACCAGTTTCCATGGCTTCAACATCTTCCATCTTGTCCAATTGTTGAAATCTATTGAGAGTTATGACCTCAACAACAGGTTTCATCATCAGATTGGCTGGTTGTATGGGGACTAATTGATCACCTCTGCAAGAACCAATTGGAATGACATTTGTTGCCCTCGGAGTAGTAGAAAGCATCTCCTCTAATTGCCCAACACCATTTGGACCAGCTAAACTTGGAGCACTTGTAGTATCCTCATCAATAGTATTCTCCTTCCCTTTGTGCTTAACTTCTATCCAGCCCTCTTCATTTGCAATCTCTACTATTGAATTCTTTTTAACTTTCCATTCTTGTTTAATCACCTTTGTGCACTTGCTCACTACATGCCCAAATTCTTTGCAAACTTCACAAATCTTTGGAACCTAATTGTACTCAACAGCTATTTCAATAACACCTCCACCTTCCACCTCCAGATCAAAGGAATCTGGAAGCTTAGATTCAGCATTAACTTCCACACAAATTCTAGCAAAGTTTATTCTCTTTAACTCTTCAGTCAAGTTATCCAGGTATAGGGGTTTCCCCACTGCACTAGCCACATAACTTAGGCCTCTGGCTGTCCACAATTCCAAAGGAACATTATAGAAATTAACCCAAATGGGGACTGATTTATAGCTATCCTTACTAAGGTTTATGTTGAGTTGCCATTTCCTTAGGCATATAGGACGCCGAGCAAAGTGCCATGGTCCATTCTCAATGACCCATTCACAACCCGTAGCTGATGAAAACTTGAAATAATAGAATCCATTATCAGTGGTCAACAATTTTTCAAACCCATGTTTATCCCATAATTTCTTGGCAATATTGTTGACTAAATTGAAGGGTAGTTTATTTTGCATAAAGTATCCAACAAGAGTATTTTCCCATAACTCAGCACCTTGGGCAGCCACATCTGAGGGGGCTTTAACTTTAACTCTATCATTTGCCAATTCAGGTTTGAAATATTCAAGATTAATAAAAGAGTCTTTCTTTGACTTTAAAATGGAAACCCACTTACTTGGACCATTGAGACCACTTTGCTTTCCACCAGGTTCGTTGACCGTGCCCCTCCCATATTGCCTCCATGCTTGGTTGATTGCAAATTCTGCCACAACAGAATTTTCTCCAGCTTTCCCTCCACCCAAGTAAGCATGTTGCACTCCATTTCTCAAGCCTAAAGTAGTGGAGACATGGCCTATCTCCATCCCCTTTGCATTTGCACACTCTTCACCCATGCAAGCATGCTGCATCCCATTCCCTAAATCCAAAGCAGTGGAGACAAGACCCATCCCCATCACCTTTGTATTTGCACTCTCTCCACCAAGTGTGTGAACAGTACCCTACTTCTTCACAAGCTGAGGTTTGGACACCAAAATTTACAGCTGCTACATGGGGAGCAATCACCACATTAGTTTCTTCCTTTGCTCCAAGTTTCTCTGCCTGAACCGTACCCATCTTCTCTACAAGCTGAGGCTTGGACACCAAATATACAGCTACTTCATGGGGAGAACTCACCACCAAAGTTTGCTCTTCCTCTTCAACCTTATCTGCACAGCTTTTGGATTAAGAGTTACTACCTAGAGATTTTTCTTTTTTTTTTTTTTTTGCTAAGTAAGAAAGAATATCAATAGACAAAAAAAGATCGAAAGATCAAGTACAAATACAAGGGGCATACCCCAGGCCAAAGGAGATAATCAAGAAAGATAACCATCCAAACAAACTAAAGAACCCAACTAGCACTAGCTAAGCAAAGTACACATCCTCGAGATTTTTCACCATTTGTGCATGAGAGAAGACCTCCAAAGCTTGCAACAGGAGTGTTGAAACCAGACTTGACATCGTGCATCTTTGAAGCCATACTTGACCCAAGCATATTACCTGGAGTATTGCATAGCTCAGACACCATAGCCTTGAGTTTTTCAATTTCAAATTTATACTCATCTCTTTCCAACTTCACAAACACCAAATCAGAATTCAACTCAGAGATTCTACGAGCAGCAGCACCTGGAACAATGGCTTGACCTCTCCCAACCTCCGTTATAGAATTATCAACATGAATCCCTTGTGACCCAGCTCTTAGCTTTAGAAATCTCTCAAGAGAGCCATTAAGAGGGTCATAAATGCTTGCACCATTCCCTAACAGAGGTGAACCATCCTCACAAATCGCAGCAATATCCCCCATCTCTCTAGGATGGTCTCCATTCTCACCCTCCATCTTTCCCAAGAAATCTGAAAATTCTAGAAAAAGAAAACGAAAATGAATCCTAGAGGGAGAATCTCTCAACTAACCCCCCCAGTTACACCACACTCATTAATGCCACCTTCAACCTCCATTAATGCCTAGAGGAAGGTGGAACAACATCTGCTGGAATTCTAGAGAGAAGGGAAAGCCTCTCTCTCTAAGGGAGAGTCCACCTAGTAATCAATCTGCTCTTCAATTTTATCTCTACAAAACACATAACACATGTCATTTAACATACCATAGGTAGCAAGTTTGTCTTGGGTGACTAATCTTTCTTGAATAGCAAGCCAAAGGATGAAGCTATATCTAAGAATAGCTTTCTTAAACCAAGCAACTTCGGCCCACTCCACTTGAGGACTATTGTTTCTAATACTTTGCCAAGCTAATCTAACTGAAAATTGGTGATTTTTTTTTTTCTGGAATCCATATAGCTTGATCACTACAAGAGCTATTAGGGTGCGGAATACAAGACATACACCTCTTGAGCTCCATCAACTCTATGGAATTTGCCATAGGCCAATGCCACTGGTTGTCTCTAATAATAGAGCTGACTTTTGCTTCTTTGCCTAGCCCAAAATCATAGATCACTCTATCCCCAATTCTTTGATGTATAGGTCCCATTGGCAGCCAGTTATCATACCAAAGGGTAACCTGTGAGCCTTCCCCAATTTTGTACTTGATCAAAGGCCTAATGATATCTCTTTGGTGCAGTATTTTCCTCCAAGTCCAAGTGCAATCCCAAGGAACCTTAGCCACCCAGAATTGACTTCTAACTAGAAGGTTTGCACCAACCCACTTCACCCAACAAGAGGTTGTAGAAGATTAGCACAACAACCAGATGTATCTAGCTATATTAGCTTGGTTCCAATCCACCAACTTCCTTATGCCTAGACCACCTTCATCATTTGGCTTAGTAACCTCTTCCCAATTAAACTTAGCTTCAGTATTCTTTAAATCAGGTCCTTTCCAAAGAAAATCTCTGAAGCATTGATCAATTTTCTTCAAAACTTTCTTTGGCATAATGAAGTATGCACACCAGTAGCTGTGCATGCTAAATAAAACTGATTTGATGAGCTGCAACTGGCCAACATAAGAGAGGAACTTACCAATCCAAGGCTTGGCCTTGCTCACAATTCTATCAACCAAGTTATTGCAATCTTCAGGTTTCAACTTAGAAGAAATTAGGGGGACCCCTAAGTACCGAATTGGAAGCACACCTGGCTGGAACTTGAAGAGATTTAACAATTGCTCCCTCCCATGATCATCCAAACCAGTGAGAAAAATATTACTCTTGGCACAATTAGGAGCAAGACCTGAGAATTCAGAAAATGTATCCAAAGCCTCCTTTAAAATTCTAGTAGAAGCAATCTCACCCTTGCAATAAGGCACCAAGTCATCAGCAAAACAAAGATGGGTTAAGCTAGTTTTCTTGCATCTCCAATGAAACTGAAAAATTGGGGCTCCTCTTCACTTGCTGCTGAATAATTTGATAGAACATTCATACAAATTACAAATAATTAAGGGGATAAAGGATCACCTTGCCTCAGGCCTTTATCTCTAGGAAAGAAGCCCTCCAAGGCACCATTATGGCTGATTGAGTACATAGGAGGAGAGATGTAGACCTATATCCAATTCCTTAGCTTTTTCAGAAATCCCATAAGCTCCAAAACATCCAACACGAATTCCCATTTGATTGAGTCATAGTCCTTCATGAGATCTACCTTCACAGCACATTTTGCCAACTTGTTGTTCTTATGATAGCCTTTCATAAGTCCTTGAGCAAGTAAAATGTTATCACTAATCTTCCTTCCTCGAATGAAAGCTGATTGGGCTTCATCAATAACTAGAGGCTGCAAACTCTTAATTCTATCCGCAATAATCTTAATAATGCATTTATACAAAGTATTGCAACAAGAGATAGGTTGATAGTCCTTTAAGGTTGTGGGATTTGGAACTTTAGGGATTAAGGCTACAATGGTAGAGGCAGCAACCACCTCCTTTCCAACTATAGGCCAGGCTTTCTTAAAGAAAAACCATTGAAACCATCAGGACTAGGGGCCTTTTTGGATTTAAGTTAAAGAGCACTTGCTTAATCTCATCTTCTGTGACATTCCTGTCCATATTTGCAGCTGCTTCTTCAGAAATCACTTTACTAATACATTGTTGAAGTTCTTGTTTCCCTGGATACTTCGCATCATTTTCTTTGCCCAACAAGTTCTAGAAGTACTTTACAAATTCCTCTTTGACCTCTTTAATATCTTCCTCTACTGTACCATCCTCCTTCTTTATGGAGGAGGTTTTATTCCTATTTGCTCTATTCCCTACTGACTTGAAGAAAAAATTGGTCTTCTAATCCCCTTCATTCAGCCACAGAATTCTACTCTTTTGCTTGGCAAAGCTCTCCTCTTGGTTATTCAAGCATTAAGTTTGGAAAGGCTCTCTTTCTCCTTGGCCACAAGCCTAGGATCCCCACCATTTGCCTCTAACTGTCTTTTAAGATTAAGCAACTCTTTTTTTTTTTTTTTTTTGCTAAGTAAGAAAGAATATATATAGACAAAAAAGATCGAAAGATCAAATACAAATACAAGGGGCATACCTCATGCGAAAGGATAATGATAATCAAGAAAAATAACCATCTAAACAAACTAAAGAACCCAAATAGCACTAGCTAAGAAAAGTACACAAAACAAGCTAACTTAGCTCAACAACTATAAGAACTAAACAAATAGCAAAGATGGTTGCCCTTAGTTCTTATCATCAGGAATCTGCCATATCTGCTGGAGGTTCCTATTTGGTGCCGTTCCATGAAAGCCTCTCAAGCTAGCCATCCTACTACGAACTTGAAAGATTATATCATTGAGCACTACCTTCATGTCCCTACACTTGTTAGCCATTAATCTATCATTTCTTTCTCCCCAAAGGAAATAAACAGTGGTGGAGAGCATTAACTTGCATAGAATATTCTTCAAAGCCTTCCCCTTCAAGGTACAAGCCCAAGATACAATCCGTTGCCACTCTTTTTTTTTTTTTTTCTAAGTAAGAAAGAATATCTATAGACAAAAAAAGATCGAAAGACCAAGTACAAATACAAGGGGCATACACCAGGCCAAAGGATAAAGATAATCAAGAAAGATAACCATTCAAACAAACTAAAGAACCCAACTAGCACTAGCTAAGAAAAGTATACAAAGAAGCTAACTTAGCTCAACAACTATAAGAACTAAACAAATAGCAAAAATGGTTACCATAGGCAGCACCTTTGTCTTGGGTGGCTAATCTTTCTTGAATAGCAAGCCAAAGGATGAAGCTATATCTAGGAATAGCCTTCTTAAACCAAGCAACTTCAGCCCACTCCACTTGAGGACTATAACTTCTAATACTTTGCCAAGCCGATCTAACTGAAAATTGGTGATTCTTTTCTAGAATCCACATAGCTTGATCAGTACAAGAACTATTAGGAAGTGTAATACATGACAAACACCTCTTGAGTCCATCAACTCTATGGAATTGGCCATAGGCTAATGCCACTGGTTGTCTCTAATAATAGTGCTAACTTTTGCTTCTTTACCTAGCCCAGAATCATAGATCACCCTGATACCCTATTCTTTGATGTATAGGCCCCATTGGCGGCTAGTTATCATACCAAAGGGAAACCTGTGAGCCTTCCCCAATTTTGTACTTGATCAAAGGCCTAATGATATCACTTAGGTGCAAAATTTTCCTCCAAGTCCAAGTGCAATCCTAAGGAATCTTAGCCACCCAGAATTGACTTCTAACTAGAAGGTTAGCTCTGACCTACTTCACCCAACAAGAGGTTGTAGAAGATTGGCACAAAAACCAAATGTATCTAGCTATATTAGCTTGGTTCTAATCCATCAACTTCTTTATGCCTAGACCACCTTCATCATTGGGTTTAGTAACCTCTTCCCAATTAACCTTAGCTCCAGTACTCTTTAAATCAGGCCCTTTCCAAAGAAAAGTTCTGAAGTATTGATCAATTTTCATTAAAACTTTCCTAGGCATAATGAAATGGGCACACCAGTAGCTTTGCATGCTAAATAAAACGGATTTGATTACCTGCAACCTGCCTGCATAAGAGAGGAACTTACCAGTCCAAGACTTGGCCTTACTCACAATTTTATCAACCAAGTTATTGCAGTCTTCAGGTTTTAGCTTAGAAGAAATCAGGGGAACCCCTAAGTATCGAATTGCAAGTGCACCTGGCTAGAACTTGAAGAGATTTAACAATTACTCTCTCCCTTGATCATCCAAACCAGTGAGAAATATATTACTCCTGGCACAATTTGGAACAAGACCTGAGAATTTAGAAAATATACCTAAAGCCTCCTTTAAAATCCTAGGAGAAGCAATTTCGCTCTTGCAATAAAGCATCAAGTCATCAGCAAAACAAAGGTGAGTTAAGCTAGTTTTCTTGCATCTCCAATGAAACTGAAAATTGGGGTTCCTCTTTACTTGCTGCTGAATAATTTGAGATAGGACATTCACACAAATTACAAATAAGTAAGGGGACAAAGGATCACCTTGCCTCAGGCCTTTAGCTTCAGGAAAGAAACCCTCCAAGGCACCATTAAGGCTGATTGAGTACATAGGAGCAGAGATGCAGACCTGTATCCAATTCCTTAGCTTCTCTGGAAATTCCATAAGCTCCAAAACATCCAACACGAATTCCCATCTGACTGAGTCATAGGCCTTCATAAGATCTACCTTCACAACACATTTAGCCAACTTGGTGTTCTTATGATAGCCTCTCATAAGTTCTTAAGCAAGTAAGATGTTATCACTAATCTTCCTTCCTTGAATAAAAGCTGATTGGGTTCATCTATAAATAGAGGCAGCAAACTCTTAATTCTATTCGCAATAATCTTAGTAATGCATTTGTACAGATTATTGCATTAAGAGAAAGGTCGATAGTCCTTTAAGGTTGTGGAATTAGGAACTTTGGGGATTAAGACTACAATGGTAGCATTGACTTCCTTTAGCAAAAACCAATCAAAGAATGATTTAATGGCCGCAACCACCTCCTTTCCAACTATAGGCCAAGCTTTCTTAAAGAAAAAACCATTGAAACCATCAGGACCAGGGGCCTTGTTTGGATTTAAGTTAAAGAGCACTTGCTTAATCTCATCTTCTATGACATTCTTGTCCATATTTGCAACAGTTTCTTCTGGAATCACTTTACTAATATATTACTGAAGTTCTTGTTTCCCTGGATACTTCACATCATTTTCCTTGTCGAGCAAGTTTTGGAAGTACTTTACAAATTCCTCTTTGACCTCTGTAATATCTTCTACTACAGTACATCTTCCTTCTTTATAGAGGAGATTTTATTCCTATTAGCTCTATTCCTTACTGACTTGAAGAAAAAATTGGTGATTTGATCCCCTTCGTTCAGCCACAAAATTCTGCTTTTTTGCTTGGCAAAGCTCTCCTCTTGGTTATTCAAAGCATTAAGTTTGAAAAGACTCTCTTTCTCCTTGGCTACAAGCCCAGGATCCCCACCATTAGCCTCTAACTGTCTTTGAAGATTAAGCAACTCCTCTCTAGCTTCATTAACTTGCAGCGAAATGTCATAACATTTCTTCTTATTTAGCACCTTCAAACTAGATTACACCATCTTCAGCTTCTTGCAAACTCGGTACATTGGGTACCCATCAGCAATAGTATTCTAAGTTTGCTGCACCGCAGGCAAAAACTCCTCATACTTAGCCCAAAAATTAAAGAACTTAAAAAGGTTTAGTACCTTCCTTCATATGGAGCCCCAAGTGAACCAAAATAGGGCTATGATATGAAATCCTAAAAGGAAAGATTTCTGCTGAAGAAAATCTGAATTTAGAGTTCCAGCAGCAGTTAACAAGAGCTCTATCAATTTTCCTTGGGATATAATTCTTAGCACATCCATTGTTCCAAGTAAAATGGAAACCCCCATATCGAAGATCATCTAGCTCAGCCTCCACATGACACTCATTAAATTCGTCTATGAAATCAGGCCAATCAGTGCTTCCCCCCCTTGTCCCCAAAGGAGATCTTATAGCATTAAAATCACCCATGACAAGCCAAGGTTCATTACAGACCAGATTTGCATGTTGCTCAATATCCCTCCAAAGCCGCCTTCTAAGTGTTGCAGTGTGTAAACCATAAGCGAAAGAAATGTAGCAATGAATTTTCTGCTCAATAAGAAAGGTCTTACATTGAATAATTTGGTTAGTTACGCTTAGAACCTCCAATTTCACAAAACTCGAATTCCACCCAATCCAAATTCTACCATCCCCATTAGTGTTATAATTATGGATGAAATCCCAATTCTTCATCAACCCACGACAAATTGAATCCCTATTCTCCAACTTGACTTTAGTTTCTACAAGACCAAAATACCAAATGTTGTGGCACCTAACATTCCAACAAGCAAACGACATTAATTACATAGAAAAAGAGGTGCTCCCCTTAGAGCTATTAGTTGAGCTCTGACTTCTTTGCTTCTCATTCTTCTTCTTATTCTTTTGTGTCTTCCGATCAACTTCATCCACTACCGCCGCCTTGTCTCTTTGAGGATTTGCAACAGGAGTTGCCATCAAATTTGACTGACCATCCCTACTAGTTTCCATGTCTTCAATATCTTCCATCTTGTCCAATTGTTGAAATCTATTGGGAGTTATGACCTAAACAACAGGTTTCATCATTAGATTGGTTGGTTGCATGGCGACTAATTGGTCACCTCTGCAAACACCACTTGGAATGACATTTGTTGCCCTCGCAGTAGTAGAAAGCATCTCCTCTGATTGCCCAACACCATTTGGACCAGCTAAACTTGGAGCACTTGTAGTATCCTCATCAATAGTAATCTCCTTCCCTTTGCGCTTAACTTCTGTCCAACCCTCTTCATTTGCAATCTCCACTATTGCATTCTTTTTAACTTGCCATTCTTGTTTAATCACTTTTTTTGCACTTGCTCACTACATGCCCAAATTCTTTGCAAACTTCACAAATCTATGGAACCCAATTATACTCAATAGCTATTTCAACAACACCTCTACCTTCCACCTCCAGATCAAAGGAATCTGGAAGTTTAGATTCAGCATTAACTTCCACACAAATTCTAGCAAAGTTTATTCTCTTTAACTCTTCAGTCAAGTTATTCAGATATAGGGGGTTTCCCCACTGCACTAGCCACATAACTTAAGTTTTTTGCTGTCCACAATTCAAAAGGAACATTATACAAATTAACCCAAATGGGGACTGATTTACAGCTATCCTTACTAAGGTTCATGTTGAGTTGCCATTTTCTTAGGCATATAGGACGCACATCAAAGTGCCATGGTCCATTCTCAATGAGCTAATCACAACCCGTAGTTGATGAAAACTTGAAATAATAGAACCCATTATCAATGGTCAACAATTTGTCAAACTCATGTTTATCCCATAATTTTTTGGCAATGTTGTTGACTAAATTAAAGGGTAGTTTATTTTGCATAAAGTACCCAACTAGCGTATTTTCCCATAACTCAGCACCCTGGGCAGCCACATCCGAAGGGGGTTTAACTTTAACTCTATCATTTCCCATTTCAGGTTTTAAATATTCAAGATTCATAAAAGAGCCTTTCTTTTGACTTTAAAATGGAAACTAACTTACTTTGACCATTGGGACCACTTTGCTTTCCACCAGGTTCGTTGACTGTGCCCCTCCCATGTTGCCTCCATGCTTGGTTGGCTGCAAATTCTGCCACAACTGAATTTTCTCCAGCTTTTCCTCCACCCAAGTAAGCATGTTGCACTCCATTTCCCAAACCTAGAGTAGTGGAGACAAGACCTATCTCCATCCCCTTTGCATTTGCACACTCTTCACCCATGCAAGCCTGCTGCACCCCATTTCCTAAATCCAAAGTAGAGACAAGACCCATCCCCATCACTTTCGTATTTGCACTCTCTCCACCAAGTGTGTGAACAGTACCCTCCTTCTTCACAAGCTGAGGTTTGGACACCAAATTTGCAGTTGCTACATGGGGAGTAATCACCACATTAGTTTCCTCCTTTGCTCCAACCTTCTCTACCTGAACTGTACCCATCTTCTCCACAAGTTGAGGTTTGGACACCGAATATATATCTACTTCATGGGGAGAACTCACCACAAAAGTTTCCTCTTCCTCTTCAACCTTATCTGCCCAGCTTTTGGATGAAGAGTTACGACTTGGAGATTTTCATCATTTGTGCACAAGAGAAGACCTCCAAAGCTTGCAACAGGAGTGTTGAAACTAGACTTGACATCGTGCCTCTTTGAAGCCATATTTGACCCAAGCATATTACCAGAGTACTACATAGCTCAGATACCATAGCCTTGAGTCTTTCAATTTCAGATTTGTACTCATCTCATTCCATCTTCAAAAACTCCAAATCAAAGTTCAACTCAGAGTTTCTATGAGCAGCAGCACCTGGAACAATGGCTTGACCTCTCCCAACCTCCGTTACAGAATTATCAACGTGAATCCCTTCTGACCCAGCTCTTAGCTTTAGAAATCTCTTAAGAGAGCCATTAAGAGGGTCATAAATGCCTGCACCATTTCCTAACAGAGGTGAACCATCCTTCACCAATCGCAGCAATATCCCCCATTTCTCTAAGATGGTCTCCATCCTCACCCTCCATCTTCTCCAAAGAAATCAGAATAAATTCTAGAAAAGAAAATGATAATGAATCCTAGAGGGAGAATCTCTCAACTAACCCCCCAGCTGCACCACACTCATTAATGCCACCTTCAACCTCCGTTACCTAGAGGAAGATGGAACAATAACTGCTGGAACTCTAGAGAGAAGGGAGAGCTTCACTCTAGAAATTTCCCCCTCCCCAGTTGCACCACTTAAGCAACTCCTTTCTAGCTTCATTAACTCGTAGCAAAATATCATAACCTTTCTTCTTATTTAGCTCCTTCAAACTAGCTTTCACCATCTTCAGCTTCTTGCAAACTCGGTACATTGGGTACCCATCAACAACAGTATTCCAAGCTTGCTGCACCGTAGGTAAAAACTCCTCATACACAGCCCAAAAATTAAAGACCTTAAATGGTTTAGTACTTTCCTTCATATGGAGCCCCAAGCGAACCAAAATAGGGCTATGATCTGAAACTCCAAAAGGAAAGAATTCAGCTGAAGAAAATTTGAACTTAGAGTTCCAGCAGCTATTAACAAGAGCTCTATCAATTTTCCTTAGGATATAATTCTTAGCACATCTATTGTTCCAAGTAAAATGGAAACCTTCGTATCAAAGATCATCCAGATCAGCCTCCACAAGACACTCATTAAATTCATCCATGAAACTAGGCCAATCAGTGCTTCCCCCCTCCCTCAAATATAGCATTAAAATCACCCATGACACGCCAAGGTTCATTACAGACCAGATTTGGATGTTGCTCAAGATCCTTCCAAAGCTGCCTTCTAAGGGTTACAATGTGTAAACCATAGGCAAAAGAAATATAGCAATGGATTTTCTGTTCAATAAGAAAGATCTTACAATAAATAATTTGGTTAGTCATGCTTAGAAAATCCAATTTCACAAAATTCAAATTCCACCCAACCAAAACTCTACCATCCCCATTAGTGTTATAATTATGGATGAAATTACAATTCTTCTTCAGCCCCCGACAGAATGAATCTTTATTCTCCAACTTGACGCTAATTTCTAAAAAATCAAAACACCAAATGTTGTGCCTCCAAACAAAATCTTTGATTTCTCTATGCTTGGAGAGGTCATTGAGACCTCTCACATTCCAACAAACAAACGACATTAATTACTTAGAAAAGGAGGTGCTCCCCTTAGAGCTACTAGCTGAGCTTTGTTTTCTTTTCTTCTCATTCTTCCTTTTATTCTGTTGTCTCTTCCCATCAACTTCATCAACTATTGCTGCTTTGTCTCCTAGAGGATTTGCATCAGGAGTTGCCATCAAATTTGACTGACCATCCCTACTAGTTTCCATGTCTTCAATATCTTCTGTCATGTCCAATTGTTGAAATCTATTAAGAGTTATGACCTTAACAACAAATTTCATCCTCAGATTGGCTGATTTCGTGGCTACTAATTGATCACCTCTGCGAACACCACTTGGAATGGCATTTGTTGCCCTCGGAGTAGTAGAAAACTTCTCCTCTAATTGCTCAGCACCACTTGGACCAGCTAAACTTAGAGGACTTGTAGTATCTCCATCAATAGTTATCATCTTCCCTTTGCGCTTAACTTCTGTCCAACCCTTTTCATTTGCAATCTCTACTACTGAATTCTTTTTAATTTGCCATTCTTGTTTATTCAACTTGTTGCACTTGCTTACTACATGCCTAAATTCTTTGCAAACTTCACAAATCTTCGAAACCCAATTGTACTCAACAACTATTTCAACAACACCCCTACCTTCCACCTCCAGATCAAAGGAATCTGGAAGTTTAGATTCAGCATTAACTTTCACACAAATTCTAGCAAAGTTTACTCTCTTTAATTCTTCAGTCAAGTTATTAGGATATAAGGGTTTCCCCAGTACACTAGCCACATAACTTAGACCTTTTGCAATCCATAATTCCAAAGGAACATTATAGAAATTAACCCAAATGGAGACTGATTTTACAGCTATCCTTACTAAGGTTCATATAGAGTTGCCATTTCCTTAGGCATATAGGACACTCAGCAAAGTGCCATGGTCCATTCACAACCCATAACTGATGAAAACTTAAAATAATAGAACCCCTTATCAGTGGTTAACAATTTATCAAACCCATGCTTATCCCATAATTTCTTGGCAATGTTGTTGACTAAATTAAAGGGTAGTTTATTTTGCATAAAGTACTCAACTAGAGTATTTTCCCACAACTCAACTCCTTGGGCAGCCACATCCGAAGGAGGTTTAACTTTATCTCTATCATTTCCCATTTCAGGTTAAAAATATTCAAGATTCATAAAAGAGTCTTTCTTTGACTTTAAAATGGAAACCCACTTACGTGGACCATTGGGACCACTTTGCTTCTCACCAGGTTCGTTGACCATGCCCCCCCCCCCCCCCCCCCCCCCTTGCTGCCTCTATGCTTGGTTGACTGCAAATTCTGCTGTGGTAGACTTATCTCTAGCTTTTCCTTCACCCAAGTATGTTGCACTCCATTTTCCAAACCTAAACTAGTGGAGACAAGACCTCTCTCCATCCCCTTTGCATGTGCACTCTCTTCACCCATGCAAGCATGCCGCACCCTATTTTCCAAACCCAAAGTAGTGGAGACAAGACCCATCCCCATCACCTTTGTGTTTGCACTCTCTCCACCAAGTGTGTGAACAGTACCCTTCACTCGTGCCTTAACCATGCTACTTGCTAGGTTTGGTCGTTCAAAGACCACATTTGCACCTTGTAGCGCAGCAAACCCTCAAAAAGTCAAGTTTAAGGTCTAAAATGGTCCTTGGAATGCAAAACTGCTACTACTTCCTAATCGAGACTACGGCGAGAGCGAATTTGGTTCCTCCACATCATTCGTGCCTAGACTATGCTATGTGACAAGTTTGGTAACTCTTTTTTTTTTTTGCTAAGCAAGAATATATAGACAAAAAAAAAGGTCGAAAGATCAAATACAAATACAAGGGCCATACCTCAGGCCAAAGGATAAGGATAATCAAGAAAGATAACCACTAAACAAACTAAAGAACCCAGTGAGCACTAGCTAAAAAAAGCTTAGCTTAACAATTATAAGAACTAAACAAATTGCAAAACCAGCTGCTCTTAGTTCTTGAAAATATCATCGGGAATCTGCCATACCTGCTGGAGATCCCTATTCGGTGTCGTTCCATGAAAGCCTCTCAAACTAACCATCCTATTACGAACTTAAAAGACTATATCATTGAGCACTGCCTGCATGTCCCTACACTTGTTAACCATTAATCTATCATTCCTTTCTCTCCAAAGGATATAAACAATGGTGGATAGCTTTAACTTGCATAGAATATTCTTCAAAGCCTTCCCCTTCAAAGTACAAGCCCAACATACAATCCCTTGCCACTCATTACTCAAGCATTGGGCCTTATATTTTGCTAACAGCTGCACCCACAATCTATTGGTGATCGAACACTAGAAGAAGAGATGGTTGTGCTCTTCAATTTTATCTCTACAAAACACACAACACATGTCATTTAACATACCATAGGCAGCAAGTTTGTCTTGGGTGGCTAATCTTTCTCGAATAGCAAGCCAAAGGATGAAGCTATAATCTAGGAATAGCCTTCTCAAACCAAGCAACTTCAGCCCACTCCACTTGAGGACTATGGTTTCTAATACTTTGCCAAGCTGATCTAACTGAAAATTGGTGATGTTTTTTCTAGAATCCATATAGCTTCATCCTACAAGAGCTATTAGGATGCGGAATGCAAGACATACACCTCTTGAGTTCCATCAACTCTATGGAATTTGCTACAGGCCAATGCCACTGGTTGTCTCTAGTAATAGTGCTGACTTTGGCTTCTTTGCCTAACCCAAAATCATAGATCACTCTATCGCCCATTCTTTGATGTATAGGCCCCATTGGCAGCCAGTTATCATACCAAAGTGAAACCTGTGAGCCTTCTCTAATTTTGTACTTGATCAAAGGTCTTATGATATCTCTTAGGTGCAGAATTTTCCTCCAAGTTCAAGTGCAATCCCAAGGAACCTTAGCCACCCAGAATTGACTTCTAACTAGAAGGTTTGCTCCGACCCACTTCACCCAATAATAGGTTGTAGAAGATTGGCACAACAACCAGATGTATCTAGCTATGTTAGCTTGGTTCCAATCCACCAACTTCTTTATGCCTAGACCACCTTCATCATTTGGCTTAGTAACCTCTTCCCAATTAACCTTAGCTCCTGTATTCTTTCAATCAGGTCCTTTCCAAAGAAAAGCTCTGAAGCATTGATCAATGTTCTTCAAAACTTTCTTTGGCATAATGAAGTACGCACACCAGTAGCTCTCCATGCATAAGAGAGGAACTTACCAGTCCAAGACTTGGGCTTGCTCACAATTCTATCTACCATGTTACTGCAATCTTCAGGTTTCAGCTTAGAAGAAATCAGGGAAACCCCTAAGTACCGAATTGGAAGTGCACCTGGCTGGAATTTGAAGAGATTTAACAGTTGCTTCCTCCCATGATCATCCAAACCAGTGAGAAATATATTACTCTTGGCATAATTTGGAACAAGACCTGAGAATTTAGAAAATGTATCCAAAGCCTCCTTTAAAATCCTAGCAGAAGCAATCTCACCCTTGCAATAAAGCATTAAGTCATCAATAAAACAAAAATGAGTTAAGCTAGTTTTCTTGCATCTCCAATGAAACTGAAAATTGGGATTCCTCTCCACTTGCTGCTGAATAATTTGAGATAGGACATTCATACAAATTACAAATAAGTAAGGGGAGAAAGGATCACCTTGCCTCAGGCCCTTAGCTTTAGGAAAGAAGCCCTCCAAGGCATCATTAAGACTAATTGAGTGCATAGGAGTAGAAATGCAAACTTGTATCTAGTTCCTTAGCTTCTCTTGAAATCCCATAAGCTCCAAAACATCCAACACAAATTCCCATCTGATTGAGTCGTAGGCCTTCTTGAGATCTACCTTCATAGCACATTTAGCCAATTTGTTTTTCTTGTGATAGCCTCTCATAAGTTCCTAAGCAAGTAAGATGTTATCACTAATCTTCCTACCTTGAATGAAAGCTGATTGGGCTTCATCAATAATTGGAGGCAGCAAACTCTTAATTCTATCCGTAATAATCTTAGTAATGCATTTATACAAAGTATTGCAACAAGAAATAGGTTGATAGTCCTTTAAGGTTGTGGGATTAGGAACTTTGGGGATTAAGGCTACAATGGTAGCATTGACTTCTTTTAGCAAACAACCAGAATCAAAGAATGATTTAATGGCAGCAACCACCTCTTTTCCAACTATAGGCCAGGCTTTCTTAAAGAAAAAACCATTGAAACCATCAGGACCAGGGGCCTTGTTTGGATTTAAGTTAACGAGCACTTGCTTAATCTCTTCTTCCGTGACATTTCTATCCATGTTTGTAGTTGCTTCTTCAGAAATCACTTTACTAATATACTGTTGAAGTTCTTGTTTCCCTAGATACTTCACAGCATTTTCCTTACCCAACAAGTTCTGGAAATACTTCACAAATTCCTCCTTGACCTCTTTAATATCTTCCACTACAGTACTGTCCTCCTTCTTAATGGAGGAGATTTTATTCCTATTTGCTCTATTCCTTATTGACTTGAAGAAAAAGTTGGTATTCTGATCCCCTTCAGTCAGCCACAGAATTCTGCTCTTTTGCTTGGCAAAGCTCTCCTCTTGGTGATTCAAAGCATTAAGTTTGGAAAGACTCTCTTTCTGTTTGGCCACAGGCCGAGGATCCCCACCATTTGCCTCTAACTGTCTTTAAAGATTAAGCAACTCCTCTCTAGCTTCATTAACTCGCAACGAAATATCATACCATTTCTTCTTATTTAGTTCCTGCAAATTAGCTTTCAACATCTTCAGCTTCTTGCAAACTCGGTACATTGGGTACCCATCAACAACAATATTCAAAGCTTGCTGCACCGTAGGCAAAAAGTCCTCATAATCAACCCAAAAATTAAAAAACTTGAATGGTTTAGTACCTTCCTTCATATGGAGCCCCAAGCGAACCAAAATAGATCTATGATCTGAAACCCTAAAAGGAAAGAATTCAACTGAAGAAAATCTGAACTTAGAGTTCCAATAGCTGTTAACAAGAGCTCTATCAATTTTTCTTAGGATATAGTTCGTAGCACATCCATTGTTCCAAGTAAAATAGCCACAAGCACAGGTTTGTAATTCAATGATGCTGCTTGGAGCTTATAGGGCTGTAAAACCTCAAAACCCCAAGTTTGAGGCTTAAAAGTGTACTTATAGTGTAAAATGCTACTCCTCCCAAACCGAGAGTCCGATTAGTGCGAAAGTCGTTCCCCCTTCTCGCACATGCCCAGACTGTGCTACATGTAATGTTGGGTCACTTAACGATGCGATTTGGGGCTTCAAGCGCCGCAAAACCTCAAAACACCGAGTTTATGGCTCAAAGTATCCCTAGATTGCAAAAATGCTATATCTCCTAAACCGAGAGTTCAGTTAATGTGATCTCCTTCCCCCACTTCACTCATCCTTGATCTTGCAATGTCCTAGGTTTGGTCGCTCAACGACACCGTTTGTGGCTTGTAGCATCGTAAAACCTCAAAATGCTGGCTTTTAAAGCCTAAAAGTGTACTTAGAGTGCAAAAATGCTGCTACTCCCAAACCGACAGTCCGGTTCTTGCGCGATTGGTTCACCCATGTCACACTTGCCCAGACCGTGTTACACGTCGTGTTGGGTTGATCAATGATGCAATTTGGGGATGAAGTTTTGTAAATTATCAAAATGCAGAGTTTGAGGCCTTATTTTTTTGCTAAGTGGAGTTTAAGGCCTTAAAATGTCCTTAGATTGGAAAAATGCAATAACACTTGAACCGAGAGTGCAATTAGTGCACAGTTTGTTCCCCCATGTCACTTGTGTCTAGATTGTATTACATGCCAAGTTTGATCTCTCAATGACACCGTTTGGGGCTTGTAGCGCCACAAAGTCTCAAAAGGCCAATTTAATGCCTAAAAGTGTCCCATGAGTGTAAAAATGTATTACTCCCAAACTGAGAGTCCAATTAGCGTGCTATTGGTTCCCTCGTGTCACATATGCCTAGACTATGCTACGTGTCATGTTGGTTCACCCAACGATGCCATTTGTGGGTTGAAGCACGGCAAAACCTCAAACGTCGAGTTTAAGACTCAAAGTGTCCCTAGATTGTAAAAATGCTATAACTCCTAAACTGAGAGTTAGGTTAGCGCGATGTTAGTTCCCCCATATCACTCGTGCCTTGACCATGCCACATGTCAGGTTTGGTCTCTCAACAACGCTATTTGGGGCTTGTGTTGCCGAAAACCTTAGATCGCCAAGTTTCAGGCCTAAGTCTGTCCTGATACGAACCCCGCCAACAATGTGACGAAACCCAACACCAAATCTGGAAAACAAGACCAAAGAACCAACAAGCTTGAAGGAAACTGCGACCCGTTGCTTAGCAAAGCAAGAACCTTGGTATGGTGCACCACAAACGGAAATGGATGATCCGTTTGATAAGTCTAGTTTGAACGCCACAAGGAATCCCTTGATAAGTTCGGATTACTTCTTCAAGAAACTCAAGAAGAATATAGAAAACTCAAAAAATATTCATTGATTTCGAATTTGACAACCAAGAGCCTTTTTATAGGCTTACATGATAAGATCTCTAGAATATTCTAATCTTTGGAGATTGCCTTAATTACTTCCTAGCCAATACAATCTTCCAAATCTAGTATTTTCCCAAATTTGCTCACATTCCAAATCTGATCCAAATCAATATAAATATAATCCTTTCCAAAACCAAACCAAATCAAATCAAGGAAATTCAAAAAAAATTCAAATTCAAATTTCAAATTCGAATCTCCATATGATTTATTGCTAGTCAATTAAGCCACATCAGATTGTGAGCCCACTTGGACGTATATGACTTAGTGAAATACGACCACATCTGATTGGGACCTCCCTTGCACGTGTATGGTGGATTGGTTTTCTCCCGGATCAAATTTGAGTAATAAAACCAAACTTTGTTCACTCTCGGTGGTGAGCATATTTTCTCCTTATTGTAGAACTCTCTGGACTAGGTTATTCATCTCTTCTTTGAATCTCTTAGCTCGTGCCCTCGTCACCGGACCAATTGGAACTTGAACCGATCCATGAGTGTTGATAGCCTTGATGTCCTCATCATGTCCTTAGAGTAAAAATGCTGCAAATTCCAAACTGAGAGTCTAGCTAGATGTTGGTAGGTTTCCCCATGTCACTAGGGCCTAGATCGTGCTATATGCAAGGCTTTTTTTTTTTTTTTTTTTCTTTTGTGAAGGTAAGCTTTTGTAAAAGAAGAAAACATAGAACATATCTACAAGGGGCATTCGCCAGCATAAAACCAAGGTTGGAGCCACCTCAAAACATGAGGGAGACCAAAACATGCACACCGAAAGAAAGCAAGCTAAATAATTACAAAAGGACACATCAAAACGAAAACATTAAGGGACTGATGGGCTCTAATTCAAACACAGAAAAGCAGAAATCAGAGATGCTTAGAGTTGCATTACTCTGTCCTGCATCTCTGCTTTTGCTGCTATCAAACATGAAAAAGAAAAATCCATTCCTATCACAAGAACTTCATCCAATCCCTCTTTGCCCCATAACCACTCAACATTATTCTTTACCAAAGTGAATAGGAGCTCCTTATCCAGGAAATATCCAATCAAGCATGTATCCCCGTCATTTCTATAATCTAGGTTGTGATACCCAAGACCAAAAAGACCTCTTAAGTGGGGTGAAGTGAGGGGTTGCTAGTGTAGGGCAACCCCAAAGTGGACAAATATTGTACCATGTGGATCATGGGTCATGACAGAATGACATCAAAGCCTACACTAGCCGAAAGTGTGCAAACTCAACCCCACATGAGGACTTGTGGCCCCAAGGAGGTAGACTGTGACAACCAAGACCAGAAAGACCTCTTAAGTAGGGTGAAGTGAGGTGGTGCTATGAATTGAGTTCCACATCGCCTAGTGAAGTTGAAGTGAGGTGTCATATCAGTAGGAGCTTGCATCTACTTGGTGCAACGTACTTTAAAATTGTACGGGTCAATGCCCAAGGCGAAAGATATTGTACCATGTGAATCCTAGGTTGTGATATGGGTCATCCTCTAAAAGTACTTGGACCTTGCCCTCTTTTTTTTTTTTGGTGGAACAAATTCAAGCTTCATTTATGCTTTTATTGTTTGTTGCCACTATATTTGGCTATGATCGCTGTTGTGCACTTGACTTAAATGCCTCATTTTCTCTTTTAGCATCTCTTTGACGCTTTTCTTCTTTATTTGGAAGATAATCTTTGTAAAACGGAAAAGAAACGAACATAAATACCAGGGGCATACCCCAGGCAAACAAACAAGGTTGGAGACTATCACCAAAAAGTGAGGGGCCAACCTCAAAAATCAAAAGAGATTGAACCTAACTAAAACCAAACAGAAAAAGAAAGGAACACTAATATATACAACCAACCAGAATCAAGAATCCCTTAAGAAAATATGGGATTCTAGCACACACCAAAACAAAATAAACAGAAAACAAAAAACAACCAACACCGGCCCCATCACCAGAAACAAGAAGCTTACAGCCCCATCAAACCAAGCACTAAACACCATCATTAGTTCCCAGTAGTCAGCAATGAAGAACCATCCTGCAGCAATAGTCTGCACAACTTAGCCAAACTCCACAACAATCGGGCATCAACTGCTCCGAAAGCAAGTATCAGGCATTCCCTTTGTAACCATCTATTCTCTATAGACAACTTAATATTAGTAAATAAACATAGCCTTTCTCGAACATTAAATTTTATATCATCCATTACAGCTTGCTCATCCCGTTATACATTTCAAATATTCTATTATTTCGTTCAATATACCATTGATAGCAATCCACGTTACAAAGCTGAACCTTGGGATGCGTTTGGGGAACCATACATTAAGATGTTACTAGTAAAGCTCTTGTTTGTTGACAGAGCCACTCTCCTCTCGAAAGCACCTCCTTTACCCCCCAAGTTAGTGCCTCCCCGAGCAACAGCTCTTTGACCGCCAAAAGAACCTCTACACCTTATTCCCACTCCTTTGCCATTACCCCGACCACATCCCCATATACCCTCAAGTTCATAAAAGTATACCATGGAAGGGGTAAATATTAGGATCATCAAGATTAATTTTCTCCCTTTTCTCAAGGAACTACTCTCCTATCTTTGATTTCTCAAATTCAGCACCAATATGTACACTAACGTTCTTGGAGAGATCGGATTTCCTACTTCTGCTTTTGACTTATCCAATTCTGCCTTGGTAGCCATAAGTTCTTTCATCATCTGAGAGATCATTCGAGTTGTGACTCTTTCAACCAGAACTGGTTCCAATTCTTCAAAGCCCATTTCTCTTTCCTCATAGCTTGAAATATCATCCTTCTTTGCACTTTCTGCAACAGGGGCATTGTCGTTTTTCAAGTGTTTCACTTCAAACTCAATTAACCTATGTCTTAACTTATGTAACCCAACTTTTGATTTTTGAATACCATCCTATAACACTGTTACCTTCACCAATACGCTCACCAACCCCATTTGATCCTTCACTAGATGGCATCCATGCTCATAAAACACACAAAGTCAAAACCCTAGAGAGAGAAAGTAAAAAGCTCTCTATTGAGTCTTGCTGGTCCTCTCTAAATCGTATCAGAGTGCTATATGTAAGGTTTGGTCATGCCTTTTGGAGCTTGTACCATCATAAAACTAAAAAAACGACAAGTTTAAAGCCTTAAAGTGTCCCTAGAGTATAGAAAAGCTACGACCTTAGACCAAGGGTCCGGCTAGAGCGTGAATGGTTCCCCCACATCATTCATTCCTATACCATGCTAAGTGCCATGTTTGGTTGCTCAACGCCGCCATTTGGGGCTTGTATCTCGTTAAAACCTAAAAACGCAGAGTTTAAGGCTAAAAGTGTTCCTAGAGCATAAAAATGCTGGCACACCCAAACCAAGAGTCGGCAAGCATGCGGTTGATTCATCCACATCACTTGTGCCTAGACCATACCACGTACCAGGTTTGGTCGCTCAACAACGCCATTTGGGGCTTGTATCATCGTAAACCCCCAAAATGCTGAGTTTAAGGCCTAAAAGTGTCTGTAGAGTATAAAAATGCTTGAACTCCCAAACCAAGAGCCTGCCTAGCGCTTAGTGGGTTCTCCAAGTCACTCGAGCCCAGACCATGCTACAAGCCAGCTTCAGTCACTCGAAGCCACCATTTGAAGCTTCTAGTATCATAAAATGTCAAAACGCTGAGTTTAAGGTCTAAAAGTGTCCCTAAACTGTACAATTACTACTACTCTCAAACCGAGAGTCTGCTAGCGTGTGGTTAGTTCTTCTGTGTCACTCGTGCGAAGACTATGCTACGTGCTAGGTTTGGTCGCTCAACTACGACATTTGGAGCATTTAGCACTATCAAACCTCAAAATGCCAAGTTCAATGGCTTAGTGTCCCTGGAATGTAAAAATGCTACTACTTCGGAACAAAGAGCCCGGTTAGTGCTCATGGTTCCCCCATGACACTCATGCCTAGACCATGCTATGTGCTATGTTGGGTCGCTCAACGACGCAATTTAGAGCTTGAAGCACAGCAAAACGTCAAAACGTTGAATTTAAGGCTTTAAGGTGTCCCTAGATTGTAAAATGCTACAAGTCCTAAACTGAGATACCTTTAGTCCTAGATTGGCGAGGTTCGTATCAGTTTTGAGGTTTTACAACACTTCAATCTAAGGGTTGTAGCATTCTTACACTCTAGGGACACTTTAAGGCATAGTTATCAGAACCTAACCAGTTATTAAACTTGTCAAGGCACAAGTTCAATGATTCACTAGTTGAACTGATTTAGCTAGTCATATAATCAATAAATAATAATAATATATTCAAATAAAGACCAAAGTGAAAAGAAATGACCAATGGTTTAATGATACTCAATTTCAGACCATAACTCATAATTAAATCATTTTACTATTTGTATCCCATGCTTGTAATTTGTATAACCATATCATACAGATTAGTGTATTAGTGTATAACCACATTAGTGTATTAATGGGAAAATACTGCATGCTTGTACTCTGTATAATCATATCATAGCTACATTTTAAAATATTATTAGAGAAAACATGTGATTTAAAGTGTAGCATATTGGTCATAGTTTTGTAAAAATTTGCTTGGTACATAGGAATATGATTGGCTAAGAATATAGTTGTCAGATCACTTATTAATTAACAAAGAGTAAGTTTGTCAAATAACTTTGAAAGCAATTGTTTTGATAAGAAATGGAGCCCATTGGTATTGGAAAATGCTGAAGCTTGCATTATATAGAAGAATACAAAACCAAAGTCTTGGATTGTGAGACTTTACATAGATAGAAAATAAAACCCAAATCAATTTAGTCCATTTGTCCAGATTTACATTGGAATGGGGTGTGGCTCCAAGACAAAATTTGTGTGCAGAGTAACATAGGTTGTGCGGTAGTAATGTGGGCTATTTTGCTTATTTCTAATAGCCTTCAAGACATAAAATAGTGCCTTCAACTCACGAAGAGACACTTTACAATCAAACCAATCAATATCTCTTAGTTTTCTTATATTCAACCAAAAAAAAAAAAAACAAAAGATCTCATATTCCAAAATGCAATGACAATGAAAGGCTTGAAACATCTCATATCCCATTTTGTAAACCATGAGAGTAGTTTTGGAAACAGCATAGACACTAGAAGATGGAGAAGTGTTTCCCCACAACTGAGTTAACAAGCTCCTTTTCTCTTTCTTGTCTGTTTTGACCTATATACAAGCTTGCAATATAAAGGTGCACCCTAGATCTATATACAGGCTTGCAACATAAAGGTGCACCCTAGATCTCTCTCTCGTCGTATATTAACTTCACATTTGTTTATAATGAGATGCGTCCTCATATGATTCAAGAACAGAAAAAAAGCCCTAATACATCCATGAGAGTGTCAGGAGTTAAAGAGCTCCAACAAAGAATGGATCAATTTTTTTACTTAGAGGGAGAATAACTACTCTTCGGAAGCAAAAGTTTAACCAAGCAAACCGATGGCTTTGTTCAGAATGGAATTTTCCCCAATCTATTTTGATTGATAGCTAAGCGGTGTCTTATTTGTGTATTGCTGCTAAGTAGGTTTATGGAATCTACTCAGTGGTTTGTGTTTCTTTGTTGGCCTTTAGGTCTTGTTGTCTCCAGTTTTCTTTATTTTGGATGTCCTCCATCTACAAGGTTGTAGTTGGACATCATCCTTTTTATCTCTTGCCTGGGGTATGCCCCTTGTACTTTGTTTCTTTTTTCTTTTATATATAGCTTACTTTCCCAAAAAAAAAAGTCCCATTTTTTATTTTATACAAAACCTAACTGGTTCTACTAGAATTGTTCGGTTCAACGGTTTTCTCAAAAAGCGGCCTGTTCATATGGTTTTTCTTAGTTCTTCTACAAGTTCGGTTCAACTGGCTGACACGGTCCATTTCTAATAACTATGCTTTAAGGCCTCAAACTCATCTTTGTGAGGTTTTATGGTGATACAAGCCCCAAACGGCACCGTTAGGAGACTAAGCTTGGAACCTAGAATGGTCAAGGCACAAGTGGCGTTGGGGAACTAACAGTAGGCTAAAAGGATCTCAGTTTAGGAGTTGTAGCATTTTACAATCTAGGGACACCTTACGCCTTAAATTCAGCGTTTTGATGTTTTGCTGTGCTTCAAGCTCTAAATTGCATCGTTGAGCGACCCAACATGGCACATAGCATGGTCTAGGCACGAGTGACGGGGGGAAACCATGAGCACTAACCTAGCTCTCTATTTAGGAGTAGTAGCATTTTACATTCCAAGGACACTTAGGCATTGAACTTGGCATTTTGAGGTTTGATAGTGTTAAATGCTCCAAATGTGGTAGTTGAGCGACCAAACCTAGCACGTAGCACAGTTTACGCACGAGTGACACAGAAGAACTAACCACACGCTACCAGACTCTTGGTTTGAGAGTAGTAGTATTTGTACAGTTTAGGGACACTTTTAGACCTTAAACTCAGTGCTTTGAGGTTTTATGATACTAGAAGCTTCAAATGGTGGCTTCGAGTGACCGAACCTAGCTTGTAGCACGGTCTAGGCACGAGTGACTTGGAGAACCCACTAAGCCCTAGGCAGACTCTCGGTTTGGGAGTTGAAGCATTTTTATGCTCTAGGGACACTTTTAGGCCTTAAACTCAGCATTTTGGGGGTTTACAATGATACAAGCCCCAAACGGCGTTGTTGAGTGACCAAACTTGATACGTGGCATGGTCTAGGCACAAGGGACATGGACGAATCAACCGCATGATTGCCGACTCTTGGTTTGGGTGTGCCAGCATTTTTATGCTCTAGGGACACTTTTAGCCTTAAACTTTGTGTTTTTAGGTTTTAATGAGATACAAGCCCCAAATGGCAGTGTTGAGCAATCAAACATGGCACTTAGCATGGTATAGGAATGAGTGATGTGGGGGAACCATTCGCGTTCTAGCCGGACCCCTAGTCTAAGGTTGCAGCTTTTCTATACTCTGGGGACACTTTAAGGCTTTAAACTTGTTGTTTTTTAGTTTTACAATGCTACAAGCTCCAAAAGGCATGTAAAGTAACCAAATCTTACATATAGCACTCTAGTACGATGTTAGAGAGGACCAACAAGACTCAATGGAGAGCTTTTTACTTTCTCTCTCTAAGGTTCTGACTTTGTGTGTTTTCTGAGCATGGATGCCATCTAGTGAAGGATCAGATGGGCTTGGTGAGTGTATTGCTAAAGGTAACAGTGTTATAGGATGGTGTTCAAAAATCAAAAGCTGGGTTACATAATTTAAGACCTAGTTTAATTGAGTTTGAAGTGAAACACTTGAAAAATGGCAATGCCCCTATTGTAGAAAGTGCGAAGAAGGATGAGATTTCAAGCTATGAGGAGGAAAGAGAAGTGGGCTTTGAAGAACTGGAACCAGTTCTGGTTGAAGGAGTCACAAGTCGAAGGATCTCTCAGATGATTAAAGAACTTATGTCTACCAAGGCGGAATTGGATAAGTCAAAAGCAGAAGTAGGAAATCTAATCTCTCCAAGAATGTTAGTGAACAAATTGGTGCTGGATTTGACAAATCAAAGATAGGAGAGTGGAAGTTCCTTGAGAAAAGGGAGAAAATTAATCTTGATGATCCTAATAGTTACCCCTTCCATGGTATACTTTTATGAACTTGAGGGTATATGGGGACGTGGTTGGGGTAATGGCAAAGGAGCGGGAATGAGGTGTAGAGGTTCTTTTGGCGATCAAAGAGCTGTTGCTCAGGGAGGCACTAACTTGGGGGGTAAAGGAGGTGCTTTTGAGAGGAGAGCAGCTCTGTCAACAAACAAGAGCTTTACTGGTAACATCTTAATGTATGGTTCCCCAAACACATCCCAAGGTTCAACTTTGTAATGTGGATTGCTATTAATGGCAGATTGAACACTAAAGACAGGCTGGGCAAGTTTGGTATCAAAGAAAGCTCTCAATGTATTCTTTGCCATGAAGTGAATGAGAGCCACAATCACTTGTTCTTTCAATGTAGATTCTTAACCTATGTTTGGCATGGTATTCAAGCAAAATGTGGGGTTCAATGGCCTGAGACCGAGTGGACTGATATTGTCAATCAATTATCTGTGTAGTGAGGTAAATCTTTTAAGATAACTTTGACTAAGTTAACTTTCACTGCCTCTATTTACTACTTATGGAGGGAAAGAAATAATAGAATATTTGAAATGTATAAAGGGATAAGCAAGCTGTAATGGATGATATAAAATTTAATGTCCGAGAAAGGCTATGTTCATGTATGAATAATAAGTTGTCTATAGAGAATAGATGGTTGCAAAGGGAATGGAACATGCCTGATGCTTGCTTTAGGAGCGGTTGATGCCTGTTGCTATGGAGTTTGGCTGAGTTGTGCAGCCTGTTGCTGTAGTATGGTTCTTCTCTGCTGTCTACTGGGAACTGCTGATGGTGTCTAGTGCTTGGTTTGATGGGGTCGTAAGCTTCTTGTTTCTGGTGATGGGCCGGGTGTTGGTTGTTCTTTGTTTTCTGTTTGTTTTGTTTTGTTGTGTGCTAGAATCCCATATTTTGTTAAGGGATTCTTGATTCTGTTTGGTTGTATATATTAGTGTTCCTTTCTTTTTCTGTTTGGTTTTAGTTAGGTTCAATCGCTTTTGATTTTTGAGGTTGGCCCCTCACTTTTTGGTGATGGTCTCCAACCTTGTTTGTTAGCTTGGGGTATGCCTCTTGTATTTATGGTCGTTTCTTTTCCATTTTACGAAGATTATCTTCCAAAAAAAAAGAAGAAAAGCCTTAAAGAGATGCTGAAAGAGAAAATGAGGCATTTAAGTTAAGTGGACAATAGCGATCATGGGCAAGTATAGTGGCAACAAACAATAGAAGCAGAATGAAGCTTGAATTTGTTCCATCGAAAAAAAAAAGAGGGCAAGGTCCGAGTGCTTTTAGAGGATGACCCATATCACGACCCAAGATCCACATGGTACAATATTTTTCGCTTTGGGTATTGCCCCGTAAAACTTTAAAACGCGTTGTACCAAGTAGATGCAAGTGCCTGTATATATGGCACTTCACTTCAACTTCACTGGGCGATGTGGAACTCAATTCATAGCACCACCTCACTTCACCTCACTTAAAAGGTCTTTCTGGTCTTGGTTGTCACAGTCTACCCCCTTGGAGCCACAAGTCCTCATGTGGGGTTGAGTTTGCACACTTCCGGCTAGTCTAGGCTTTGATGTAATTCTGTCATGACCCATGATCCACATGGTACAATATTGTCCACTTTAGGGCTTGCCATACACAGCTTTAAAATGCGTTGTACCAAGCAGATGCAAATGCCTACATATATGTCACTTCACTTCAACTTCACAAGGTGATATGGGATTCAACTCATAGCACCATCTCATTTCACCCCACTTAAGAGGTCTTTTTGGTCTTGGGTATCACAACCTAGATTATAGAAATGATGGGGATACATGCTTGATTGGATATTTCCTGGATAAGGAGCTCCTATTCACTTTGGTAAAGAATAATGTCGAGAGGTTATGGGGCAAAGAGGGATTGGATGAAGTTCTTGCGATAGGAGTGGATTTTTCCTTTTCAAGTTTGATAGCAGTGAAAGCAAAAATGTTGGACAGAGTAATGCAACTCTGCGCATCTATGATTTCTGCTTTTCTGTGTTTGAATTAGAGCCCATCAGTCCCTTAATGGTTTCGTTTTGATGTGTCCTTTTGTACCTATTTAGCTTGCTTTCTTTCTGTGTGCATGTTTTGGTCTCCATCATGTTTTGAGGTGGCTCCAACCTTGCTTTTACGCTGGCGAATGCCCCTTGCAGATATGTTCTCTTTTTCCTTCTTTTACAAAAGCTTAGCTTCACAAAAAAAAAAAAAAAAAAAAAGCCTTGCATATAGCATGATTTAGGCCCGAGTGACGTGGAGGAACCCACCGAGATCTAGCTGGACTCTCAGTTTGGAATTTGTAGCATTTTTACTCTAAGGACAGACTTAGGCCAGAAACTTGGCATTCTAAGTTTTTCAGCAACACAAGCCCCAAATAGCGTTGTTGAGAGACCAAACCTAACATGTAGCATGGTCAAGGCACGACCAACGTGGGGGAACTAACATCGCGCTAACCTAACTCTCAGTTTAGGAGTTACAGCATTTTTACAATCTAGGGACACTTTGAGCCTTAAACTTGGCGTTTTGAGGTTTTGCGGTGCTTCAATCCACAAATGGCATAGTTGAGCGACCCAACATGACACGTAGCATAGTCTAGGCATAAGTGACATGGAGGAACCAACAGCACGCTAGTTGGACTCTCGGTTTGGGAGTAATACATTTTTACACTCATGGGACACTTTTAGGCATTAAACTGGCATTTTGAGGTTTTATGGCATTACAAGCCCCAAACGGCGTCGTTGAGAGATCAAACTTGGCACGTAATACGATCTAGGCACAAGTGACATAGGGGAACAAACTGTGCACTAACTGCACTCTCGGTTCAAGTGTTGTTGCATTTTTCCAATCTAAGGACACTTTAAGGCCTTATGATGAGGACATCAAGGCTATCAAGACTCATGGTCCGATTCAAGTTCCAATTGGTCCGGTGACGAGGGCACGAGCTAAGAGATTGAAAGAAGAGATGAATAACCTAGTCCCGAGAGTTCTACAAGAAGGAGAAAGTATGCTCACCACCGAGAGTGAACAAAGCTTGGTTTTACTACTCAAATTTGATCCGGGAGAGAACCAATCCACCATACACATGCAAGAGAGGTCCCAATCAGATGTGGTCATGTTTCATTAAGTCATATATGTCCAAGTGGGCTCACAATCTGATGTGGCTTAATTGACTAGCAATAAATTAGATGGAGATTCGAATTTGAATTTTGAATTTGAATTGTTTTGAATTTCCTTGATTTGGTTTGGTTTTGGAAAGGATTAGATTTCGAATGTGAGCAGATTTGGAAAAATACCAGATTTGAAAGATTGTATTGGCTAGGAACTAATTAGGGAAATCTCCAAAGATTAGAATATTCTAGAGATCTTATCATGTAAGCCTATAAAAAGGCTCTTGGTTGTCAAATTCGAATGGAATGAATATTCTTGAGTTTCTTGAAGAACTAATCCGAACTTATCAAGGAATTTCTCGTGGCGTTCAAACCAGACTTATCAAACGGATCATCCATTCCCGTTTGTGGCGTCTTCACCATACCAAGGTTTTTGCTTTGCTAAGCAACAGGTCGCGGTTTCCTTCAAGCTTGAAGGTTCTTTGGTCTTGCTTTCCATATTTGGTGTCGGGTTTCATCACATTGTTGGCAGGGTTCGTATCACCTTAAATTTCGCATTTTGATATTTTACAAAACTTCAACTGAAAATTGCATTGTTGATCAACCCAACACGACGTGTAACACAGTTTGGGCAAGTGTGACGTGGGCGAACCTATCGCACACGAACTAGACTCTCGGTTTGGGAGTAGCAGCATTTTTGCACTCTAAGTACACTTTTAGGCCTTAAAAGCCAGCGTTTTGAGGTTTTACAATGCTACAAGCCACAAATGGTGTCGGTGAGCGACCAAACCTGGGACATTGTAAGATCAAGGACGAGTGAAGTGGGGGAAGGACATCAAATTAACTGAACTCTTGGTTTAGGAGATATAGAATTTTTACAATCTGGGGATACTTTAAGGACTTAAACTCGGGGTTTTGAGGTTTTGCGGCGCTTGAAGCCCCAAATTGTGTCATTAGGCAACCCAACATTACATGTAGCACAGTCTGGGCATGTGCGACATGGGGGAACCACTTGCACACTAATAGCACTCTTGGTTTGGGAGGATTTACATTTTTACACTCTAAGTACACTTTTAGGCCTCAAACTTGGTGTTTTGAGGTTTTACAGCACTATAGGCTCCAAACAGCATTGTTGAGTTACCAAACCTGTCACACAGCATAGTCTATGCACGAATGATATGGAAGAACAAAATTTGTGCTCGCTGTAGTCTTAATTAGGAAGTAGTAGCAGTTTTGCATTCCAAGGTCAATTTTAGACCTTAAACTCAACTTTTTGAGGGTTTACTACACTACAAGGCTCAAATGTGGTCTTTGAACGACCAAACCTAGCAAGTAGCATGGTTAAGGCATGAGTGACATGGGGAGACCAACAGCGCTAACCAGACTCTTGGTTAAAGAGTTGTAGCATTTTTACATTCTTGGGACACTTTAAGCCATAAACTCGGCATTTTGACATTTTGCCGTTCAAGCCCCAAATGATGTTGTTGAAGGACCCAACATGACACATAGCGTGGTCTTGGCATGTTTGACGTGGGGAAACCAATTGGGCACTAACCGAACTACCTTTTTTTTTTTTGGAAACTAAGCGATTTATAAAAGAAAAAAGAAAATATACAAACTACAAGGGGTATCTCCTAGGCATTAAATCAACTTGGTTGGAAGCCATATATCCTGAGGAGAGAGGGAGGCCAACCACTAAAGGCACATCAAACTTAGCCTTAATAAACCAACTTCAACTAACTTTATCAAACTCGTAGTTTGGGAGGAGTAGCATTTTTATGCTCTAAATACACTTGAGGGCCATTAAACCTCAACGCTACTATCCCCAAATGGCATGGATCGGCTAGCCATACGGATAATGAAGCGTCGTTGAGTGACAAACCCTGTCACATAGCACGATCTAAGCCCGAGTGATGTAGGGGAATCAACAGCTAACCAAACTCTTGTTTTGGGAGTTTTAGCAATTTTACACTGTAAGGACACTTTAAAGCATTAAACTCGCTATTTAGTGATTTTATGGTGCTACAAGCCCCAAACATGGTTGTTGATTGACCAAACTTGGCAAGTAGCATGGTCTAGGCAGAAGTGATGTGGAGAAACTTACCGTATGCTAACTGGACTCTCAATTTGGAAGTTGTAGTATTTTTACACTTTAGGGATACTTTTAGACCTTAAACTTGGGATTTTAAGGTTTTACGGTACTACATGCTCCAAATAGTGGCATTGAATGACCAGACCAGGCTTGTAGCAGAGTTTAGGCACGAGTAACGTGAAGGAACCCACCGAGCGCTTGCCGCACTTTCAGAGTTCAAACAACACTTTCACTACATGACGGATCTGGAAACATACTTGGCAACATACTGTTCTTCAAATGTAACAACTACAGAATATGTTGTTGGCCACCTCCAAGAGTTACCAACAACAATATAACTTATAGTCGCATCTCGACCTAAACCTGAATTATAGATTACTCTATCCCCCATAGTTGAACGAATTGGACCACTTAGCATCCAATTATCAAACCATAGAGAAATAGACTGTCCATTGCCAACCTTGCACTTGATGAAAGCACGAAATTCCTCCCTAAGCCCCAAAACCTTTTGCCAAGTCCAAGAGTCATCCCATGGAACTTTAGGGACACTTCTACTGATCTTTGGAGAGAAGATGGCTTTTAACCCATTTCACCCACATGGAATTAGATACCGGTTGACACCCTTTGTAGCAATCCAAAGAATAAAAGAGAAGCAAGGTATATATATATATTTGGTAGGCAAATGTGAGGAGTATGTATTAAAAAAAATAAGAGATAACTACAGCCGTAAGAGGGGCATACCCATCTATACATGGAATAGAACAAGGGATTAAACCTAGGACCATTGCAGGCTAACAGATAAAGTAATTAAAGCCTGATGAATACAAAAAGTGGGATGGTCCAGTTTAGGAGGATTGCTGCATTTTCTTCACATAGTGAAACCTTAGTAAACTAGGATGCTTTGATATTAATATCATGCTTGATATCTTTGAGAAGCTATGGGGGTGATCTAATTGTACCAATGAATATCTTGTTATTCCTTTCCTGCCATATATAGTAAATCGCGGTTGCCCATGCAAGTTTCCTAATGGAGTTGTAGAAGTTTTTTCCCAACTAGCCATGTCATCTCAACATTCCAGGTTTGCCTTTGCTTTGATATTCCATATAGGTTGCATATTACTGACCAAATCTCATTGGAATAGGGGCATGAGAAGAAGAGATGGTCAAGGGTTTCATCTTATAGGTTGCACAGTGCACATGTTGATTGATCAATAACCCCCATTCTTTGAACCTGGATTGAGTGGTGAGTCAATTTTTAATGGCCATCCATAAGCTAAAGCTATGTCTGGGGATGTTCTTGGAGAACCATACTAGCTTGTGCCTCATATTTTTTGAAAACCATAGCATACCAGTTTGTACTAGTCAACTTCAACACTATCCTTCCAAAGTTGTTCCCACGCTAATGCCATGGAAAACTTACCTCTAGGTACATGAATCCAACTCACTACATTAGGTTGATCCCTATTAGGCTTCAGCACATTCTCCACTTCTGCCCTTGTCTCTAGCAAATCAATCGTGCGAGTAGTAGGATAATACTAATTGTGTCACCTCTAACAATCTTTGAGACCTTAGGATCTCTATCCAATGCTGAATCATAAATGATGCAATCCCCTTTGGCAAGATAGATCGGGGCCCAAGGAGTCAACTATCAAACAACAAAGATGTTGAAGCACCATTACCAATTTTCTAGCGAAACCATATCCTAATGGTGTCTCTAAAACGCATGAGCTTCCTCCAAACCCAAGAACAATCTTATGGCATTTTAGAATCCCAAAAGCAGAGGCTTTTAAAGAGGTGAGTCTGGACCCAATCACTCCAAACAGACCCAAACTCTGGATTAATAAAAAAATCAGATATGCCTCTCAAGGATGTGATACCCAAACCTTCCTTCTTCTTTGGCAAACAAACTTCCTTCCAAGCAACCTTAGAGCCTGTAGTTTTGAGATCCACGCCACTCCATAGGAATGCTCTAAGAATCTTCTCTACTTTGTCCAAAGTATTCCTAGGGAGTACAAACATAGAAGCCTAATAAACTTGAATGGAAAAAAGAATCGAATTCACTAGTTGCAACCTTCCAGCATAAGACAGAAAATTGTTTGCCCAAGAGTTCACTTTGGCTAGTATTTTCTTGACAAGGGGAACACAATCTTCAGCTTTCAATTTAGTAGATGAGAGGGACCCTTCACAAAACCCTAGCAATCTGATAATTTTTGCCTTCTCTTCCTCAGCAACACTAGAAAAAGAAAATGCTGCTCTTTTGGGATTTGGGGATAACCCTCACAGGTTCTTGAAATCCTCAAAAGCATGGCTAAGAACTTGTACAAAACTAAAATCACCTCTACAGAACAACATACGTTCGTCAACAAAGCACAGGTAAGCAATTTTCCCTTCTCACATCTCCAGTGATACTTGAACTTACTACTGGCTATCTTGCTTTTAACACTTCCATAGCCATTACAAAAAGATAGGGGGAAAGGGGGTCTCCCTGCTTAAACCCTTTAACTGCTTTAAAAAACCCATTAAGTTCTCCATTCATGGAAATAGAGAAAGAAGGAAAGGTCATACACTCTTTAATCAAATTCACCATTCTATCGGCCAAGCCAATACAATTGAGAACATCTAACATAAAATCCCAGCTAACATTGTCATAAGCTTTCGTCAGGTCTACCTTCATAGCACATCTCTGCGATACCGAGGTGACATCTCAGAATACGAGTCGAAACCTTCATACCAATCACAAGCAAGTAAGGGGATGGCGGATCCCCTTGACACAAGCATTTAGCTCCTTTGAAAAACCCCTCAAATTCCCTGTTGATGTTGATAGAATACATAGGAGTAGATCCACAGCATTTAATCCACCTAATTAAACGTAACAGAAAACCCATAAGCTCTAAAGTATCCCATAAGAATTCCCATCTGACTGAGTCATAAGTTTTTATTAGATCAACTTTAATTGCAAATCAGGAATCTTACTATTCATCTTATAACTGCAAACGAATTCTTGTGCAAGAAAAATATTGTCTCTCATTCTCCTTTTTTTTTTTTTTTTTTTTTTGCTGACAGGGGAAACTTGCCCGGTTTATCACTAGGGTCAACCCCTGGTGTAGTTGACCGGTAAACCACCCTAGGCTCACGCAATACCCCGCTAAACCACGTGGTCCGTTTAAGACACAAGGCTTATGTCTTGGGCAGGTGAACCCAAGAATCGATCCCATAACCTCCAAGTGGGGAGTAGTTCCACTTAGCCATTTGGGACAACCCTTAGGGTTAGTCCCTCATTCTCCTACCAAGCACAAATTTGGACTAAACTTCATTTATAATGTGAGGAAGAACCACCTTCACGCTCTTAGCAATGCTTTTGGAAAGACATTTATACATTGTATTGCAGCAAGAAATAGGTCGAAAATCCTTGAGTTTTGTTAGGTTAGGAACTTTAGAAATCAAGGCAATAATAGTGTTAAAAGCCCTGATCGGCATTGGTGAGAGACCAAACTTGGCATGTAGCATGGTCAAGGTACGAGTGACTTGGGGGAACCAACAGCGCACTAACTGGACTCTCGGTTTTGGGAGTTTAGCATTTTTACAATCTAAGGACACTTTTTGGCCTTTTTTTGCTAGATAAGATAAGATGTATATAAAAAAATAAAAAAGAGATTACAAACTACAAAGGGCATCCCCTAGGATCAAGAACAAGGGTATAAATAAGGATTTAGAAAACTAAACACCTACCCATGCTAACTCAAGATTGCTATGGAAAGCATATACAGATTCAACTCAGGAAGTCAATGAAAGGATGTGAGAATGGGTTAGGTGAGAGCTTCTCTCCCTAGGGTTTCTAAGTGGTTACTACTGCAATAATGGCTGGATCGGGGGGTTTTAAGGTGGAGGATCTGAAGAATTTTGGTGTGGTTCCTATAGGAAATGCCGATGGCAGTAAAGTTAACCTGGATGGTATAATCCATTTATGGGCTGGGCTTCAAGATCTACGATCGAGGCTGAAAGATCTAGAAGGAAAACACGTAGACAAAGCAAAACAGGCAATGAATGGATCTGACTCCACAAGCAATGTGAACAAAGTTCAAATCAATGTGGGATCTGAAGATTCAAGTCTTGCACATTCGGAATCAAATGTTTTTGAGGGGGATGATACAAAGCCCTTTATTCAGATCGATGGTCCTGCTACATGTAGAATCTCTGGTTTGGTGTCAGATCTCGAAGCTATAAAGGCAGATTGTGAAAATTTTAGACTTGAAAATGAGAAACTTAAAGCTTCTATGGTAGGTGCATCAGTGGCTAATAGTGGTAGATCTACAATGGATAAGCTGAAAGTTGATTAGGATGACCCTTCAAGCTACCTTTTTCACGATTACTATTGAGGGCAAGCAAAAAACAACCCTGATTACTTACCTCAAACTTTTGGGGGCAGAGGCGGGTCGTGGGTTTGCTGGTCGAGGAAGGGGCTTTTAGGAAAGAAGGCAGCCTGGGAAATAGGGTGTGCACTTAGGAGAGCCTGGGCTTGTATCCAATGGATAGGGTAATGGCAAGGAAGGAGTAAGTGCAGGAAAGGAAAAGAAGTAGAAATAAAAAAAAATGAAGATAAGGGTAATTTGGTGAACGAAGCTACAAGGTAGCACCGGAGAACATGGGCAAATGTCTTAGTCATGGATAATAGAACTTCAATGAAGCTAGAGCATGTCCCTCTTGATGCAATCCATGTCAACATAACTCCAAGGGATCAAGTCCAAGTCCCAATTGGGCCGGTGACAAGAGCACGGGCCAAGAAGTTTAAAGAGGTACTCAATGGATTGATTCAAGAGGCATCGGCTCAAGCAAATCAAGCATATTCGTGGAGGACCATTGAGCATGATCCAAGTAAGCAGCACGTAATCATCAATATGATTTATGTTCTAGAAGAATCTGGCCAAGAATAGAAACATTCCCTTTTGGATTTATATGTAAGGCTTGCATGCCAATTAATTTCCTTTTTATTTGCTTATATGGGTGTATATGGCTGGATACATCCATTCCCCAAATTTCCTTTTCTTGTTTAGGCATGTGATTGGCCACTTAAAAGGGTTGAGTATCTTTTCATTTAGGCAAGTATCTTTTAGGCAACTAAGAAATATTTTGCACCAGATTTTTAGCCCTAATTAGGATACCATTTAGGGAGTTTCCTTGTAATGGCTAGCCCTTTAAATAGGCGTATATGCAATGAATAAAATGCAGATCATTATTCAGCAAATTGTGAGAGTATTCTCTACAGTTCTTTGAAGAACTATTCGAACTTATCGAATTTCCCGTGGCGTTCACCAATGACTTATCAAACAGAGCTCCACCACCGTTTGTGGCATCTTCCTTATACCAAGGTTCTTGTTTCGCATCAAGCAACGGGTTGAGGTCATATATACCGAGGTTCTTGTTTGTCGTAAACAACGGGTCGAGGTCTTCATTTAGAACCTGATCATAGAACTTTCTTGGGTTCCTCATTGTATCGGGTCTCATTCTTTTATGTGGGATTCGTATCACCTCTAGCAAAAAAGGATGGAAAAAATTAGGTGGTGTTTTCTGAAGAGGGTCACCTAGGGAATTAGCGGGAAAATAGCCTCATTTGATACTTCATAGAAGGTAACCATCCATTTACACTTGCTTTTTTTTTTTTTGGCAAGTAAGATAATATATAGAAAGATAAGAAGAGTTACACCTTACAAGGGGCATACCCTGAGAAACAAACGGTGGATGGGGATCATCTACTATAGATGACAGACCATCCACTAGAAATACAACAAAAGAAATAAAACAAACACCCTTCAACGGCCTACCACGGAATCAAAGATCCAAAGATGGAAAACAACTACTATGTGAGCGAAAGGCCATCCTAAGCTTAGCAAGCTCAAAGAATCAAACAAAACATAAAAGCTATGGAAAAATTGAAATTGGGAGGTCCCATTCTCTTTGTTGTGCTATCTGTTAGATTGCGTAGCTTCAAAGCCTTTAAGTTGACATAGCTGGTCTTGAATAATCACTACAACGTCCTTTCGAATGGATTTGATATTGTGGTAGTTGTTCTGAAATATTCTAGCATTGCGATCCGTCTAGATAATATACACACAGGCTACTAACAGAACCCTACTAATGGTTTTAATCAATGATTTTCCTCACAAATTCATTACTACCCAGCTAATGAAGTCATTCCATTTAACTCCATGCCATTGAACAGATATCTTGCTTTTTAAGACTGTCCAAATTCTCCAAATGAAAGGGCACTCAAAGAAAAGATGAATGTGGCTTTCCTCTTTAAGTCTTCAAAACACACAACTAATGGAAGAAATGATGCCACATTCAAGCAATTTGTCTTGGGTTTTGAGCCTATTCTAATGGCAAGTCACAGAACAAATGCATACTTGGGAACAGATTTGTTATGCCAAACTAGCTTATTCCAAGAGACTATAGGCTTAGGGAATCTAAATTTTTGCCAAGCTGGATTCACTAAAAACATACCATTTACACTTCCTTTCCAGATTGAGGGAAGCAATCTGGTGCATGATATTCTTCAAATCAATGAGATCAATAGAGCTAGCTACAGGCCATCTCCAAACCCCCTCACGTATAATATATTACAAGAAAAAACACATTTAGTAACAAATAAAATAGTCATTGCATGTTCTTTTTTAGTCGCCAATTTGAATTCACGACTAAGGAGGTGACTAAATTATTTAGTGGCCTAATAAAGGTTACTAAATGTTATGGCAACTAAGTTTTGGTTAGTCGCTGATATGTGATCAATAGCAACTATACGGGCGACTAAATTGGTAGTCGCCAAAAGGTAATTAGTCATCAAAAGATGTTATATAGCAATCATTGACGTTAGTTGCCAAACTCCCATAGTTGCCAATACTTAGTCAGTGGTGACAACACTTCGCGACTACTTATTAGTCGCAATAGCTAATTGTTCGCCAAAGTCATCTTATAGTGACTAATATAAGTCGTCACAAATCTCAAGATCATAAGGACTTTCGCAACCAAAACATGTTAGTAGCCAAAGAATTAGTTGCTCAATTATTAAGAAGATATTGGAGATGACCATTATCCGAAACCTATACGAATCACAATCAATTCTAACTTAACAGGTACAAAGAACTTCGAATAAAGAAACTACATACTTAATTTCAATAAAAATATCAGTGCCAACATCCACAAAATTATATCCACCTATCTAAACAATAAAATTCTAAAATGCATGTAAAATCTAACCAAGTCTAATATTTACAATTTGAAACCTTTATTCATAAGTACGAACTAGCGTAAAATAACATGTATAATTAGCCATAATATCAACATCTAAAATTTTCGTCCCACCAAAACTTCGTCCCACAAAATCTTCGTCCATCAGTAATCTGTAAAAGAATAAACACAGAAAACAAAAGAATTCATTAGTAACAGTCTAAAATAGAAATTCTGATGTGATTACAAAAGACTTATGAAATCTGAACTTGATGTAGGCAGAACAAAAAAAGTGAATAACCATTGTGTCTTATTCATTATCCAACGGTCGATTTGATTTTGTTACAAATTCAGTGACTTCCCAATTGTTTTCTCTAAATGATCAGCTACGAATTAGAATAATATCCTGAACCGAACTTAAAGGAGTTTTATTACACTGACTTGGTAAAGGTTCCTAGAGTGGGCATCAGTGTTGAATCAGATAGGTACAAACTATTTTGGCAAACATATTATTTTCGACTACATAATTAAAGAGAGTCGGAGTGGCAAGACATGGACCCATACCAAATTCCTTGACTGTTTCCACATGCCTTCATCTGCTGCATCATCAAACGTTGAAGTTCATTGAATGTTTTTTGTAGTTCATCGCGGCTCTTCTTCTCGTCCTTTCTCTCTCTTTGTTGCTCCTTCCGCTCCTTTTCTCGCTCCTCTCTCTCCTTAGTTAGCTCCTCCTTCTCTCTTTCCTGTTCCTCACGAACTATCTCCAATTCAGATGCAAGTGTCTTGAGCTTTTGATTTGAACGAGACTCATTATTATAGCCCAAGGACGGCTTCGGACCTACCCCAAACCCAAGGATGTACCATTTTCTCTCACCAAGCTCTTTCCTTGAGATTTCTTTCGGTGTTATATCTATGCCAGATGCCTTAGTATCGTCACAAATTTTTACCATCTTTTCTTGTCAAAAAAGAAACAAAGCTTATAAATTAGTAACCATTTTTTGACAATACTAACAATCCAATGAGTATTGTACAAGTGAATAAGACTTAAATATATACGTATTGTCTCTTGCATTATGGGTGGAGCCACTCTTTTGTCTTTTTTGACTGATGTCCATCATTAAAATAATCAATAAAATCTAACATTTCTTCATCTGTGGCCCATGGCTACAAAGTCAATCACCTACATAAGTCATTTACTTCTATTGAAAAAATGAGTTATATACCTTAAAAATTACAAAACCAATAGTATGTTTTACATAACATCAGCAATCACCTTTTTGGTCATCTTAGCAGCAAATGATCTCGATCCTAGGGAATGGCCATATGGCAACTTTTTCTTGTTCTTTCTACCAGCTTTTGACCATTTCTAAAAAAAAAAAAAAGAAATATAAACCTAAAGTTCAAACTGAATTAATCATAATTCATTATAATTTTAAATTGAAATTAAATGGTGGTAAACTTACCCTAAATGTTTTACTCTTAAATACATAATCAATCATGTACTTCCAGTCATCCACTTTCACTCCCCTGTATGGTTCATTGTATGGATCAACCATAGTTTTTTTTTTACTTGTGATAATGCTTACTAATCTTGCCTTTTCAATTTTTATACAAAAGATTAGCCCTCTTATTTATCACAACAAGGACTACAGGGTTGCTCTCATCTGAATCCTCGTTAGTAGTGATGCAAAATTTGTCCTACCAAAACAACAATAAGTTAAAAGTACTTGCAAACTATAGAATATATAGTTTGTAACCTATTAACAAAAGACATTTGTAGTTGAGTAGTCTAGAATTATTACCTACACAAACTGTAGAATAGTTTCCTTAACTATTGGGTCAACAAATTTCCATCTCTCGGCAAATCCTTCAATAGGACAATACCTTCTAATTGCAATCCCCAGTTGGTTTGAACACATGAGAACATAAGGACTGCAAAATGTGTTGAACCCTTCAAAAATTGACACTAGGAGCCTTTCCCCAGAATTGTCATCAATTAGTTTAGTTAATCATTTTCCAAGACTAAGCCCCCCGCACATGCTTTGACCCTGACCCACCTGATAAATATTTTTAAACAAACATTTTACCAATTACTATTTTAGCAGTTAAACTGGTGGGTCTAGCAAGTATAAAGCAACTATCATTTTACCTACACCCCTTGTAACAATAGGAATTGGTGCACTTGGTTGAGAGTGATTAATACTGTGCGATTGATTAGACACAACAGGTGGCTGTTCTAGCTGCTCTGAAGGCAAAGAATTCTGCGAAAGAGTTGTGGCTGGTGGCTCACTCGAGGATTGCAAATTCATAAGTAGTTCCTAGTTGAAGATGATGATGTAGTCCTTCTTTTCTTCCCCAAAGGCGTGGTCACCTATTAAATTAAAATGCAATGCATTAGAAAAACATGAACATGAAAGGCGACTATGTTATTAAATAATAAGTATTGTTATTAAAAAACAAAAATTAAGTCATTAGTGACAATTGAATTATAAAATTGGGCATCACGAAACCAGCTAATTAAAAACTCCTTTGGTTTAGGTATAACGTGATTACGGGCAACTTGTTTAGTTGCGAAAATCTTTCAAACCAAGTCATTACCAAGTGTTGTCACGAATATTACCTTGTCTACTCGAGATCGAGATGATTGGTCATTTTCGGTTGATGAGTATGTTCCTTCCTCATCTGAAGGTAGATACTCATCGTCATCATGACTGTTATTCTATTTTTCTTTTGATTACCTCCATGCTTAGAGCATGTACTTGAACTGAACAATGAATTTGACAATCCTTTTAAATTTAAATCTGCAAGCCTTGCATTATTACTTTCAATTCTATTTTCTCTTTGCATCTAGTGGTCATTCACTGTCTAGGACATTCTTGCATTGTAACTTTCAATTGCATTTTTTCTTTGCATCTCGTACTCCATCACCGTCTAGGACATGTCTCTAGGCTTGATAAACAACTTGCGCTTCATTGACATATCTGCAACTATAACAGACATGAAATGTTTAGAAGTAATATGATAAAACTAAATGTATTATTTATTGACATAGAATCAATGACAGCATGTTTCAATATATATTGTAGCAAAAATATGTACTGGTATGCACAGGTGCAACTCCTCCATTATCTAACACCAACCCTATCTTTATATCCTCTCACAATGCCATATACATATAAATGTAGTTGAAAACATAGAGGTCAAAATAATGCATAAACAGTAAACTGTTCTTGGCAGCTAAAAACAGAGAGGTTAAAATAGTGCATAACAGGTTGGGAATCACACGATGGCGCGATAATAGTCCGCTAATAGCACAAAGAGTTTTTTTCACACGACGAAGGACCGCGCTATCACGCGCTCTCACGGGTTACCTGGGGAAGAAAACAAAACTAGAAATCGTGTGAGGAGGAGATGGGCACTATTAAGGGTTAGAGATTGGCGATGAGAGGCTCTCATTATTGCTAAATCAGCCTAGAAATTGATTACACCAAATTAAAGTAACAAAATTAAATGCATCCAACTAGGGTTTCTTAGTAATTGAATCAACAAATAGTCTAAGCATCAAATTATCAGATCACAAACCGTAAGAAGCATCGTACCTGAGGAGGAGGAAGAGAGAAACGGATTGAGATTTTTCTTCTCTCTACATGTAGTAGGACATAAAAGATTGCGGGAGAGAGAGAATAGAGAAGAAAGAGATTGCTTTGTGAGATTGAGATAGAACAGTTTACAGGGGCTGAAAAAGCGGAGGAAAACAAACGTGAGAAGTATTGCGCCATTTTTTTTGGAGGAAAATTTGGAAAACAAATAATTTCAATACTCGTATTTTATAAATTAAATTTAGAGTTTTTCTTAATTCTAAATACACATGAGACTATTTTGACTCGTACCAATCATAATATTGGTTTAATAAATTCCAATCAACTCCTTGTATCTTTATTTATTTTTTATTTTAAAATACGTGCCTTAAATCGGGCAGAGAAAAATGCATGGGTGGTGCTATATGAACATGAGGTTGAGAGCTACTAATGCTTCCTAAAAAGCGCGGCTCTCAGATCTTCAAATCTATGCCCACTCCCCAGGGTGATGCCATTATAGGTTGGTGATCCGAGCGGGAGAATTATATAAAGACCGTTAGTTAGGTGACATATCTGCCTACCACCAACAGTCAATGTACCGTTCCCCCTTCTAACTAGAAAGTAGTAACCAGGGTTAATATTCTATGAAAAATGCATATGCAAGTGTGTGTGTGATTTTAAAAATTGGAGGAAAGAACCCAACAACTCGCGTACATCCCGTCATACATAGCATATATGGCAGTTTATGAACATAAATTAAAATGTGAACCAGGGTTCGCCTACAAAACAAATGCACAGAGTTAGTAGTTTTCGAGGAACTCAAATGCAAAATAAAGTATGATGTTATGAACAGTGCAAGAGCATGTAATGAATGCAATGTTTGACTTTTTGCAAAACAAAGTTCATTTTGAAAAATGTAGAAATTCAAAAGTTTGAAAGTGGATAAAACTAAACAAGCTAACCGGTGAACTTAAGGTGAGTAAAGGGTGACTAGACATGACATACACCTAATCCTCTAATTCACTCCGATTTTGGTCTTTGAAACAGAAATTCTTAAGTCTGGGGGTTGGTAACGTGTAGGGAAGATGTCCTAAAACTATCACTCTACCCCGCCCTTATAGTACCTATATGTCAAATCACCTTTTACTCACCTAATTATAACTCATCGGCTACCTATATTTAATGCTATTCACTTAGAAAGACTTTTGAAAACAGAATTTCAAGAAGAGTTGGAAAGGAGGAGTTGAGGATTTGAAAAGGGTTGTGACTGCACCCCATGAAGGGTTGCCTATGTACCTCCTTAAAGAGGATCATGTCAATCGTAGTTCAGACAAGAGTTTGAAAGAGTTAAAATTTTGAAATGGTTCCTATTTGTAGAGAGTTGCCATTTTTAGAAAGTTTCCTTTTCAGGAAGATTGGACTTTTGAAATGTTTTTTTTTTCAGAAAGATTTGACTTGAAAATGTTTCCTTTTCAGGAAGATTCGATTTGATTTTGAAATGTTCTCTTTTAAGAAAAATTGAACTTTTGAAATGTTTCCTTTTCAGAAAGATTTGACTTGAAAATGTCTCATTTTTAGGAAGATTCAATTTGATTTTGAAATGTTTCCTTTTTAGGAAGATTGAACTTTTGAAATATTTCCTTTTAAGGAATATTGGACTTTTTGAAACATTTCCTTTTTGGAAATGTTTCCTTTTATGGAAGATTGAAATTTTGAAATGTTTCCTTTTCAGGAAGATTTGATTTGAAAATGTTTTCTTTTGAGGAAGAATGAGATTTGAAAATATTTTGATTTGATTTGAAAAGATTTGATTTTGAAAAAAGCAAGTTTGGATTGTTTCCAAAATGGAAGAAATATTAAGTTTAAATTTTGGAAGATTTGAATAAGGAACTATTTGAGGGATTTGAAATGGAAGGTTTTGATTTGATTAAAAAAGAAAGTTTGGAAAAGAGAAGTTTCGATTGATTTGGAAATGAAGGATTTTGGCTTGAAAAATGGAAGGTTTCCAAGTTGGCGAAAATGCGATATTCTTAGGATTAGACTTCTAGGGTTTAACAGATATGAATTTTGGAAATGGTTCAAAAATCGAGTCTTTTGAAAACATGTTTTAGGGCTCGAAATCTTGACTTGGATTCTAGATATCCAAATGAATATTGTAATTTTCCTAAAGCCATTCTAGCCATTAAAAGGCTAGAATCGCTTTAGGTTCGTGGCATTGAAAAATGATAAAGGCGCGAAGCCAAAAATGTTGACATTTTCGGGTTGTTTTGAATGTCACACACTTTTTGAAATAATCCTAGTCATGAAAAGACTAGGATCATTCTGACACAGGGTTTTCGAAAAGAAGCCAATATTAGGCTATTAGAAGCCATTTAAAATATCACATTTTTCTAGGAAAACCCTAACCATAAAGGGTTGGGATCTGGCTAGAATTATGTTTTTAAGAAAACTACTTTAAAAAACGATTTTAAAGGGTAAAGGAATGACATTAATGCAAATGCAATTTGATGATAGTAATGGCATGAAACATACAAGGTTTAGGTAACACCACATTGCAAGAGGGCCCTAAGGCTATGCTGTGAAACAAGTGAGGGCTAAGAAGAGAGTCCCAATCGGTAATCTCCTCTTGTTCGCTCTTGACATGGACTTAATGCCTCTTGTTTTCAAGCATGCAAGAAAGGGGGTTTAGCGATAGGAGATTAAAAAATAGAGAAATCGAAGTTGGTTCGGAGGGAGGAGAGAAAGTGGGGGAGTATGAAAAAGTAAAATGAGGATTATCTTGTCTCGTTGCTTCTTTCTTTGGTGGAGGCGTGGAGACTCAAGCTTTTGACTTCGGAAGGCTTTAGGAGCTTTCGAGTAGTGAAGCAGACCTTGAGTGGAGCTTGGAAGCTAGGGCTTTGGGAGTTCGGGCTCAGACTCAGCTGGAGAGAGAGAGAGAGAGAGAGAGAGAGAGAGAGAGAGAGGGCTTTGACAGCTTCCTAGAATAGAGGGGGGAGAGTTTTTGGAGAATTATTTATTTATTTATTTATTTTGCTAAGTAAGAAAGAATATCAATAGACAAAAAAAGATCGAAAGATCAAGTACAAATACAAGGGGCATACCCCAGGCCAAAGGAGATAATCAAGAAAGATAACCATTCAAACAAACTAAAGAACCCAACTAGCACTAGCTAAGCAAAGTACACAAAGAAGCTAACTTAGCTCAACAACTGTAAGAACTAAACAAATAGCAAAGAATGGTTGCTCTTAGTTCTTGAAAATATCATTGGGAATCCGCCATATTTGCTGGAGATCCCTATTTGGTGCCGTTCCATGAAAGCCTCTCAAGCTAGCCATCCTACTACGAACTTGAAAGACTATATCATTGAGCACTGCCTTCATGTCCCTACTCTTGTTAGCCATTAATCTCTCATTCCTTTCTCTCCAAAGGAAATAAACAGTGGTGGAGAGCATTAACTTGCAAAGAATGTTTTTCAAAGCCTTCCCCTTCAAGGTACAAGCCCAAGATACAATCCCTTGCCACTCATTACTCAAGCATTGGGCCTTACATTTTGCTAGCAGCTGCACCCATAATCTGTTGGTGATTGAACACTGGAATAAGAGATGGTTGTGGTCTTCAATTTTATCTCTAAAAAACACACAACACATGTCATTTAACATACCATAGGCAACAAGTTTGTCTTAGGTGGCTAATCTTTCTCGAATAGCAAGCCAAAGGATGAAGCTATATCTAGGAATAGCCTTCTTAAACCAAGAAACTTCAGCCCACTCCACTTGAGAACTATGACTTCTAATACTTTGCCAAGCTGATTTAACTGAAAATTGGTGATTTTTTTCTGGAATCCACATGGCTTGATCAGTACAAGAACTATTAGGAAGTGGAATACATGCCATACACCTCTTGAGCTCCATCAACTCTATGGAATTTGCCACAGGCCAATGCCACTGGTTGTCTCTAATAATAGTGCTAACTTTTGCTTCTTTACCTAGCCCAGAATCATAGATCGCCCAGAATCATAGATCACCCTATCTCCCATTCTTTGATATATAGGCCCCATTGGCAACCAATTATCATACCAAAGGGAAACCTGTGAGCCTTCCCCAATTTTGTACTTGATCAAAGGCCTAATGAGATCTCTTAGCTGCAAAATTTTCCTCCTAGTCCAAGAGCAATCCCAAGGAACCTTAGCCACCCAGAATTGACTTCTAACTAGAAGATTAGCTCTGTCCCACTTCACCCAACAAGAGGTTGTAGAAGATTGGCACAACAACCAGATCTATCTAGTAATATTAGCTTGGTTCCAATCCACCAACTTCTTTATGCCTAAACCACCTTCATCATTTGGTTTAGTAATCTCTTCCCAATTAACCTTAGCTCCAGTACTCTTTAAATCAGGCCCTTTCCAAAGAAAAGCTTTGAAGCATTGATCAATTTTCTTCAAACTTTCTTAGGCATAATGAAATGGGCACACCAGTAGCTTTGCATGCTAAATAAGACTGATTTGATGAGCTGCAACCGGCCAACATAAGAGAGAAACTTACTAGTCCAAGACTTGGCCTTACTCACAATTCTATCAACCAAGTTATTGCAATCTTCACGTTTCAGCTTAGAAGAAATCAGGGGAACCCCTAGGTATCGAATTGGAAGCACACCTGGCTGAAACTTGAAGAGATTTAACAATTGCTCTCTCTCTTGATCATCCAAACCAATGAGAAATATATTACTCTTGGCACAATTTGGAACAAGACCTGAGAATTTAGAAAATATATCCAAAGCCTCCTTTAAAATCCTAGCAAAAGCAATCTCACCCTTGCAATAAAGCATCAAGTCATCAGCAAAACAAAGGTGAGTTAAGCTAGTTTTCTTGCATCTCCAATGAAACTGAAAATTGGGGCTCCTCTTTACTTGCTGCTGAATAATTTGAGATAGGACATTCATACAAATTACAAATAAGTAAGGGGATAAAGGATCACCTTGCCTCAGGCCTTTAGCTCCAAGAAAGAAACCCTCCAAGGCACCATTAAGGTTGATTGAGTACATAGGAGTAGAGATGCAAACCTGTATCCAATTCCTTAGCTTATCAGGATATCCCATAAGCTCCAAAACATCCAACACGAATTCCCATCTGACTAAGTCATAGGCCTTCATAAGATCTACCTTCACAGCACATTTAGCCAACTTGGTGTTCTTATGATAGCCTCTCATAAGTTCTTGAGCAAGTAGGATGTTATCACTAATCTTCCTTCCTTGAATAAAAGCTGATTGGGCTTCATCAATAACCAAAGGCAGCAAACTCTTAATCCTATTCGCAATAATCTTAGTAATGCATTTGTATAGGGTATTGCAGCAAGAGATAGGTCGATAGTCCTTTAAGGTTGTGGGATTTGGAACTTTGGGGATTAAGGCTACAATGGTAGCATTGACTTCCTTTAACAAACAACCAGAATCAAAGAATGATTTAATGGCAGCAACCACCTCCTTTCCAACTATAGGCTAAGCTTTCTTAAAGAAAAAGCCATTGAAACCATCAGGACCAGGGGCCTTGTTTGGATTTAAGTTAAAGAGCACTTGCTTAATCTCATCTTCCGTGACATTTCTGTCCATATTTGCAGCAGCTTCTTCAGAAATCACTTTACTAACATATTGTTGAAGTTCTTGCTTCACTAGATACTTCACATCATTTTCCTTCCCCAACAAGTTCTGGAAGTACTTTACAAATTCCTCTTTGACCTCTTTAATATCTTCCACTACAGTACCGTCTTCCTTCTTTATGGAGGAGATTTTATTCCTATTAGCTCTATTCCTTACTGACTTGAAGAAAAAATTGGTGTTTTGATCCCCTTCGTTCAACCACAAAATTCTGCTCTTTTGCTTGGCAAAGCTCTCCTCTTGGTTATTCAAAGCATTAAGTTTGGAAAGGCTCTCTTTCTCCTTGGTCAAGAGCCCTGGATCCCCACCATTTGCCTCTAACTGTCTTTGAAGATTGAGCAACTCCTCTCTAGCTTCATTAACTCGCAGCAAAATATCATGACATTTCTTCTTATTTAGCTCCTTCGAACTAGATTTCACCATTTTCAGCTTCTTGCAAACTCGGTACATTGGGTACCCATCAACAACAGTATTCCAAGCTTGCTGCACCATAGGCAAAAACTCCTCATACTCAGCCCAAAAATTAAAGAACTTAAATGGTTTAGTATCTTCCTTCATATGGAGCCCCAATCGAACCAAAATAGGGCTATGATCTGAAACCCCAAAAGGAAAGAATTCAGGTGAAGAGAATCTGAATTTAGAGTTCCAGCAGCTGTTAACAAGAGCTCTATCAATTTTTCTTAGGATATAATTCTTAGCACATCCATTGTTCCAAGTAAAATGGAAACCCCCATATCGAAGATCATCCAGCTCAGCCTCCACAAGACACTCATTAAATTCGTCCATGAAACCAGGCCAATCAGTGCTTCCCCCCCTTCTCTCAAAAGGAGAGACCTTATAGCATTTAAATCACCCATGACCAGCCAAGGTTCATTACAGACCAGATTTGCATGTTACTCAAGATCCCTCCAAAGCTACCTTCTAAGTGTTATAGTATGTAAACCATAAGCGAAAGAAATGTAGCAATGGATCTTCTGCTCAATAAGAGAGATCTTACAATGAATAATTTGGTTAGACATGCTTAGAACATCCAATTTCACAAAATTTGAATTCCACCCAACCCAAATTCTACCAGCCCCACTAGTGTTATAATTATGGATGAAATCCCAATTCTTCATCAGCCCACGACAGATTGAATCCCTATTCTCCAGCTTGACTCTAGTTTCTACAAAACCAAAACACCAAATGTTGTGGCACCGAACAAAATCTTTGATTTCTCTCTGCTTGGAGAGATCATTGAGACCTCTCACATTCCAGCAAGCAAACGACATTAATTACTTCGAACAAGAGGTGCTCCCCTTAGAGCTACTAGCTGAGCTCTGTCTTCTTCTCTTCTCATTCTTCTTCTTATTCTTTTGTATCTTCCTATCAACTTCATCCACTACCGCTGCCTTGTCTCTGAGAGGATTTGCAATAGGAGTTGCCATCAAATTTGACTGACCATCCCCACTAGTTTCCATGTCTTCAAAATCTTCCATCTTGTCCAATTGTTGAAATCTATTGAGAGTAATGACCTCAACATCAGGTTTCTTCATCAGATTGGCTAGTTGCATGGCAACTAATTGATCACCACTGCAAGCACCACTTGGAATGACATTTGTTGCCCTCAAATTAGTAGAAAGCATCTCCTCAAATTGCCCAACACCACTTGGACCAGCTAAACTTGGAGCACTTGTAGTATCCTCATTAATAGTAGTCTCCTTCCCTTTGCGCTTAACTTCTGTCCAGCCCTCTTCATTTGCAATCTCTACTATTGTATTCTTTTTAACTTGCCATTCTTGTTTCATCACCTTTTTGCACTTGCTCACTACATGTCCAAATTCTTTGCAAACTTCACAAATCTTTAGGACCCAATTGTACTCAACAGCTATTTCAACAACACCTCTACCTTCCACCTCCAGATCAAAGGAATCTGGAAGTTTAGATTCAGCATTAACTTCCACACAAATTCTAGCAAAGTTTATTCTCTTTAACTCTTCAATCAAGTTATCCAGATATAGGGGTTTCCCCACTGCACTAGCCACATAACTTAGGCCTTTTCCTGTCCACAATTCCAAAGAAACATTATAGAAATTAACCCAAATGGGGACTGATTTACAGCTATCCTTACTAAGGTTCATGTTGAGTTTCCATTTCCTTAGGCATAAAGGACGCCCAGCAAAGTGCCATGGTCCATTCTTAATAACCCAATCACAATTGGTAGCTGATGAAAATTTGAAATAATAGAACCCATTATCAGTGGTCAACAATTTTTCAAACCCATGTTTATCCCATAATTTCTTGGCAATGTTATTGACTAAATTAAAGGGTAATTTATTTTGCAAAAAGTACCCAACTAGAGTATTTTCCTACAACTCAGGACCTTGGGCAGCCACATCCGAAGGAGGTTTAACTATAACTCTATCATTTCCCATAGAGAGGGAAAAGGTCTGTATTAATAGTGCAATTTCAGGGGGTTTGTGTACCACTTGTAATGGCGCAGGGTCATTTAATTTTGGCTTGAAAAAAGGCTAAATACGAGGATGGTCGATTTGTAACTGTTTCTAGGGGGTTATGCACCACTATTAGTGGTGCACGGCTAAATAAAGGTCATGCTTCACTCGAAGTGTCCCGGAGGTTGCTGGTTTGATTCTCAGAGCCAGTATGGTTGAAGGGAGTGACCGGAAGGCGGTTACCTCATCTTGGGAGTTATAAGGTTGACTAAGATTGACTGGGGTTGATCAAAGTTAACTAGGCATTGTTGGTTTGACACCTAGAGCTGGTGTGGTTTCTTAGGGCATTTGGATGCCTAGGGGTAAAACGGTCATTTTGACCGAGGAACCTCTAGGATAGGATCGAGGTTAACTAGATGGCACTGGACATGCCGGACCATCTAGTGGCGGCTCTAGAGGGTGGTCTTATTGTTCCAAGGACTTTGTACTTTCTCGAGGAACGTGTTGGGCTTGTTGGGGACAAAATGGTTATTTTTCACCAAGACGGGCTAGTAGGCGTCGGTGTTGACTGGTCTAGATCTGGTCTGAACTTCTATCCTACAAATTGGAACTTTCTTAGTGGACAGGTTTGAAAGGGTCTTGTTGCCTTGAGGTATAAACTTTCTCAAATGTCGTGCCAGATTGGGACGGTCTTTTGTTCTTGAGAAATCAACTTTCTCGAATAACATGCCAGGCTTGGACGGTCTTTCATTCTTTAGAGGTTTGTGCTTTCTCAAAGAAAGCATCAGATTAGAGGACATTCTACATTGGCAGGCTAGTTGGCGCCAGAAGTGAACCACTCTTCTATCTTGGGAACTTAGGTACTTTCTAGAGATGAGTGTGGAAGGGGCTTTACCAATCTGAGGAATAAACCTTCTTAGTGATCGTGCTGTGCTGGATTGAATGGTCTTACCGTCAATGAGGGATCAACTTTCTTGAATGACAAGACAAATGGATTTCACTTTGGATTTGAATAGACTTATCGTCTCATAGAAGACGTGTCAGTATAGATTAGATTGATTAATGTAATAGGGGCATTCTAGTCATTTTGCCTCTAGTGGGCCCAGCGGGCCTGCAATGCAGTTGACAGACTAGATTAGATATGGGAAGTCGATTTGGGCTTGAGTATGCTTATGTTGGCTTGAGAGTGTTTCTGGTCGGGCTGGAGATTGCTAAGTGGCCAAAATGGGTGCTAACACTTGCCCAAGGGGTGCCCCAAGATAACTTTGGGGCAGATTTGGGTACGTCGTACATGCCAGGTTCCCAAGACCGTCATGTTCAGGATGCTCAACAATGGAGCTCGGGCTTATAACGCCAGGGGGGCGGGATCTCCTTGTATGAGGAGGTTTCTTGGCTGGAATGAGGCTTCCCTTCACCTTATTGGTTAGGGAGCTTTTGGACAAGCTAGATTTGGCCCCAGCCCAATTGATCCATAACTCTTGGCACCTTCAAGAGCATCTGACTACCAATAAATTTTTACATTGTCACAGAATGGCGGAATCTAGCTTAGGCTCATGGCATTTTTCAGCGAGACCTAATAGAATTAAACTTGAAGAGCTCCCCAGCTCGCTCAAGGGTTGGCGCTGAAAAGGTTTTCTTTGTTTACAGAGAGGGGTGGGAGATCCCCAGTAGAGACCCAGTGCCTAACCCCATTCGCGTTCGTAGGGAGTGGAGCGAGCCGAGTGTCAAAGGTGCGAACAAGTGTTCTTTATTACATGTAATTTGTATAAGGTTCTAATTTATTCTTAGGTTCTTTTGTAGCTCGAAAGGCCGAAATTTTATCTGCTCGGTAGGAGGAGAACATTGATAAGGTGAAGGCTCACTCCATGAAGGATTTATTAGTTTTGGTGAACTACGTGTCGCTAGGTACGTATCTATTTGGCCCAAAGCTTGCCATTCCTGCCCAGAGGGTTGAATGCCTAATGGGTTAGTGCTTTAGCCTTGGCTCTTCTTTCTGCTAGTCTAATCGGATTCTAATTACACCTATTTGCATGCCTGATTCTTAACCTCGGGGCAACCACTGAAGAGTCTTTAGAGAGTAATTGTCGCTATCCTTCTTTGGCTCACTTTGCGTTTTTAACTCAATTGTTTAACTCGCAATATTGTTTTTATTCCAAGATTACTCTTTGGCAATCTAAACATGACCAAAAGAGTGTTTGACAAGACACAGGTAGAGTAGTTGGCCACACAAACTAGGAAGTCCCCAAGTGGCAAGTCCCAGTACAAACGGAAGGCCCTTCAATCCCGGCAGCCCCTAAGCCGAGTCTCCAAGATGGCCAAGATGGCCCCCATTCGTCTTGAAAAGGAAAAGGATGTTAGTACCTTTATTCCTGCCGCTCCTAAGTCTATCTTCTCATCCCTGGGTGGTGCTGGGTTTGCTATTGGTGGCAAGGGGTTGATGCTTACTCCTCCCACCGACTCTACCTCCTACAACTGCTAGTGTCTTCGGCACATTTGGTGTCCAAGCTTCCAATGCCCTACCTCTAAACCAAGAAGAGATTTTGGCCACTTTCTTAACCAAGACGGTCTTCAATGATGTGGGTCTGGCACTGAGTCAAATTAAGGTCATTGCCATTCTTCCCGACCTAGAGAATTGAAAGGGGGCTTCTACGATTACACTCACCTAGGACCTCTTGGACTTCGCAAAGGTACTTAGTGTGGGTTGTTTGAGTGTCTTTTTGGACTTTAACATCCTGACTCTTCCCTTCTCCTTCTATTTCTTTGTGCAGGCCACTGCCATGTTGGTTTGTCTAGGTTAGCACTGTGTTTCTTACAATGCTCTGATTAACCAGCATATAAAGGAGCTGGAGGTATCTTCTAAGTAGATCGGGATCCTGAAGATCAAAGTGAAAGATCTAAAGAGGAGGACCCAAGAGCTTGATTCTGCCAGGGCTAGGCTGAAGGCTCTCGATAGGGCTCTTGACGTAGAGAAGGCATTGTGAGTTACCGCAAAAAAAAAAAGGCTCACGTTGTTGGAGGCAGGCTTGGCCAGGGCTAAGCAAGTTGAAAAAGTGGCTGCAGAGAGGGAGGAGTTGTTGAGCAAGATGGTGTTCTACTAGGGGTCTGTTGCATAAAGCAAAGCTGGCTGATGCTTTTAAGCAAGGATTCGAGGATTGCTAGCAGACCACGGCCAAGCTCTTTCCCAATCTCGACTTCTTAGTCGTTGAGATGCAAGACTATGCCTCTATGGCAATTGATGCTACTGGTGGGGAGGAAATGGCTGATGTTGCTCAATATTAATACACTTTTATTTGCTTCTAATTTTCTGTGTTGAACAATTTTGTTGTTGCCCTTGTTTACCCGAGCGTAATTTTGGGCAATTTTGCTACCCCCTATTTATGAACACTATTTTTGTCCTTGTGCATTTATCTCCGCCTTTGCACGTCTATCTACTGGTCTGTCTGGTTTTGCTTTATCTTGCTTGTTTTCTCGATTTTTCCCGATCTGCCTAAACTACTTGGCTATGCCCCCGAGTGTTTATGTTTCATCCCTGGTGAGCATGAAAACTCATAATTGCAAGGTAGTAATAGGGTAGTAATATTTTTACCCTGCGTTTGGTAGGTCTGCTTGCATTTTGGGGTGGCCTTTGCTGACTTGGCCTTTCCAACTAGCATGCCTCATTAATGGTGCAGTGTAAATGCTATAGTCATATGAATCAACTTCTTTGAAGTGTTTTGCCGAGGCCGCCATTTTGGGTATTGCAATAAATGGTAGTGGTTGAATGTCGCATCTCTCTTTAACACCCGTCGTTGTATATATACAAGGGCGGCTGGTTTGATCTTGCACCAAGAAAGAAGTTGGGTTTGTGTTCTTGCATTTTTGGGTTGACTTTTTAGAGAGTTAGGTTATAGCGATGAACTTTGACGTTGTTCTTCCCTTAACATGCCTTCTTTTTCTATGACTGAGAGGGTTCGGGAATCGATAGATTTGACTTGTATATCTCGTCATTTAGAGGAGGCACAAAATGGAACCCAAGGCTTCATGGTGGCATGGAGGGAGGACTCTTAGTCTTCTCCTTGTTGCATTTGAGGGCTTGGCTTCTATGATGCTAAGTTCCCTCTCAATAGGGGTCATCGAGGGTGTGCTTGTATCTCACTAAATCATCTGTGCTTTCGGCCAGGGGTTTCAGGGAGTTATATCATTGGTTCCCCCCCCCCTTCCTGATGAGGACATCAAGGCTATAAAGACTCACGGTCCGGTTCAAGTTCCAATTGGTCCGATGACGAGGGCACGAGCTAAGAGATTCAAAGAAGAGATGAATAACCTAATCCGGAGAGTTCTACAACAAGGAGAAAATATGCTCACCACCAAGAGTGAACAAAGCTTGGTTTTACAACTCAAATTTGATCCGGGAGAGAACCAATCCACCATACACGTGCAAGGGAGGTCCCAATCAGATGTGGAAGTATTTCACTAAGTCATATACGTCCAAGTGGGCTCACAATCTGATGTGGCTTAATTGACTAGCAATAAATCAGATGAAGATTCGAATTTGAAATTTGAATTTGAATTTGAATTTTTTTGAATTTCCTTGATTTGGTTTGGTTTTGGAAAGGATTAGATTTATATTGATTTGGATCAGATTTGGAAGATTGTATTGGCTAGGAAGTAATTAAGGAAATCTCCAAAGATTGGAATATTTTAGAGATCTTATCATGTAAGCCTATAAAAAGGCTCTTGGTTGTCAAATTCAAAATCAATGAATATTTTATGAGTTTTCTATATTCTTCTTGAGTTTCTTGAAGAACTAATCCGAACTTATCAAGGGATTCCTTGTGGCGTTCAAACCAGACTTATCAAACGGATCATCCATTCCCGTTTGTGGCGTCTTCACCATACCAAGGTTCTTGCTTTGCTAAGCAACGGGTCGCGGTTTCCTTCAAGCTTGTAGGTTCTTTGGTCTTGTTTTCCAGATTTGGTGTCGGGTTTCGTCACATTGTTGGCGAGGTTCGTATCAGTTGGTATCAGAGCCCTACGTTCCTCAGGTTTGCCTATCCTTTTTTTTTTTTGTCTTGTTTTCCTTGTTTATCTTCGTTCTTTATTGAGTCTTCAATTCTAGTTGCTGGGTTCTCGGTTTTGTTT